>QZFA01000047.1:0-163724 GCA_003614995.1 Cladosporium phlei | reverse complement strand
TCTTCTTCTTCTTCTTCTTCGAGGCGTTCTGCTCGGCATCTCCCTCGGCCTCGACCTTCTTCTGTGATTTCTTCTTTTCGGTAGTGGTGGGAGCGGGTGATTTCTGCTCGACATCTGCCTCTTCTTCCTCCCCGTCCTCGTCGTCCGCCTCTGACTCTTCATCATCATCCTCGTCCTCGTCCTTGTCCTCATCCTCCTTGACACTGGCCGCGGCCGTGGCCGCCTTCTTGCTCTTGCGCTTGGAGGGAGTGGGTGTTACCACGTTCTTGCCTTTGCCGCCCTTTCCCTTCCCCTTGACGGGAGTTTGCGTGGAGGGCGTGGGCGGAGGGCTGTCTAGTGCGTACAATGTCTGGTGTACCAAGAGTGAAGCCTGGGCTTTGCCGACAGCCAGTTTCGCGTCGGGTTCTTCATCTGTAGCGGCCTCTTCCAGGGCTTTCTCGTATACTACCAGTTCAGCTTCGAGCTCGCCGCGCCTCTTTTTTCTCTTTCTGACTTTCTCGGTCCAGGCCTTCAGTTTCTTCGCGTGTTCATCTTCTGCACTGAGTTGCGGCTCATTCTTCTGCTTGCTGGATGGCGCATTTTTTGCGTCTGCCTTCTTCTTCTTTGCGCTCGACGCCACTTCGGCAGATTGGACTCTCGGCGGCATGTTGGAGTCGGGTTCGGAGACGTCGGCGTCGTCTGCGCTAGTGTCGTGTGTATAGGGCAAAGTGGGAGGTTGTTGTGAGGGGGATGAGGGAGGATGTGAGGGAGCAAGTGAAGAGGCGGGAAATGAAGATCTGAAGGTCTGTGCGGGAAGCGGCCCGCCAAGAGTCCTAGCGCTATTATCTTGTGAAAGTGAGGCGGCATCGTTGTTTTGCAAAGGCATGTGAGAGGTGCCATTTCCAGGATTTTCAGGATCTCCAGGAGGTATGTGGACCTCCGGAGGCGTGGCTAGGTTGTCTTGTTGGGTGTTGTCGCTCGCGGCGGGCGGATCGCCAGCAGGAGGCAGCCCGGTGGGATGTGTTTCAATCTCCGCCGCAGGTGCATCGACTCGGGGAGGCGTGGCATGGTGCTCTTGAGTGTCGGTGACCACGGCCGGGTGGTTGTCAACAGGTGGGGGAGGAGGGGGAGGAGGAGGAGGAGGAGGAGGAGGCACCGCTTGGGCGTTCTGCCCACGAGGCGCGCTTCCAGAGGGAACCACCTGATCGAGAGGGGCGAGGCTGCTTGTCCCACTGGGACCAGCCACGACCGCCTGGGTCTGCCCGGTTGGCATGCTTCCAGAGTCGATTGGTTGTTTGGGATGGGCCGGGGTGCACGGGTGGATATGCCCGTCGGCGGTCGTGGGAGCAACTTCCGAGCTATCATACAATATGTTATTGTTGACGAGGTCTGGTGCCACGCGAAAGCCTGGTGCCGTAGCTGGGAGGCGTTGGAACCAGACGTCAGGCTTGACGAGGAATTTCTTCATGAGAAAGGGAAAGCCCTGGTTGTCCCTCCAGAAATACTCGGGGTGGAAAAGGCGGCGTTCGGGGCGGATGTTTGGCAGGGCGAGCACCGGCCCACGGTACGTGCCAACCTGTAGTGGCGCGTGTCCTCGTGGGTTCGCCATGACGGAATCCACCGGGAACACTTGACGTAGCATCGAGGTCTGGTGTTCGACTTCGCAGCGCTGGCGCCAACCGCATAGATCGTAGAGCTCGAGGTGAGTGTCTTCGCCCTGTCCGAGGTGGCCGGGGAACATGGGAAAGTCATCCTTGTCGCGTGGAAGGGCATGGTCAAGCATCTGCTCCAGGAATCCATGGGTGTCGGTCGGCTCGTTCATGTATTCAAACATTTCCAAACAAGCCTCGAGGTCAATGCTCTTCGTAGTGGAGTTTGGGAACTTCAGGGCGTAGGTGACAAACTCCCACACTAGGCGAGGCTTGATCTTGTAGACGGTGGTCAGGATGTAGAAGAGCTCTGTGGCGGAGATCCAAAACCCGTCTGGATGTGCTTCATCGTCCGAGGAGTCGAATTCGTGCGAGGAGTCCTCGCCGAGGTACACGTCAATGTCGTTCGCAACCATGTACGGATCGTGGCCAGCGGTGCCGCCATCGCGGAGCACGATACCCATTGCTTGAAAGCTGCACTCGACTGCATCCCACGTGCCGTTTTCTACAAGGGCACGCATCTTGGCGTTGCCGTAGTAGCCCGGGCTTTTCCTCACGCGAGTGAGGTAGTCCACGACGTGGTAGATGGGGCTCGTGGAGGCCTGGCCTGTAAGCATACTTGGCTTGGTGCGTACCAACTCCTCGAGAGATGGCATCGGGAAGACGATGCCGGCGTTGTAGGACCGGCAGAGATTGTCACGCCATCTTCTGGGCACTCCGTCCTCGCCGGTCCTTCCGTGAAGGAAATCACGGTCGTCACGGCGGAATCTGCGCCGGTCGAGGAGTTGAGACGGTGGTACAAAAGCGTCCGACGGCCGATAAGAGGAGGGATTGGGTGGCAGCAGCGTGGCGAATGGCGTCTCGTAGGGTGTCAGGGCTCCCACGTGGTCGAGGACGCGGGCACTCATCATGAAGATGTATAGGTGTGGTGAGCAAGCGTACATCTCCCACTCGGCGTCCTGGTCGGGGTCGGGCTGCACCCACCAGTGCGATTTGCGGAAATCAAAGGGCAACTGGCGGCGACAGATGACGTCCCACGCGTCTGGAGTAATCTCGTACACGGATGAGAGGTATTGCTCGAGTTTCCTCGCCATTACCCTCTCGAAGGGTGGGGGTTGTAGGATCAGGTGGTTTTTTGCGTTTTTGCCACTCATCGGCCAGGGCTTGCCATCCTCCTTGTACGAGACCACGTACATGAGCTTCTCGATCCGATGCGGTTTGCCATCCCAGAAATCAGTCCCACTCACTGGGTTCTCTGGCACGAAGGGGTGGTCTGCAAGCGTTCCCGCCACGTGCCTGTTGGTGAACCCGCCGCCGGGGCGTATCTTTGCGGCTTCCAACGCAAGCTGCATGTCGTCGGCATTGTAAACGGCAGGCTTGTAGCGGGGTTTCTTGGGTATAGTGCCGTCTTCTGGTGCCTTTCCGCGGCCGTCCGATGCCTGTGGTCCTGCGGCTGCCGGGGTTGCGGGTCCCTTGCCTTTGGACGGTGCCATTTCTTGTCGGCCTAGCCATGGGGTTGTGCGCCTTTGAATGGCGGCTTCGGGGTGGTGGATGTTAATTTGCTGTCGATGTAGTGCAGTTTGGCGACGCTACACAGCGGTTTCGGGTATTCGGAAGAGTCGCAGAGCAGGGCAAGACGTGTGTTGTTGTAGCATAAAGGGAGGTATGGGCGAGAGATGTGTTCGTCTGGACGGGGCAAGTGAAGAGCAGAGCGCACAAGCGGGAGCGGCCGAAGCATTGAGACCGAAAGCGGTACTGTCATGTGAATATGTAAAGCTGCTGACTAAGCCATTCTGGAAGATTGAAAATGAAAAGACTGGCCTTGAGGTTGCCACCAAGTACGAATGGACCTCGTCGTGCGTGCGTGCGTGCGTGCGTGCGTGCGTCCTCTTGATTGCGCTAGCTGCTATGAGACGCGTAGGCTTTGCGCAGTTTGAGTACGCCTCACGTGGTGGACTGTAGCATCCTCCTCTATCCTCGCGCAGTGCTGTACCCTTTTACTTGTTGTGCTCTTTCTTGGTGTGCGCGGTTGGCCGTCTGCGTACGAGTCCATCTCCTTTTGGTTTGAGCGTGTGGTGAAACATTGGCGAGAACGTGGTAAGTTGCGTCCAGTTGGGCAGGTCGATATGCAAGGCATGGTGGTGGAGGAAGAAGTAGGAGTCGTGGATTGTTGGAGGAGTACAGTTGAAGTCGAGACGACTAAACCGCGGGTGCTGACGGGAACCTTGGAAGGCTTAAAGCGCGCAGAGGATGGAAGAAGAAGATCAGATCAGGTAGCGGGGTGGACGTGCTGAACTCGTCACGTGTGGATACGCAGTAGTAGGTAAGGGGTTGTATATACACGCTTCGCGTAAGGTGGTTTGATAAGGTTGTTTGTATATACACACGTTCGTCGACTCGCCTCTGGCTCGTCAACTCCGAACGCTTCGCGTAAGATGGCAAAGTCCACT
Organism: Cladosporium phlei; assembly: GCA_003614995.1. Taxonomy (NCBI): domain Eukaryota; kingdom Fungi; phylum Ascomycota; class Dothideomycetes; order Cladosporiales; family Cladosporiaceae; genus Cladosporium; species Cladosporium phlei. Next base: position 159,646 of record QZFA01000047.1, on the reverse strand, counting down.
TTGAACCGCTCGCCTCTGGCTCGCGGCTAAGATCGACAGGTGATGAAATGCGGTCCGTTCATCTGGGGTTGGGACCCACTTGCATACACTCTTGCTCCAACAACCAGACCTCTTGAAGAGTTGATTCTTGTTGAGATCCTATTCTATTCTACATGATGTTCGCTTAATTGGTACTGTTCGATTGCTAATTCAAAACGACGTCTCCCCCAAACCAAACATCTTTATCGAGTTTCGCCATGCCCTAGATTCGGTCAGCAATCACACGAGACGGTAAATGAATCGATTCACTCACGCTTCCACAACTTCTTCCACACTGATACCTTTTACACCAGCCACAACGTATGCGACCCGTGGGATCTGGCAGGGCTCATTCCTACCCTTGACCATCGCATCTGGAGTCCATTTTTCTTTCTTAACGGCCTTCGGAAGAGGCGGCGCATCCTTGAGGTACTTTGAGCTCGCATGAGTGGGGCGAATCTCGCACCATGGTCCATCGGTCTCAATCTGGATGCGCTCAAGCGGCACTTCCTTAGTCACAGCCAGGTTCTCCTCGGTCTTCAAGGAGCATCCGTTGATGCCGATGTCGAAGCCCATCGCGACGAGATCTTGCATTTCCTCAAGAGTGCCCGTGAAGGAGTGAACGAGACCGCGCTTCGGCAGCTCATCGAGTCGCTCCCCGAGTATCGCCTTGAAGTCGTCTGCTGCTGCGCGTGAGTGCAGGAACAAAGGCATTTGTAGATCCACGGCAATATCGAGCTGCTTCTTGAAGTACAAGATCTGCGTCTCCTTGTCGCAGTGGAACAGTCGATCGTAGTCCAGGCCGAATTCTCCAAAAGCAGTGGCTTTGCCCGAGTCCCTCGATTCCTGTGCTAGCTTCTTGATTTCCTGTAGCAGAGCGTCGGGTCCGTCGGGATACTCTACGAAGCTCTTCGCCGCGCAAGGGTGGACTCCCACGGTTGCGTAGCATAGTCCAGGGAATTCGTCTGCAAGTCTGACTGCATTCTTGCTTTCCTCCAAGTCTGAGCCTGTGACCATCATCTTCGTGACACCAGCTTCGAGAGCTCGTTCGACGACTTGCTGGAGGTCATCGTCGTGTGCTTTCTTGCCGTGATGTACGCCACGATATATTTGATCAGTGAGGTTGATGCCGATCTGTCTGGCGTTTGGTCAGTGGTTTGGTATTGTGATCAATTACAGCAGCTTGACTGACGTCTGCGTATCGTAGAGCGGGTTTGCCTTCCCCGTTTGTAATGGTGACCGAGTTCAAGCCTGTAGAGACTGGGTCTGTTGCGGTTGAAGCCATTCTGAATGATCTAGAAAAGAGTGTTTGTCGAGGGATGAACTTCGAGTGCTGAAGAAACTGCCTGGATATACGACTAGCAGTGCAGTGACTCATGGGATCCGATCTATGTTCTATTTTGCGGATTGTTGCCTGTGTAGCAGTGTTGTAACTCTCAGCGGATTGGATGAAGGAAGTCCAGCGGGCTGTGCCCAAGGAAGTGAAGCGGGAGTAGATAGAAATATATGGAGTTCTTTTTGAGGGGGAGACCCCCTTCACCCCCCAACTTGTACAACTACATAATTGGTACGCTCTCTTTCGAGGCTTAAGAGCAAATACGACGAGCAGAGCTCGAATATCCGTCCCGAAGGTCCTTCGAGGCGTAAGATCAAGAGCATCGCCGACACGTACCCGGGTGACCCCGGGCACGTGACGGCTCACAGATAGTAGTCACGTGAGCGTTACATCTTGCAGCTTCTCTGAGAGCCAATCATTCCGTTACCCCAGATTTTGTTGTTCACTGAATATAGAACCTTCGGTCCGATCACCGGAGTTGCCACTTTGGGCAAGGGCAACGTCATGGTCGTTGCAGACACCGAGCGCCGACGCGAGGCTTGAAGGCAGGCGGAGACAAGACTGCGACCTTGGACAAGGCGCCACACTTGGTTCGACACCTCGACCTCGATCAAGACTCCGACCTGGACGTCACCTACCAACCAACCAACCACAACACCGCCGTATACCCAACATGGGCGCGTTACTCAGTCTGCCTCTGCTGGCAATCCCCAGCGTCGGCACGGTCAGTCCTGGCTTGCGCCGCCCAACACCCAACTCTTCCCATACTGACGCCTGGCGTACAGATCGCGACAGCAGCGGCATCATGCTGTGGCGCCGCAACATGCAGCGCGGTGTGTAGCATGTGCGGCAAGTGTAACAACAGTAAGAACACATGCGCCAGACTGTCCCAGCAAAAGACACCCACTCACGCGCAAACCTCCAGGCATCGCAACCCGTATCGCATATGCGCTCATCCTCCTCCTCAACTCGATCCTCTCATGGCTCACCATGACCGACTGGGCCGTCAAGAAGCTCCAGGGCGTCCTCCTTGACTATGTCACCATCGACTGCGCCGGAAAACAATGCTTCGGCTTCACCGCCGTCCACCGCGTCAACTTCGCTCTCGGCTGCTTCCACGCCATCCACGCCATTCTGCTCCTCGGAGTCAACAGCTCGAAAGACCGTCGCGCACCTATTCAAAACGGCTTCTGGGGACCGAAGATCATCGCATGGCTCGGCTTGATCGTGCTCACTTTCCTCATTCCGAACACATTTTTCGAGGTTTGGGGAAACTACGTCGCTTTTGGTGGTGCCATCCTGTTCTTGCTCCTTGGCTTGATCCTGCTGGTAGACCTTGCACACACCTGGGCCGAACACTGCATTGAGAAGATTGAGGACACCGACTCCAAGCTGTGGCGAAGCCTCCTCATCGGCTCTACTCTGAGCATGTATCTCGGCAGCATTGCTATCACCATCGTCATGTACATCTTCTTCGCCCAGTCCAACTGCTCGATGAACCAGGCGGCCATCACAGTAAGATCTTGTTGCACGTCAACCTTTCATTGCAATTGCTAATCCCACCCTCAGGTGAACCTCATTCTGGTTCTCGGTATCAGCGCCATGGCTATCCACCCGACCGTGCAAGCCTCCAACCCGCGTGCTGGTCTCGCACAAGCTGCCACTGTCAGCATCTACTGCACCTACTTGACCCTCTCGGCTGTGGCCATGGAGCCTGATGACCAGCACTGCAACCCACTTGTCCGTGCTAACGGCACCCGCAAGGCTTCTATCGTTATGGGCGCCATTGTGACATTCATCACCTGTGCCTACACCACTACCCGTGCCGCTACCTACGGACTAGCTCTCGGCTCGAGCAAGAGCAGCGGCGGCTACTCTCCTGTTGAAGCTGAAGAGGGCGGCCACGACTTGGTTTCCACCCAACCCGAAAGCCGTCGCGCCATGCGTGCTGAAGCTCTTCGCCGTGCGGTCGAGTCTGGTGCCCTACCTGCATCCGCATTGGATGACGACTCCGACGATGAGGATGACGAGGGCCCGCACAACCGTAACGACGACGAAAAGACGCACACGCAATACAATTACGCGCTCTTCCACTTCATCTTCATGCTGGCCACAGCCTGGATCGCGACGCTGCTGACACAGAACATCGGCGCCGACAAACACCTGCACACCGGCCACGAGGACTTCATGCCCGTTGGCCGCACTTACTGGGCTAGCTGGGTCAAGATCGTGAGCTCGTGGGTGTGCTACGGTATCTTTGGCTGGACTCTGATGGCTCCGGTCATCTTGCCCGACAGGTTCGAGTACTAGACTTCCTGCCTGAAGGATTCCCTTTCGTTACTACTTTTGTACATACGCCTTTGTTGAATGCTCAAGTGCTTTCAAGTCCTCCGTTCATGCCAATGTTTGTCGAATGGGTATCTCACTGGTACTAGCATGTTTATAACAGACGAAGGACGCTGGTACTTCCGCTTACTGCAGTGCAATACAACAAGACACTAGGATCCGGATACTGCACTCTCACTGGCATAGAGCGTGACTTGACATACGAGGGCCGATGATACCATCGTAAACATCAACACACTTTGGCATGAACTGAGGGTTTTTGCAAATGACTTCAAGTCTGTGCCGCCTCCAAAAGCATGCCATTTATCTGCAAGCGAAACGCCATAGATGATTCATAAACCATTTGTCACATTCGACATATATATCTACAATTAAGTCAAGCGCCATTTTGTCCGTCTGTCATGTCATACAAAAGCCCTATCAAAACACGGATGGTATCCTGATGGACTCGTTGTCAACAACCTACACACTCAACCTCTTCCCCACCTCTTCCAAAACTTCCACCGACTCCCATCGTCCCCTCTGCGTCCGTGATCTCTCTTACTACCAACGCGCCACCAGTAAAGCGGGATTCCAACCGCAATAAACGCCACAACAACTAGCGCCTGTAGCGGTTTCGCAAAGACAGCACGCGAGAGCAGGAACAAGCTGACGCAGCAGAATATAATCGGTGTCGCGATCCAGCACTTATAAGGGCGCTCGAGATCGGGCTCGCGGACTCGCAGAACAATGAGCCCGACGACCGAGAGGAAGTAGAAAAGATACGAGGCGACACCATAGAAAGTCGTGAGAGTCGTGAAGTCGCCGATGGCGATATAGATACTCGTCAGCGCGGCGTTGAGCAGCATGGCATAGATGGGAGTGTAGAAGAAGCCTTGCTCGTCAGCGAGCCAGGCGGTCATCTTGCGGGCGCGCGAGGAGCGACGTGGGAGTCGGATCTGCTGGCGGGAGGAGAAGCCGGTTGTGCCGAAGAAGGCTGGGATGTAGCCTTCTTTGCCGGCGGCGTAGACCAGGCGGCCGGCGGTGAATGTTGTTGCGTTTAGTGCGCCGAAGCATGAGCCAGAGACTGTGAGGGCCAGGATGAGGCCGCCAATAGGGCCGAGGACGGTGCTGCCGAAGGCTACGGCGACTGTGTTGGAGGCGTTGATTGTGGCGGTCGGGAGGACGAAGATGTAGCTGAGGTTGGCGAGAAGGTAGGCCAAGATTACCATGGGCACGGATGTGTGGATTGTACGTGGCAGGTCGCGGCCGGGGTTGACCATTTCGCCAACAACGTAGTTCGTGTTGTCCCATCCGTCGTAGGCCCAGAGGCCGGCGTAGAGAGCAACAGCCCACTCGGAAGAAGAATGCGAAGTGCCTTCGAACCAGGAGGTGTTCTTCCAAGTCTGCGACAAGTTTTCCTTGTGGAACGACCAGCCGGTGGCTGCGACTACAATTCCCAACACCGTTATCGCCAGGAGTGCGACAAACTTCAAGAACATGAACAGATCCGCGCTGCGGGCTCCGAGCTTGGTCGAGATTGAGTTGATCGCAGTCACAAGGACTAGACTCAGCATTGCGACGCCTTTGTTGATCCAAGGGCTAGCATCCGCAGCACCCACTCCAATAATCGCCCGAACAATGTACTCCCCAAAGATAATAGCAATGATAGCCGCGCTGCCCGGCTTCAACACCGTCACAGCGCACCATGTGAAGAGAAAGCCAGCCCACTCTCCAAAAATCTTGCTGAGGTACACCTGCGGTCCACCGTTCAGCGGAATCGCACCTCCCAGCTCCGCGTAACTCGCCGCGCCCGTCCACGCCAACAGTCCAGCAACAGCCCAGACGATTAACGCCGCGCCAGGCGATCCCGCATTACTATTGACCGAAGCGGGAGACGAGAAGATCCCCGATCCGATGATCAAGCCCACGACCAGCGACAGGCCATTCATGAACGTCAAGCTCTTGTTCTTCTCCAAGCTCTGCTGTCCCGCTTCCACGTTCGGCGTTGAGGGTGTTCCTAGCGCAGAGTATCCAGCTCCTGAAGATGTGAGGGGAAACATTGCTCCCGCGAAGTCGAAGGCCGACGAGACGGAGTAGCTACGCCTGCCGTTCTGTCGAGGGCGCTCGGCTTGTGGGTCTGAGAAGGAGAGTTTGCGACTTGAGGGAACGCCGGAGGAAGAGGATTCGAAGCTCGCGCGCGGTTCGGAGTCGTGGTTCGACGAGGCCAGTGAGGCGAGTTCGAGAGAGTCGCGCGGCATGCTTCCATGACAATCGCTCGGTAAAGTATAGACAGTTGCTGGCGAAGGGTAGACGGATTAAAATGGATATGGTATGCAATAGTTATGGCTAGGGCTCGACAGCTCTGGTCGTTAAGCGTGATGAAGTCTGGAGCCGCCGCAAGGGGAAAGCTTGACCCTTGCCAAGCGAGCAGGGGTATGCTTTGTTTGTGTTGGACCTTCTGGTGACGGATTGGTCGAACGACTTGTGCGTTGGAAGAATTGATCGTTATACAGATTCGATGGCAGTATATTGATCCAGGAGAGCTAGCTTCCAGACAGTTGTAAGTACATGTAGGGAGTAAGTAAGTGTAGGTAGTAAGTACATGTATGTAGGTATAAGACTGTAGGTTGTCAAGTGTTCTCACAAGGAGATAATGGCCAATCTGCGTTATACAGATTCGATCGCAGTATATTGATCCAGGAGAGCTAGCGTCCAGACAGTGGTAAGTACATGTAGGTAGTCAGTACCTGTAGGTAGTAAGTACATGTATGTAGGTATAAGACTGTAGGTTGTCAAGTGTTCTCACAAGGAGATAATGGCCAATCGCAAGCCTCCCGCTGTCACTGTGGAGAAAGTCGCGCCTTCTCCCTTCTGGTCAATCTTGCCATGCATCAATCATTTTCATGACATGGCCGTGGACCTCACTAATGCCATGGACGCCGATGAGGATATGCTCGGCGAATACGACTCCGCTGGCGATAACGAAGAAGAGCTCATGAACGACGGGCTGGTCCACAACGAACCAGCTCATCAACCACCAACTCGAAAACGAAAACGAAAACCAGCTCCCAGAAGTCTCAAGCCTCCACGCGGTCCCAGAACTCTCCATCTCGAGCCTACTGGTGTTCATCAGGTCCTACACAATGCGGGCTGCCCCACAGATATTGGTGCGTGGCGCCAGAGAGTGTTTGATCTCACGGATCCAGTCTACATGACCCTGGACCAGTACAAGGCAATATGGCCGTACATTGACAACTTCTGGGTCTACAACAAACGCAATCTCGGATCCCTACAGTACAGATGCTTGTTTGGTCAGAAGCAGAAGCCCTCCAGAGGCAACGGTCTTCGGCCAAAAAAGGTGAGGGATATCTTCGGATGTCCTTGTTACATGAAAATTATCCCACATATTGTCAGTGGTGACACGGTTGGCTACACACTCGAAAGGCGAGGGCGATCCCATGCGTCTGACCACGACCTCGACACGACAGACAAGAAGAGGTTGAACTCAGGGATAGCTCGGCTTGTAGCTGAGCAGGTCCACGCAGGAGTCTCTGCGCCAGAAGTTCGAGATATCATGCATGCCATGCACGATCCAATTGCTCGTCAACACTTCCTCGATGCAGGAGGTCAAAAGCTGGATCTGTTTACCGTCCACAATCTAGCCCAGCCCTTCAAGCGAGCAAAGGAACAGCAGGCCAGCCTCAACGACAATACTGGCGGCCAAAATCCTGCGCCGACGATGAGCTCAGGATTGAAACATTGGGAAAACGACCCTCTCGGCAAGAAAATGCAGTTGACAGACAGCAACTCACTGCTTACGAGTGTCAACAGAATGCCGCCAACAGCTAGTCAGGCAATACCACCTCTGACGGCCAGCCATCCGTCACATCAATATCTACCTCCTCAGACACATTACTACGATGGAAACATCTCACCAGGCCCGCCTTTGAATCGGGTTCCGCCCTGTACGCCGCAGATCACTGACCCGGCATATTATGACACCCTACCTCCACCGCCATCATTACCCTTCAGAAATGTATATGATGCAGACTTCGGCTATAAAGTCTGCAGGCGTTCCTGGCAAATTCAACAGGTCCGCACCGACAGGTACGGCCGCTACGTGGCGGCAGCGTTTCCTCCTGGGCGCACGCCTACAGAAGCGAGAAGTGCATACCAGATGGCGCAAGATGAGCTGGCGCGACAGATGGGAGAGTCAGAAGTGCTCATGGTTGCAGACTGAGTTGCGGTTGCAAGCTTGTAACGGCTCGTACAGCAACGGTTCGGCTATGGCATTGTCCCCCGCCACAACGAAGGCGATCGAAAAAGATTCTTCCGCGCCATAGATGCGGGCAATCGTGAAGAAGTGCAAGTGCAAGGCTTCGAGGCCTCCGAGTCCGAGGAGGAGAGTCTAGCCCGTGGAAGTGGCGCAGGCAGAGTTTGTGGGGATCGTCAACGATGTCAAACCTTCATGTCAGCCTCACGGCCCTCACCTCTTCAGTCCTGCATCAACATCTGAAATACTTCCACCAGCTGGAACGCCACAGGAACACTGGGCGACAGCCACGGCTGAACCTGCAAGCGCTACATCGGGCGACTGTTCAGCCATTCTCTTCAGCTGTACGAAGTGGTGTTCTCACATGGTTCTTCGTTGATTAGAAATGAGAAGCCCATCTATCTGATCACGCAGCTTCCCCGGTCTAGACCAAGGGTGTGAGTACCACCACTGGGTGCCTTACCACTTCAGTCAGAAACAAAACAAGTTCTAACGACTTAGCCAGCCTCGTAGCACATCGTGTGACTGTCTGCGGAACTCTCTTGATACTTCGAGCGCGTGTTATGAGCTAAGCTGTGCTTACATCCTTATAACGACTTGGCTATGGCCTGATCGTCACCCAATGCAGTCGAACAAGATCGGCTGCTGCCACAAATGGCCCAAATGGTAGGGCTGTGGAGCCTGACAGCGCCGCAACATGGCTACGTCGACCAACCGCGTGCCACATACCAAGCTGACCTCCAGCTTCGAAGTCAATTTCGGGCCCTGGCCCTGACTGACGGGCGTTACTTTCCACGTGGTAGATCTCGCGTATCTCGCATGTCACTCGAGTCTGCGGCACGCGACGACTTCTACGCAAGCCTCATCATTGCAGAGTTCTCCACGAAAACCGGAAAAGGATTGTGGCTATCTGGTTTTAAGACCTCCTTGTCGACTGTGGCTCTCGCTTAACTGTTGATGAAGAATCGGGACTGGGTTATGTGTTTTGTCACGAGACCAGGATTCGTCAGCTATGTCTTTATGCTACTGAATCGAGATCGTAGACACCGGAGTCTTCCATGGCTAGGCTGGATCTAATGATAGCGGAACTAAACGTGCAGGACCTATACTTCTGTGCTGCAGGAGATATTGTTGCATTGCAGTCGTTTTTGCCCATCACAGCGAGACCATCCTTGCTAGATCTCTCTCAGCGGTCTGCTACGGAAAGGCCTGGAAGTCGCTGGCGCTCGGTCATAAAGTGTCACTACGATGTTCCCTGACGATCGAGATATATATACCACCGCGAACTCGCACGAGGTAGAGCACTCCAGATCCAATCACCAAGACATCACGGCACTTCTTCCACCCCAATCATGCACTTCTCAAGTATTGTACTGCTCGCCTCCTCAGGTGCAGCTTCAGCTTCTATCTTCTCCAACCCAACCACCTTCGACTTCTACTCCCTCATCAAACGTAGGGCGGCATGCCCGATGTACTGGCAGCAGATCTCAAAAGACCTCAACACAGCATTCCTCGACAGCAACGGCCAGTGCAACGCCAATGCTAGAGCTGCCGTTCGATATGCATTTCACGATGCTGGTCCATACTCGACCAAGTTCACTTTCGTCGCTCCCGCTGGCGGCGGAGCTGATGGATCTCTTTTGCTGAATGCTGGTGAAATGTCACGTGGCGAGAATGGTGGCCTTGAGTCCTATAACACCTCCATCGGCGACAAACTAAAGAGCTACCGGAGTCAATTTGGCTCGTCAGTCGGAGCTGCGGATTTGATCCAGTTTGCCTCGAGGTAAGCCGTTCACTGCGGAGCACAGCTGTCACTCTAGCTAATCAATCTCCCACAGCGTTGCAGTCATTACATGTCCCGGTGGTCCAAAGGTCAAGACTGTCGTCGGCCGCACCGATAGCAGCGCCGCAGCCCCAGACAATGCCATGCCACCAGGATTCGGCAAGGGTTCCGATCACGACAGCCTTCTTCAACTCTTCCTAGACAAGGGTTTCTCTGCCGCTGAGCTTGCCGCTCTCATAGGAGCCCACACGACTTCCACAGGTATGTTTCACGGGATCGAAGCATTGATTTCACTCGCTAACGACCCACCCAGCTTTCAACCAAGCAGCGAACGGCGTTCAAGTGAACAGTCCGCAAGATAGCACGCCCGGAAAATGGGACATCAACTACTACGCCGAAACCTACAACCCGCCTGCAGGCGTCTCGCGCTTCGCTTCAGATGTCAATTTGTCGAATAAAACCACGATCGTAGGAAAGCAGTTTCAAGGATTCGTCGGTCAAGCAGGCAAATGGAACTCTGCGTTCGCAGCCGCCATGGCGAAGCTGAGCGTGTTGGGTATTCCAGGCAGCGCACAAGGGAACTTCGCGGATTGCACAGGCTACTTGCCTTCAGGCACGTCGGCGAAGATGATTCGCTCAGCGCCGATTGCGAATCGCTTGTACAGAGAGAACAAGTGATTGGCTATGTTGAAGTTAATGATGCGTTACGGTTTATGGATCATGAGTTCACATGAAGGGTTTTTGATGAGCTATAAGCTATCCCTAGTTTTCGATTCATCCACCGACTTGAACCTTTCGATGGGCTTTCTTGCTGTTTTCTCGATCAAGTTTGCTGGGACTACGTCGAATCACCATGTCTCAATGGTTTGACGTGGGAATCGATCAGGAAAGCAGCTAATACTTTACAGCGGCCCTGTGGGATAGGATTGTTTCGGACTGCAATTGATCGAGTACCCATAGTCACTGGCGATGTGCCATACTCCCGGTATCAGACTCAAATCAATGATGTAAGGGTTAGTGTTGGTGTTACAGCATGGTCAAGAAAAATCGTTCCGTGCAGATAAACAGGTTGGAGAGGCATGTCTCGCAGAATCCGAGAGCGACAAGTGAGCATTCACGATGTAACAGATTCTCGCCCGCCCGGTGGTAAATTGCACTGTTGGAGCAGTGTTTAGAATCTCAAAGAGACCGTTGTTGAGCCTCCGGTCGCTGTTATTGGCCGACTAGCGGCGGAAGCTAAGGGCTTGTAGGTATGACTTGGATCTTGCTCCTATACCCGTATGTACCAAACAAAGCCTTTTCTGACAACCACACCTCAAACGGCAGCAGCGAGCACTCAACTAGTCAACCAAAACAACCTCTGCAAGATGTCGTGGTGGTCCTTTGGCGGCGGCGGCCCCGAAAAGAAGCCCGACACACCGATAGTCGCGGAGCCGATGGTCGCGGCGAACGACCCAGCCCTCAGATTACACTTCACCGACCTCCTCGACTTGACGGAACCACCAGCCGTCTTCGCAGCCTCCGAAGTCGCTCTGAAACTATCGGACAATGAGCTCACGAGCTTGGGATATAGCAGCTGGCGCGATGCTCTTCCCGCAGTCAAGGCTTTGGCTTGGGAAGCGCGGGCGTTTGGAGATTGCGTGATCTACTATCCCAACGGCAAGAAGGTTCCTCAGAGCGTGAGCTGGATGGAAGTAGGACCCATAAGGATAGGGAGGAAAGCCAAGGTGTACTCTGCGGACGACTGGGACTGAGGCCTGCTGGAGGGATTGGATGTGTGCGAACGGAAGCGCATCGTTACTGGAAGCGAATGCACCTTGATCTCTGGATATATGCGCGGACGACTACATCAGCCTCGGAATACGCCCGAAATCACGCACACCCTCGCGACGTGCAGACTCGTTTCCGTCGATCCTCGTCGAGCAGACCACCATGGGTGTCGCATCACCCTTGCTACTGGAAAACTTAGCGGCCTTTCTCGCATACTTTCGTAAATGCGTTTAGCAGAGCCATGAAGCTCATGTCCTCCATCGAGCTGAAAACCGAACTCTTGCCCAGTTTTGCGCCGCTCACACGGGGAGAGCTGATACCGAAAGCCACTCGAGCAAGGAAGCGTGGGTCGTCGCGTTCAGGAATTGCCTTGAGTAGAGCAGCGAAAGCTTTGCTATCCCACGGGACTTGTGGCGGTTTCTTGAGCTCCACTGGCTGATGTGTCTCGCACCACGTGCAGTGGCCACACTCTTCTTTACCCTCCGGCAGCGAGTCGCCAAAGTGCTTGGCCAGAGCGCGCGAAAAGCATTGCTGTCCTGTGATGAGATCGGTAACTTGACCCATGCGTGCGAGATCCTGCTGCTCGCGGATTTCCAGTTCTTTGTACACGCTGTCCGCTAGAGCATGTCGATCTTGAACCGTCGTGGGTAGTGTCTTTTGCACAAGGTAGACGTTCTGCACGCCCTTGGCGTCAAGCTGGATGTAGCCTCTTTCGTCCCAGTCGTTCAGCTTCGCAATGATGCCGCCCCGGGGAACATCTCGCACTCTCGAAGCCGTATCAACGTCGATGTGAACCCAAGTCTTGGCTTTTTTCGACGCTCTGCGGATGCTGTCGGCGGCAGGTGTATTGTCGGCGGGAAGAGCGATCTCCTTGTACTGGTATTGTGTGTATTTCGGTGTCGTTTCGCGGATGAGCCCGAAACGTAGCTCCAACTGCGCAAAGATGTTCTTGATGACGCCTTCCTAGATCGGTGTTAGCCTAGTTGCCCATGAGAGCTGTACCTGGATGAGCTTACCTTGATATCATGGTCGGTGCTGACCTGCCTCAAACCCATCTCGATCTTCATGCCCTTGCCCTCCCCCGATACCTTCTTGTTGAACACATCTTGTATGAGTGAGCGTACGCTCTGCTTCGACGGCAGATCGCCGCGTGCAAAGCTCTCGCGAAGGTGGAAATCCTCGGCGCACAGGAACAGCATACAGAAACTCTCTTTGCCGTCTCGACCCGCACGACCAATCTCCTGAGAGTATCCCTCGAGACTTGAAGGGAAGTCGTAATGTACGACGTTGCGGATGTTGGCTTTGTCGATTCCCATGCCGAAAGCAATCGTAGCGCATATGACCATGTTCTTCGACGCCATGAACTCATCCTGGCAGGATGCCTTTTCCTCTTTGGGCATGCCAGCGTGGTAGTGACGACTTCTGACCTTACTGCCCTTGAGACGTTCGGCGAGCTTCTCTGCGTGCTTCTGAAGGGTGACATAGATGATTGTCGGCCCGGGGTGCGCTTTCAGGAAGCTGAGAAGCTCGGGGTAAGACTCGTTCTTCGTCATGAACGATCGGGCATATAGCTTCAGGTTGTCGCGGTAGGTGGGAGTCCTGAAGATTCCCTCGGAGGGCGGTATATCGAACGCCTTGCAGACGTCTTCAGCGACCTTGGGCGTGGCCGTTGCTGTGAGGCAGACCACTCGCTCCGCCTGGATCTCTTTGGCGAACCGGGAGACCTTCAGGTAATCTGGCCGGAAGGCGTGTCCCCACTCGGAGATACAGTGAGCCTCGTCAACTGCGAGCAATCGCACGCCTCCTTTGACGCTCGCCATCGAGGCAACAAAGCCCTCGTTGTTGAGTCTCTCTGGTGCGCAGTAGAGAATGTCAAGCTTGCCCTCGCGCATGGCGTCGACAGTGGCAAGGTATTGCTCTCTTGTTTTTGTCGAGTCCATAGCTTCTGCACGGATACCAAGACGCTTCAATGCGTCGACTTGATCTTTCATGAGAGCGATCAAAGGTGATACCACGAGCGTGATGCCTCCCTCTGCATGTCCCTGACGGACGCCCATGACTTTGTCCAGGTGCTTGATTGCGACGCCGGGGACTTGGTAGCAGAGCGATTTTCCACCTCCTATTGCGCTGTGGTCAGCTGCCTGTTGTGTATAGAGAAGCCAATGAGCCAATGAGTGATTCAAAGAGATATCTCACCAGTAGGGAACACGACGACCGAACTGCCTCCTTCCAGAATTCTGCTGATCGCGAGCGATTGCTTCAGGCGAAATGCGGGCAATTTGAACCGGTTGTTTAGCACATTTGTCGCAACACCGAGAGCCACGGATGCTGATGTCGTCTTTTGGATCTTGTCTGGAGGCTCGTCTGCGTTATCGTCGCTTCGCGCGTGTTTCCCACTGCTGTCGGCGAGCGCTGCCATCGCTTGTTCGAGCTCATCTGACGAGGACAGACCGAACTCATCGTCGTCAAAGTCTGTAATCATCTTGAGCCAGAGACTCCGGTCACTAGATTCTCGAGTGTAATGGAAGAAGGTGCACGCGTTGGCATTGGTTTATGTGGCGGACGTGCTCACGTTTGGTTGAAGCTCATCTTCACTTTGATACCCTAACCCTAAAAACATGGTCTCACATGTCGGAAGGAAAGTACGACCAAGCAGGATTTGCACATGATTGGGATGCGCATTCAGTTCTCATATCTAATTCAACACTGTCATTCCGGCTTTGGCTACGTGTCCCGTTTCCGACTTCTGATTGCGATACATGGTTTTACGGGACGTCAGTCTGATACTGCTGCTACCGCTACTCATCGTGGGAATGGGGAGATTGATTAGTGCATGGGCACATCAGGTTCGACTAGAGTAACAGAGCGGCATGTATCTAGGAAATTCCCCTGCACAAGGGACGCACCACTCAAAGCCTCTCCTGATTCACACTAACCGGTCTACCCTCCCTCTGCCCAACCGGAATACCCGCATTGAAAACAACATCCTTGTGATCCTGCGACAGATTCTCAAAGGAAGTCCACTGCGTAACATTGACCAACCGATCGCCCCACTGATTCGTCGCAAGAGCCGGATCGAAAGGAACAGTAGAGGCTATATTAGCGTAAGTCATGTTCCCAGTAGTGTAATTCGCACGCTCATTACGCTGAAGCCAGAAAGCAGTGGTGTTGAAGACAGAGTTGTTAGCGAAGTAGAAGCGTGAGCCTTCGTCGTTGTAGATAGCAGCTCCGTTCGGGGAGCCGAACACCCAGTTCTCGGAGATGGTGGTATTTGGGCTGGCGGACAGGGTGTAAATGCCTCCGAGATCAGAGTGCGTCACGCCGAAGTTGTTGACTAGATTGCGGCTGATGATACCGCCGGTCATGACCGTTGGTGAGTCGTAGATTGGCTGGTAGTTGTATAGGCCTCGTCTGAGGTATTCGGGACTGCCGCCGGCGTCGTTGGAACCCCAGCCGTAGCCGTAGCAGATTCCGCTGTAGGGGACGTTGGAGACGTCGTTGTGCGTGATTTGGGATCTGGCGGTGTAGCTGACGAAGATCGCGACGCCGGAGTTGAAAGTGTGGGCTACATCCGCGAAGATATTCTCCGTGATCGTGTTATCGTGGTTGATCATGCGCGGGTCGGTAGGGTGGTGGGCGTCTGCTTGGATGCCACCCATGGAGATCGCATTGGTACCAGTCTGATGCAAGTACATGCCACTGATTTCGATATTATATGTACCGAGGCCGATTCCAGTAATGTGAGCATTCGGGTCGTTGCCAATTCCAAAGCCGCCCATGGTTGCAGAGAGACTGCCGTTCTGGAAAAGGATGTTGTTGGCAGCGCTGACTTGGATCGCGCCTGGGACTTGCCACCAGTAAGGTCTTGAGGACTCGAAGACCGTGTAGCTCTCGTTCAGTCCGATAAAGCCACCCGTCTGTTGGTCAACGTAGCCGACGTCGCTTGATGGGAGGTCTGTATGGTCAGTACTTTATGTTTCGATGGTAATTGGTAAGTGATTCAGCACTCACTCCATGTAGTATGCATATAATTGAATCCCCTAAACGTAATATTGTGAGCAGGTCTGTCATAAGTACCACCAACGACCAAAAGCTGTTCAAGCCTCCCAAGTACAAGATACATCGACCTAATATCCGTGCCGTTCGGAGGTTTGTAATACACAGTCTCAGACGTCGTATTCAAAAACCACTCGTTCTCTTCGTCCAGTAGAGCCAAAGCGTTCTCAACGAAGAAGCCGTGGCTGACATCCGGCCTCGAGATAGTATCATAGCCGATACCATTGTTGTTCCAAGCTGGCTGCTTCATGACCAGAGTCTTGTTGTCTGCGGCGTGTGAGATTGGGCTGAAGCGAGTCGTGAAGGATCCGAGACCGTGGATCTCTGCCTGGTCCAGACCTTCCATCGTTAACAAGAATTCGGCTTGCTCGTTCACGATCCAGTAGCCTTCAGTGTTGTTTGCGAACCAGGTCCGATTGAGAGCATGATGAGCTCGTTGGGCGTGTTTCTGGTCGGCGAAGAAATGGCGAGTCCTGAGTCCAGGCGGCGCTGGAGCAGAGTAGGTTCCTCTGCCAATGTCGGTAAGAGTCCAGTTGGTAATCGGAGCGCTGGAAAGGAGTTGTCAGTCCTCAACCTTTCATCATCGGGAAAAAGAAGGTCACTTGCCCTCCAGACACATTCACACCCTTGTCGATATCCTGCGCCTCCCAGATCACCTTGTGGCCGTTGTTACCAGAGTCAAGATCCGTAAACAACAACGGCTCATCGAGATAGTAAGTTCCGGGTGCGACATAAACCCTGACATCGTCGTTCATGGTGTTTACAACACCTCGCACTGCCTTCTGAGCCCTCTCAAACGACTTGAAAGGAGCATGAGCCGTTCCGGCAGCTGTGTCGCTCCCATTCAGAGACACGTAGAAGTCTGCACGAGCGAGGGTGGCCAGTAGGCTCAGGGACATCCACGATAGTGTATGCATGTTTCCGAGGTGAGTATTGGAAGACGAAGGAGACTGTTGAAACTAGAACAGGTGGAAGTCAAAAGAAGTGACCTACTTGTACCTTTCTCATACTTCGCAATGCTAAGAAGCGATGTAGTATTGCATTGACGATCTTTGCGTTCGCGAACACCGGGTCTCGTATGGATAAATGCAGGTGAAGGTATGACCGTGCTGAGGTTTGTTGAATAGATGACCTCACTGGTACTGGCGGTTCACAACACACCAAAGCTGCTGATAGCACCGCTCACGGAGATGAGCTCTATCGAGATAAGTAAGACGTACCTTGAGAATTTTGTTAGCATCTCGCTGGTGTAAGGATAGGTCTGACATACGGAAGCGTTGATGCTACGTGTACTGTGTATATCCGACCGTGTCAACAGACTTTGACGTGAAATGAGAAAGAGTAATCGCGGGGCATTAGTGGGGGATCGATAATGCAGATGCCGCAATGATGATCTTGCTGATGACAAACTGTGTTGACCAATCGGGAGAAATCAACAGGACGACAGCCTGAAAGGACCCATTCTGACATGGTTCGGTCTGACCTGAGGGGTAAAGAGCTTTGAATTCCGTGAAATAACAGTAGCATGTAACGACGGCGCCAGGGGTATTATACGTCAACAAGGTCGATCCGCACCGTAAAGTCTTTGCATCAGGCGTTGTGAATAGAAAGGTAAAACAAACAGTAGGCCGATTCAGCAGCCTCAGTCTCAGTCCCTCCACCCAGTGTTGGGACCATTTCCGTTTCCGTTAACAGCTCTGAAACCTCCGACAGAGGGCATGTATTCTTTGGTAGCAGCAGGAGCCGGGGAGGTTGCAGCCGGTGGTGGAACGGCTGGAGAAGCAGCCTTGGACGAGTCGGACAGGTTGCTAGCAGAGCCGGGTTGATGGGCGTCCACTGTCAATGCTGAAGTGGGCTGCTCGGCGTTTACGTCGGTCGTACGCGGCGAGACTGCTTGAGAGGAGACATGCTCTTCGCTACTTTCAGGACGGCTCTGATTCTCAGCCTGAGTTCCGCCGTTTTCCGAGGCAGCAGATTTGATGCCCTCTTCCCAGCCCATCCTAGAAAGTTCTCTAGCATTTCTGAGGCCTTCCTCTTGCTCTTCCAAGGCTTCCAAGTCTTCTAATGGGTTGCTGTCGTCATCGTCATCATCATCAGATTCGTCATGTCCGTTCGTGTAAGCGTAGCCTTCGCCGTCGTCACCCATGCCATAGGAGCCATCCATGTTCATGTCAAGATTGCCGAGCTCCTCGCGGGTAACGTCGCGCCAGTGGCAACGAGCGTGTTTGCGTGTGCACCCACCACAGCTAGTGAGATTCTTTACGCAGTCCATTCTAAGTCTTCTGCATCTGTCGCAAGGTGGTATGACACGTGTGCCACGGGGAATCGAGTCCATGTGCGCTTGACACAGAGGCCGGAAGGGCTGACTAGACTCCAGGGCCGGTGGCAAGGGACGGGAAAAGTTGTGTTTCGTAGGGTTGTAAGATGGTGGAATGGACGAATTTCCAGCATGGCCAGACGATGGTCGGTGGGCAGGAGGTGCTGCTGCTGAAGTGGGTCGGTTTTGGTCGTGATTGTATGGAGTGTCGCCGGTGTAGAGGTTGTTCGCCGCAGGAGATAACGAAGATGCAACCGAGCCTGAACGGTCACCATGCTCACGAGGAGTCACAAGGATGTTGTCGGGCTGACGATGGGATGCTGACAGCGCATCGTGTCCTGCAGCTACAGATTGTCGTGACTGCACTCGACCTTGCACTTGATTCTGTGGCAAGCCTTCGAAGTGCCGTAACAAGTCATTCCTGACCGTGGCCGAAGAGCCAATACTAGGCTCGGAGGCGTTGCCATTGGATCTCTCATCCATGCTGTTCACAGCGGTGAAAGCAGCGGCGGCAGAACTCGGGTGTGCCGTTGTTGTCTGCAAGGCATTGGCTTTTGCTGGTGTTCCGCTTCCACCCTCTGCCCTTCTCTCAAGGATCGCAGATCGTCTTCCTTTCAAGCGATGACCAAGTTGCCTCGTCCGAGCTGCCACCATGTCGGCGGCATTCGTGAGCTCCTTGAGCTTCGCTTCCAGCAAGTCGCAGGTGCCAACCTCTTTCTCTTCGTCCTCCCAGATAGGCAAGGGCGGGATGAGCTCTTGACATCTTCCACTGTTAATGAACAAGAAATCTTCTTCGCTGATCTGTACGCGGAGTTGCTTTTGCGGGTAGTAAAATTGGCAAACTCGTCGGCCTTCGGAGAAAGTGCTGAGGGTGAATTGTGCAGGATGTGAGCGGGCGAACTCGATGACCTCCAGCCAGGTGATGTTGTGTGTGGTGTCGTCCGGGTTGCTAGCAGCACCCTTGTGGTGCGACGCAACAATTTTGGGCGGCGCATCGAAGCATCGCTCAAAGCGCTTGATCAGAATAGGACCAAGAGGCCTTGCGCCGAGATTCGAGGCCAGAGACTCGTGCCGGTCAAGGACACTGGTGTATGAGGACAGCAAAGAGAGCAGGTTCGGCAGAGTGTCGTCTTTGCTGATCAGAGGCAGATCTTCAGACAGTTGGCGTGCGAGATAATTTATGCTGAGCTGGTTGGTGTTGGAGGTCTTGGGAGCCTTCGCGGTAGGTTGTTGCGGGGCAGCGGCAGGAGTCGCAGAGGAAGGACTGTGGCTTCTCTTGCGCTTGAGAGCGCTGGCAGGGTCGGAGGGTGTAGCGATTACAGGCGCTGGGCCAGTGGAGCTGGGGCTATCCGAGTCCATTGCAGGTATTGTCACATACGAGGATGGTGGGAGGTGACGGGGAGGAGGGTGAGGGTGGTAGAGAGGGAAGACGAGGAGGCAAGGAAGAGAAAGAGAGAAGGTCAGGTCGGGCGAAGAGAAGTCGAGAGAGGGAGGGTGGAGGGAATTGACGGGAGTCGAGAGTGGCCGTGGCAGCCGGGGTGCGACGGGGCGGAGAAGAGACGGGCGGCGGCGGGACCTACCTACCTGTGTGTGGGTGTGGGTGCCTCTCTTGTGTGGGCGTGGGCATAGGCGTGCGTGGGCTGGCGGCGCGGCCTTGAGCGGAGCGAGCGGGCGGGCGAGCGAGCAAGAGAGGAGTGCAGCGCCAGGCAGCAAGCAAGCATGGGCTGTGCAGCACCACCTAGCAGCAAGCACAGCAAGCAAGCACAGCAAGCAAGCATGCCGTATGCCGCCGCCGCAGTAGGCAGTGGCGCGGTAGTGGAAGGGCCGGAGAGAGGGGAATGGCAAGAGGGAACTTGGAAGGGGAAAGGAAGGGTGGTCGAGAGGAAAGGGAAAGGTGCGCGCATCTGCATCGCTGGCCTTGCTGTGGGCCGGGCGGTGGCACGGCTAGGGTATGAAGGCAGGTAAAAGAAGAGGTGGGAGAGGCGGAAGATACCACCTCATCATCGCAAATGGACATGGCTGGAGTGCTGGCGGCGTACAGTAGTAACATGTATGTCGTGCTGCAGGGTCCTCCGTTCGCGGCGAGCAGAAGCGAGACTCGTCCACACAGCAGCAGGCAGTGGACTCAGCTGTGGGTGCGGCGGACGACAAGCTCACGCGGTTGCCGGCGGCGCTCCAATTCCATCGTTTCGTCCATGTCTCTCAATATCACGTGACCTTTCAAATTCGGACTAGCTCGTGGCTCATGCTGGCGGCCAACCACGAGCGGCAACGACACATCGCCGACGAGTAAAACACACCACTCAAACCATTCCAAACAAAAAGACAACAAAATGTCTGAACGCGGCAACTTCCGAGCCGGTGGCCGTGGTGGTGGCGGTCGTGGACGTGGTGGCGGAGGTGACAGAGGCGGTCGAGGAGGTGGTGGAGCTGGCGCCAAAGACGGTGGCGAGCGCAAGAAGGAGAACATTCTTGACCTGAACAAGTACATGGACAAGGCTGTGACGGTCAAGTTCAACGGTGGTCGAGAGGGTGAGTTTGTTTGTCAAATGTGCGGAAACGAAGTCGCAAACGAGTTTGGCATTAACATTTCAATTTCCTAGTAACCGGCACACTCAAAGGCTACGACCAATTGATGAATCTGGTTCTCGACAATGTGGAGGAGGTCACTCGCGGTATGCTTGGGAAATTATCATCTTTCTTTAGATGCCCCGAATCCATCATATCCTCAAATCAAACAAGAACACTAACATTCCCTCAGACGAAGAAGGCAACACATCTACCCGCAAACTGGGCCTGCTTGTCGCCCGCGGTACGCTCCTAGTCCTGATCTCGCCTGTCGACGGCAGCGAAGAGATCGAGAACCCCTTTGTCCAAGGCGAGGACGAGGAGTAATTCATATCTAAACAACAAATCCACATAACCCACGAGAAAAACAAACGAAACGATTACGAAGCTCCGAGGGCCCAATTCTTTGGACCAGCCATTCGACTTCCACCAAAATTGTGCCGGTCGATACGAGTGAGGAATGATTCTGGTCTGTTGCCACGAGCGCATACGGACTCGAAGTTAACCAAGTTCACCAACATAACTTCGTGTTCTGTCCGACAGGCAGACGGGGAAGGAGACCCAATGCATGCAAAATCGAGAAATACATGACGTCAATATGATTGAAAAGACAACACAACATGCCATACACTTTCCATCTCATCCAAGACGCGGTACATATCGAAATTCATTCCCATTCATAAACTAATTACAAACATGATAAAGCTACCAACAGAGGAAACAAGAAAGTCAAACTCAAACTCAAAATCATAATCACAGCTACAAGAACTCGCTATACCCGATACCCCAACGCCCAGTCAGTCAACGGCTTGCTAGAGGTAGGAAACGGTCCAGGTTCTCTGCAAGCACCAATCATCAGTCAATCACCCATCGTCCGCCCACCATCATCAGCCCTAGTCTCACTTAGTATGATACCCAGCAACATGCTCGCCATATCCAGCAATATGCTCTCCACCATCAGTGCCGCCAGCTCCACTGCCGTACTTGCCGACGTTCATCGGCAGACCGGTGTGAGGCTCAGTCACGATGCCATCGTTGGCCGCGCCACCGACGCCGGTACCTGCAGTGGTTGCAGGCAGACCAGCGTGGCCAGGACCATCGAGACTCCTCTTGGCGGCGAGCTGCTCGTGCTGCCTAGCGAACCTCTCCTCGTCGGCATCCTTGTACTCCAATCCCTTGGGCCTCTCATCGTCGAAGCTAGCTCCGCGACCTTCAGGACGCTCCCTCTCATACTGCTTGTGGTGGAAGATACGGTGCAGAATCCCATCCTTCTTCTCGCGCTCCTCCGGCGGGTCCTTGTGCAGCTTGTTGTGTTCCTTGTGCTTCGCCTCAGCCTCATCAGCGCGAGCAGCAGCAAGCTTCTGGTTCTCCTTCTCCTTCTCCTTCTCCTTCTCCAACTTCTCAAGCTCTTTCAATCTCTTCTCCTCGGCCTTCTCGGCTTCTTTGGCCTGGTGTTTCTCGAGCTTCTCTTGTTCCTTCGCGTGCTCCTTAGCGGCTTTCTCTTGCTCCTTGGCGAGTCGGTCTTGTTCCTTGGCGTGCTCTTTGGCGAGTCGGTCTTCTTCCTTCTTGCGGGCTTTCTCGGCTTCGTGGGCGTCGTGCTTGGCTTGCTTGTCGTGTTCCTTGGCCCCGTGCTTGAGTTCCTTGTCGTGCTCTTTGGCGTCGTGCTTGGCTTGCTTTTCTTGTTCTTTCAAGAGCTTCTCTTGCTCGTGCTTGTCGTAGACTTCGGACGCACCGTAGGCTGCGGCTCCGGTGCCGCCGACAAGAGCGGCGTCGCGGCCGTAGTGGTGTTCCTTGTTCTGCTCGAGAGGCACCTGCTGCTGCTGTGTCTGCATGAGAGAGACATGCTGCTGTTGGCCCTGTGTCAAAGGATCCTGTTCGCGTCTGTCGTGAAGTTGCGAAGCGCCGTAAGCGGCAGTTCCAGCGCCACCAACGAGAGCAGCATCGCGACCGTAGTGGTGCTCTTTGTTCTGCTCAAGAGGAACTTGCTGCTGCTGGTTCTGAAGCTGAACTGGCAGAGTGGGCTCGCGAGTAGCGTAGCCGTGTTCCTTGACATCCGCTTTGTAGGGATCGGACTCGACTTTCGGGTCGAGTTTGTTGAGAGTGTCCGATTGCCATGGTCCAGAAGTGGTGTGATCCTTCATCTTCTCAGGCTCCGGGCGTACGCGAGGGTCGACAATATTGGCGAGGTTGCTGTGGTGGGGACCGATCGTCTTGGAGGCTGGGCCTGTGTCTCCACGGCTGCTGTCCAGAGCTGCGTAGCATGCTGCGCCAGTTGCTGCGGTAGCACCACCTGCGAGAGCGGCGTTACGGTCATAGTGGTGTTCTTTATCCTGGCCGAGAGCAGGCTGTTGAGTGGTCTGGTAGCCGGCTGTCTGTGGCTGAGCATCAAGCTTCCCAGTGAGAGGGTTGCCAGACACGTGCTGAGGCGAGGACTGAGCGATGGGCTGGTATGCTCCTGACTGCGGTACACCCGAGCTTGTCGTGGAAGAGCCAAGAGGCTGCTGCTCGTGGTCTCTAGTCGCTGCATACGCACCAAGGCCGGCTGCCGTAGCTCCTCCACCGACCAAAGCAGCGTTGCGGCCATGGTGATGTTCATCTTCAGGGTTGGTGGCAGTGGCCGAAGACATTGGTTGTTGAGAAGGAACAGTACGATCCACCAACGCACCGTGAGAACCCAACGCCTCAGCGTGACTCGGGTTGGGGGCCAGTGGCGATGCGGCGACTGGGTACGACGACGGCGTGCTCTTCTTGTGCGCATTGAGGTCACCGATTTCAGCAGCTCCAACGACGCCGACACCGACACCTCCTACAATAGCCGCCTCACGGTTGCGACTGTGATCATGAGTTGGGTCTGACAGCTGAGATGCTGCTACTGGCTCCGAAAGCTCATATCCCGAGTGACCGACTTGACTGCTGTGAGGATCCAGTCCATCCTCTCTGGGGAACTCTCCAGGGACGTGCGGGTCCAGCATATTGGCGGCAACAGTAGCGTGAGGGCCAGGGACGAAAGGCAAAGTCTTCTCGGCCGGCTCAGTCTCGCAAGGATCGCCTCTGAATGAGTGACTGTGTGAAGAGTGATCGATTGCAGAGAAACGATCGAGACCCAGATTGGCACGTGCAGCGTCACCAGAAATAGCGTTTGTTCCTCCTGCAGTGCCAGTGGTCGCGCTAGCCAAAGGTGGGCGGCTTGTGGTGTCGAATGTTGATGTTGATTTTGCAGCTCCGACGTTGTTGGCAGGTGATGTCGTGGTGTGAGAAGACTCCGGTACGATTGCGCCTCCACTAAGAGGGAATGATCGGTCGGTGTGTGACGGCTCTTCGATGTTGTCATTGTTGCCCGACCTGGTTGCGGCATAGGCGCCACCTGCTCCAGCTGCTCCAGCGCTGGACAAAGCAGGGTTTTGACCAAGTCCGCTCGAAGGACTACAAAGAGTCAGCTAAGTGTTTTGTCCGAGTTTCGAGTCTATGATATCACTTACTTTTGAGACTGGATAGGCGAGCTCTGGCCAGTGATGCCGTCCGATCTCAATGCACGCTCCTCGGTCTTCTGGTCTGACGATCCAAGAACTCCAGACTTCATGCTCAGAGCACTAGC
This sequence comes from Cladosporium phlei, assembly GCA_003614995.1. Taxonomy (NCBI): domain Eukaryota; kingdom Fungi; phylum Ascomycota; class Dothideomycetes; order Cladosporiales; family Cladosporiaceae; genus Cladosporium; species Cladosporium phlei. The sequence goes on along the minus strand of QZFA01000047.1, from coordinate 135,602 downwards.
CCCGTCCTGCGAAATAGTCGGCCTTGTCGTATCGTATGCAGACCCAGTGTTGATGCTAGCGGGGCTGTGTGCGGTCTCGTTTTCGGTCTTGCGTGTCTCGTGGGAGCCGTACACTGGAAGAAGCGTGTTGGTCAGTATTGGCCTTTACTCAATTTCATGGTCAACACGTACTGGTCTCGTTGTCCTTGTCCTTTCCAGGTGATCTGAGCAGTGGCACATGGATGTCAGTTCCCAATCCTTGTGGTCAAGAAGCTTGGTATGCACTCACAACACCTTCTTCAGTTTCTCCATCTTGTCGATTGATTCTCTCCGTGTCGAATGGGGTAAGTTGTCTTCGGTATGTGCAGTTGTCAAGCAAGTTTCAAGTAAAGGACCAAGTCTTGGAAGCAAGAGTAGAGTAGTAAACACAAATATACAGAAACAACCCACCTTCAAACCCGCACTTACCTTGCCAGCCAGACGTACAACAAGCGGGGCAAGGGCGTAAACCAACAACGTCATCAAACATGAACCTGTATCCACGCAACGTGACCAGCTTTCCAGGCAGGAAGATCCGATCCAAACGGCGGCGGCGGCGGGACACATCTGCGAGCATCTGATGAGGTCTCCCCTCCCCGTGGCGCCATCGACCGCCTCAAAGCTAGAAGAAGCTAGATCTGGGCAGATCAAGATCGCACTTACGCACCACCGTGATGGGACGGCAGCGATAAAAGACACTTTTATAGTTATGTCAACCTCGGCAGGCAAGCGCGATCCAAAAAGCAGGGAAATGGAAGAGAAGAAAGAATTCCATGGCCCGTTGCCGTTGGTCGGTGCTGGTTCAGTAGACTTTTCGACCGTCTGCAGCCCCACCGAGCGGACATGGCCGAGAGGCTGGCCTTTTTTGCAGTAGATGCCTGTAAGTCGCTCTGTTAGTAAGAAGAGCAGAGCCCAGCCTCCGGGTTCACGCCAGCCATTGTTGTTGCTTGCGAGCGGAGGGTGCGGAGGTCGAGAATTTCACTGGACGCCAGCGGCAGTGGTAGCGGTGTGGACGGCAAAAACAAAACAAGCAACGAAGCTCGCTTGAGATAGATGACACTGTTCCACAGATGTGATCAGCCGCGCATGACGATCTGGTATGGGAAGCCCAAGCTGCATCATGTTTTTGGCGTGCAGGTGAAGTGGATGGAGCGAGACGCCAAATGACGGCATGCTGTAATGGATCGACAAGATAGCGCAGATCAGCCGTATAGCACGGACAGCCCGATGGAGATGGACACGGCAGGGTGCCTTGGTGGCAGGGTGGGAAAGATCGCGATCCTACTATAATAATCAGACCGACAGCTGCCATGTGTGTAGGTAAGTATCCGTCCGCATGTTTGACAGCCTGAAGATACACGCGGAAGGCTGCCTGTATCCATGTACCATGTCGGCTGGAAAGCATCAGGCAATCCATCATCAAGCTACATGTAAATGTTCATGTATTGTTCCGAGTTCGTTATGTTCAAAGCGAGCACCAGCCGCAGTAGTAATGCTACACCGTCCCAACATCCGCATGCTAAATGCAACCAAAAACGCCACCGCCTGAGAGATAGCCAGCCAAGTAGATCCGCCAAAAACTCCATGCCTTTTCGGGTCTTCGACCTCGATGTCTTCGTCTACACGAGCAGACCTAGTGACACCGCACTGAAAGGATTGAGATCCGCCGTAAAGTTCGAAACAGTCGGGGGAAAAAAAGACGCCACACCATATGTAGGTGGCAGTATGTGCAAAGAAAGAGATAAGAAAATTGCCATTCCGGTCTTGATTTAGATCAAGCTTGACCAGGCACAGTAAGATGAGACCGCTTCAGCGCGAGAGCCAGCTCTTGCTCGGTGAAGGGATGGTGATCATGCGCTTGAATGGAGTCGTGATGGCTAGTCGAACTTTTGTTGAGAGAGTCTCCGAGATAGCCTGAAGGAGGAGGCCTTTCGTTCAGCGAGCGCTGGCGAGAAAGCGGGTATCGCTCGTGAGACTGGACACGCGACATGCCGACTGGAAGGATGAAGTTAGTAAAGCATTCTGTAACATTTCTCGGCATGATTTCTGGCACTCACCATTGAAGACGTCGTCGTCTCCCTCCTCCTCTTGCTCAGTGCTCAGCCTAGTCGCTACGGCCGCGTGTGTTGCATTGTGGTTGGGCTCTCTGCGTGGGCTCTTGAACGAAGAGCTGCGACTTAATGGAGGCGCGCTCCTTTGCGAAGGCTTTCTTTCGATGCTCCGCCGGCTCCTTTGCGAGAGTTCTCGCTTCACCGCACCCGCGCTTTTGTGCGAGTCCACGCTGGTCACGCTCCCGCTACGTCCATAACTCATGCTCTTTTTGCGGCTGTACCAGCTACTGCGCCTACTCGGCGCTGCACTAGGCAGTCTACTGGGCGCTCGTGTGCCCATGGGAGAGTATTGGCTCTGGAAGCTCTTGCGTCGCCAGGCGTCGGCGAAGCTGAAAGAGTCCAGATGCTCCTTGTGTTCCTTCTTTGGTGGTTGGCGGTACTTGGGCCGAGGCATAGGCTCGCCGGGTTTGTAGACATTGCTGGGCCAGCGCTCGTGGGAGTCTGTGGAGTCGGTCTTGGAGAGGTTGTCGTCGCTGTCGTTCTTGTTGCGTGAGCGCCTGAAGAAGGCCTTGGCTTTTGCGCGAATGGCCATTGTCGGATGTGAAGGTATGTGAGAGAGTTTGAGGGTGACGTCTGATCTGCCGCTTTGACCAAGGTATGTACAGGTCGAGATGGGGAGATAGTAAGAATAAGAGAGGATAGAGAGAGGATCGCTAAGGCCGTGGTGGTCCGGAGGTTCACGGTCGGTTCACGGTTCAAGGCACGCGAGTCGTCCCCTCCACAAATCAAGATGACGGAATGGCTGCCGAGGATCCCACTTCCTCCACACTCGGAGAGTCTTGGTGCCGCGTGCCGAGACGATAATAGTAGGAGAAAACGAGGGGTAGAGACGAGGGCTAGAGATGGAGGTAGCGGTGGTATAGATGGCTAAAGATGAGCGCGACTTGCGAGGTCTAGGACGCCGCGTGGTCTTGTACTATACGGCGCACGACTCGCAACAGAGAAACGGCGAATACCGGCGACGGAGCGAGAACGAAAGAAAGGCTCGACCGGCGGTTTGTGGAGCGGCGGTTTTCTCGGCCACGCTCAGAAAGCAAGACTTCAACGGCTCTGACAGACAGGTCAACGGCCGGCCGCGGCGTGGCTGCATTGGCCGTCTTCTCAGCCATTCTCCAAACTTACCCCATCCGCCCCACAGAAGACTGTTATTAATCATCGGAGAGCCGTGGAGATGGAGACGAGGGCGGCTGTTGCGTCCTCCGGTAGGTATGGACATGTCGATGAGATCTGCTGGTGGGTGGACCTGAATCTCTAATATGCCGTCTGCTCTATGATCTTCGCGACTTAGTCGTCTGTACTTCTTCTAGAAGAAATCGGGTGGGTGCTGTACTTTGTACCTGGCAGATGTGGAGCAAGTCTCTGACCTTGACTTGCAGTAGCTGGCCAATCTGCAGGCTCCGGTGAGACGCTTCACAGCTTGCGCAATTAATTTAACCGCCCGCTTCCCCAGCTTGCGGTGGAGAGAGTACGACAACCAGATACCATTGTGTACAATGTCGATGGGGAGGGCGGAGACGGCGAGATGTCCGTGGGCCTTGGCCTTGGGCGACGGTGATGGGAATCATGATAACATGCCTGTCGAAAGAGATCTCCCGTGTTGTAGTAGGTGCATTACACGACAGCAACGGCCGTGCAGTAAGCACTCAACGGCTTTGCTCGTATAGAGCTCAACAAAAGTAGGAGCCTCTGCTGTAATCCTGGCCGAAACGCATTCCTTGTCGCAACTCTTGTCCTTTACACGGGACGTCCAGGACACTGACAGATAACGATTCCGCCAGTTCTCGGTTATCGGCAGTCCAAGTCTAAAAACGCAAAGACCACATCTCCGATCTGGTCGCAAACTCGGCTCGACTTCACCCTCCGCCGCAAAGCCAAGACGGCCAGTTGTCACACACGAGGCTGCTGGCTCCAGACACATCAGACCTCGCTATCTCTCACAGAGAAACCACTATCGATGTCGCTGCCAATTACTGCATGTGTCCGAGCGCCTGTCGTGTCCGTGTACACAGCTGCTCACATGACCGTCTGATGGCGGCGCCCACCGTCGATGGTCTCAGGAACAATGGCTGAGGCGTTGTAGGGCAAGGTGACATCTGAGCGGCGTTAGGAATGAAAGGGAGAACAGAAGGATTGTGATATGAAAAGGATGGACTGATCTTCCCAAAGCGAGCGCTCGCTGATTCTTGCCCAGCCGCGAAGGAACGAACTGGTCAATCCTCCTCCAGCGATCGAGCAGCCGGCGAATCGAGTGAGAAGCCGACATAAAAACCATAACGCCCCATCTAGGCATTGCGTGTTGGAACGCTGACCCGGATCTCAGGACCGAGGCTCAATATTTCCGATACGGATCGAAACGAGTTACCCTGAGTCCTTAACTGACCGTGCCCTCTCGCTCACCTCACTCTTGCACAAATAGACAGCAACCCTCATCCCGCATTTCTGGACTCCAGTATGCAACCCTACGACGCGGGCAGGAATGGAATTGGCTGGGTTCCTGAGCGGGCCGTCGTGGAGTGCGTCGTGAGGTTTCGCTCACACGGCACAGGGTCGGTGTTGGGGCGCGGGCAGGGGCGATTCCTCCAACCTCTGACTCGTTTGTGCAACGCCTGTTGCAATCGACCCTCGACGTGGCCAATGGCCGCTAATCGTGCAAAGGCGATTGGCGACGGCCGAGGTTGCGCGGCGATGCAGTGCAGGTCATTTAGCCGCAGCCCGTGTTCTGTCTGCGACTCTCATTCGGCGCTCCAATGCCTGGGTAATCCGTGGATGACGAGAGAGACACGGCATCATGTCTGCAAGTGCTGTGGGAGCTCGTAGCTGCTTTGAGATGGAAAATGGGCAATCAGCGCAGGGTATCCTGTCAAGCAATGACGCGCCCGTGTGTGCCTGCATCGTCTGCGCAGCGGCCTGTGGCTCTGGCATGTAAAGTGTTCTGGAGACCAGGATGAGTGTTTGATGAAACGTGTGGACGGGCTCGCGGTGGCGTAGTTGCAATGCACGCAGAGTCCGGCACGGCATGGAGATCAGGAACGCGCAGATGATGCAGGCTCGGAACCGTTGTTTGAGCGATCGAAGGTGGTGTGCTGGTGCTATACTCTGGTAAATTTTTATCCTGAGGCGTCATCGGGGGAGTTCGCGGTGGCTATGTGGCACCAGGTCAGCTGCTTTGTGGTTTCGTACGAGATGGTGTGGACGTCAGTACCACCAAGCCCGGTAGTTTCGATAGTGGAAGATCGCAAAGTCGGGATGCCGACGTATTTCCAGACCGCTGAAGAGGTTTGATGCTCGCCGCAATAAATTTGAAGCACTAGTGCAACTGCGAGTCCGTCGATCAACTGTCAGGCCTGCATGGATCAGGTTGGAGATGCCCAAAATCCGCGGTGAACCGCCCTGTTCCCTGTCGCGCCGAGCCCGCTGTATGCTGTGCTACCATATCTCGAATATCAGCCACGCCAAACATTTGGTCTAGACTGAACAGCAACCCTCAACATTTCGTTCGTCGTCATAGTGTTGTGTGAATGCCATTCAACCTGAAGACGAAATCTTGTGTGATGTGGCCGATATCGATCGCCGCCTCGTTGCATGTAGATACCCACCAGTAAGTAGCCGATGGCTTGCATGTCGTCTTCGGTTACTTGCAGCCCTAGTAGAGGGAAACGTCGAAACTAGTTTCGGCACACTGCAGTGAGCCGTGCGCCTCAGTCTTCTCTATAAGGCCCAAAGCGGCCGACGAGGACACGCCTTAGACTGAGCCTAGAAGAATTGGTAGAAGGCGACCAAGATCTTCGTGGTTGAGCTTGTGTAATCGCCCTGCAGACAGTCCAGTAGCCCTCGGGGGTCTGCTGACCCGCAACCACCTAACCGTGTCCCCCAGAGCCAACATCCAATCGATTTGTGACGCCGTCCTCCAGCTACACACAGTCTGTGCGCGCGCACAAGCAGACGTGCAGTGTGGTTGAGGTAGCATTCCTAGATCCCTTCGAGCGGGGAACGATCAAAACAATCGCATCGCGGTCAAGGCGAGCCGTCCGTAATAGCATGGTAGACTACCGTAAAGTCATAAGCTGGCGACCTCTCTCGTGTTATCTTTGCGGCACAGCAGCGACGGCGTGATCTTGTGCTGATACTTGAGTTGTAAGTAAAGGTTGCATTCCTCGCCGGAGGCGTTTCCTGGCGGCTGACATTGCTATGTCGACGACCTATTAGGCATACCTCCATCTCTCGTGGTTGTTCCAGAGCAGCGGGACATTGGCAAAACTGGAAGAGGCTGCAAGGTTAGTGGTCGCCGCCTGCACCTGCTGCACAAGATACTTATTCTACTGCAAGGTCCCTTGCCATCGCACACCACCACCTCGTTCTCTTTGCAGTTCGCCGCTCGCTCGACCACCATTCGCCCCTTGCCGCCAACCACACTCCAGAGTTCCTGCTGGAAGATTGCAACTGCTCGTTGCTGGGTTGATCTCGGTGTTGGAAAATTCAGGTACTTGTCGTTCCTGGCATATCGGCCTGGGCCTTGACTGACTTGCTATAGCCAGTGGCTGCACACCCACCTACACGCCCCTCTACTGTACTATCGATCGCCGACATGTTCCACAACGGTTAGTTGAGCAATTCCTTCTGTTCTCAAGATTATCGCTGGCGTGTTGAAGCCTCAACCTGAAAAGCCACATGTATTCCCAGCATTCTTGACAGGTTTTCTGCAACTGTCTCGCTTCAGCACGTTACCTCCTCTTTCAGCCAGACACAGCTTCTGACAAATCTCTTTACAGGCGGCAATTCGTCTTGTGGGTTGATCTTGGTCGGTGTCGACATGACACATTGGATCCATACTGACGTTCTTCCAGTTTCCTGCGGCGAGATGTCAGCATCTTCAACACCAGAGAGGCCTCAGCGTGGTGGCCCTATTTCATATATCGACACAAGAGCACCAATTCCCAATGCTCCTACAACTTTGCGATGTGCCGGATGGCTCACACCGCCGCAATCAGCACATGAAAGTCATCGCCCATCAATGGCTTATCCATCTTACTCCGAAATGCAATACTCGACTGCTTCGACAGCGACAGCGTTCTCATTACCATCGACACCAAGCCGTAGCGTCCAAGGCCGCTCAAACCATGCTGCACAGTCGTTTGCGAACGAACACATCCACTTCGATCTTGCGGCACCTCTGAGTGACCACCAACACGACATGGTCAACCTCGGTCTCGACGCCCAGGCAAACTGCAATCTGGATCCCAACGCCATGTGGTCAGGCGGTTCTTTGGCCTCGAACAGCGAATTCCATGGCCATTTCGACTCGGAACACACAGACAGTCTGTGGCAAGTCCAAGATCCCAGCAACGGCTTCATTCATCAACCAGCAGGCCTGCAAGCCACGTTATTCCCTGTCACTCATGGCATGGCTGCAACACCTCAGATGATCTCACCAACATATTCCTTGGACAGCAACGCGGCGGACTTCCCTGCGTTTCATTACAACCCGTTGCCTCAGGCGTGCTACCAATCTCCTGGTATCGTCGAGCCATCTTTGGTAAACCCACACAATGGTTATGGAGACCACAATTACTCGATGCTTGGAAGCCCAGGCTCCAGTCCACAAGACTTGTCAACCAGCTTTGGCTCCGATCTGTCGTCTTCGTGGGCCGATGTTCACACGCCTGGTCAAGACATGGATTGTTGTGAAGATGTTGATGGATTTCCTTACGTCGGTAAAGAAGAAGATATAGAAACCAGTCCGACGTCGACAATCGATTACAAGCCGATCAAAACCAGACCCGCAGGACGACGAGCCTCGAAGCGTACCCGTAAAGTTCAGTCGGTCCGACAGGTGGCGAACATCAGGGGCACCGAGATTGAGCTGCAGCTGGAAGGCGAAGGCATCGGTTTCGAAGGCAATCGATTCGTTTACATCGACCACAGCGTCAAGAAGAAGACATTCATCTGTATCGCGCCGGACAGCGATGGAAACCCCTGCAACGCAGCATTTGTGCGCGGCGAGCACCTCAAGCGCCATGTCGGCAAACACAGCTTGATCCGCAGATTCCCGTGCGTGCTTCCAGGTTGCGATAAGAAGATCGGGCGTTCCGACAATGCGTGCGATCACTTCCGCACACACCTCGCCCTGCATGGAAGGAACAAGCGAAATGACCATTTCCACTGGCGAGAAGTCGAGCGTCGCATCCGTTGGGCGTACAAGGAAAAGACCGCCGGCAAGATCATCGTCAACCTCGAACGCTGGCTGGCGAAGCAATATCTGGCTTCTGACGAACTCCGAGAGGCCCAGAGAGACGACCGATGGCAGCGGGATGAGAGACCTTTCCGGAGCGCAGAGGAGTGGAACAAATGACCGCGGCCATCTGTGTGCATTACGACCATTTTCGGATATACTATTACGGCCAGACCTGTTACGATCGGGATGGAACATAATGTTTTTGATGCTTGCATGGGCGATGGACGTGAAGGACGCGCTAATTTCTTGTCATCATTCATCTTCTACTTGTTTTGGGGAGGTTGTACAACTTGATTCTGTTAGGTACGCTATGCGAGGGTCCAGAGAACAGATTATTAGTGTGTGTAAATGTAAGAGGCTGGGTGGGTTACCATGGTCAGCTTTTCACTGTCGTCCACATGTTCCACTCGTCAGTGCAGTCTGTGCAGTGTTTGTGGTACTGTATTTATCATGTGATGCAGTTGTGTCGAGTCTTCGATGTGGTCTGCCCGTTCAAATGAAGGGCAAGCGCCAAGCCTGGCCTGTGCACAAAACTTACACACCCTCGAACCACATCGCTCCTCATACCTCTCGCGCGCAGCACCGCACCTCCGAAAGCCCGTCCACCAGTAGTCACAGCCTTTGAACACACCGCTCTACAATCCTCATACCCGCGCGCGCGCATCTGGCCGCACCCTTACGACCTCGCAGCTCCACCCCACCAAACTTGGCCAGCGCACCTACAGTCGCAGCCTCGACATTGCGCACATAAGCTCAAGTGAGCCCTCACGTTTCTAATTATAAGACCTTCTCACCAACACTATGGCCGATCTCCAGAGTATTGAAGAGCTCCTCGACTCCGCCGAGAAAGCGCAAAAGGGCGAGACCCAGCCACCTATCCCAGACAGGAGCCGCAGTGGCAGTGCCAGACTCGACCACCATGCCGACTTTGTTCCGCTCAGCGACTCGAGAGACCGCGCCCCGCGTGATGGAATGCGCGGCGGAGACAGGTATACACCGGGCGGATCCAAGCGCGACGACGTTGTCATGAAGGACGAGGGCGAGGACGGCAACAAGAGTGATCGAGGCAGTGCTAACGGAAGTGTCCGGAGCAGGCGCAGGAGTCGCAGCCCTACTCGGGAGAGACGTGACAGGAATTACCGCGCCCGTGACGACCGTTCTGGAGGCCGTGGCGACCACGCCCGTCGCGGTGCGGCCGACGACGATGACCGCTACTATCGCCCAGGAAACCGTGATCGCGGAGGCGACCGTCGTGACGATAGACTCGACACACGTGACAGACGCGATGAGCGCCCCGAGCGCCGCGATGACCGGCGACGTGAGCCCCGTGAGCGTCGTCGCACGCCTCCTGAGCCAACTGATGATGAGCGTGATAGGCGCACAGTTTTCGTGCAGCAGCTCGCCGCGCGTCTGCGTACCCAACAGCTCGTAGACTTCTTCTCGCAGGTCGGACCCGTCAAGGAGGCTCAGATCGTCAAGGATCGTGTCAGCAACCGCTCGAAAGGTGTTGGCTACGTTGAGTTCAGAAGCGAAGAGTCTGTCGAGAAGGCTCTCCAGCTTACCGGACAGAAGTTACTTGGCATCCCAATCATTGCCCAGCTCACTGAAGCAGAAAAGAACCGTCAAGCCCGCAACACCGAAGGCGTCGCCACCCTGTCCAACGGTATTCCATTCCACCGACTCTACGTAGGAAACATTCACTTCTCGATCACAGAGGAAGACCTCCGCACTATCTTTGAGCCGTTCGGTGCGCTCGAGTTCTGCCAACTGCAGAAGGAAGAGCAGGGTCGCAGCAAGGGATATGGCTTCGTCCAGTAAGTCTAGCTATTTTCCACATACCAATCCAACGCGCTAACGTTCGCCTGCAGATTCACCGAACCCTCTGAGGCCAAAGACGCTCTTGAGAAGATGAACGGCTTCGAGCTTGCCGGCCGTCCTATTCGCGTAGGCCTTGGCAACGATAAGTTTACGCCCGAAACAACTCAGTCTCTTCTGCAGAAGTTCGGTTCACAAGGACAGGGTCAAAACCAAAACCAGCAGCAGCAGAAGCAGTCGTTCCAAGGTTCCTCCTTCTCCGGTATGGGAGGACGCGGCTCTCACGCTGGCGGCACCGCAAACTTCGACCGTGCCAGTGGTAAGGATGCTGAAAAGTCCGGGGGTGCTAGCGCCCTCGACGACACGGATGTTACGGGTGTCAACTTCAACAACTATTCACGCGATGCGCTTATGCGCAAGCTTGCCAGAACCGAAGAGCCCGAAGTCAAGGCCGCACCCAAGACCCAACAGAAGAAGGCGCCGATCGACGAGGCCGCGCCAAGTCGTTGCGTCTTGCTGAAGAACTTGTACACCGAGAAAGAGTGAGTGCTTCCCCATCAAATACATTGCCATAGCAGATGAACTGACTTCTATTCTAGTACCCTGACTCCTGGCTGGGACAAGGAGCTCGAGGAAGATGTCAAGGAAGAGTGTAGCAGTAGCTACGGGCAAGTCGTCCACATTGGCGTTGCTCCCGGATCCACCGACGGAGAGATCTACATCAAGTTTGACCGTGTCCAGGGCGGCGAGAATGCCATCAAAGGCCTCAACGGTCGCTTCTTCGGCGGCCAGCGCATCACCGCGCAATACCTCGTGGACGCCGTCTACAACATGAACTTCCCCCAGGCGGCAAACGTCTAAGGTTTGCAGTCGTGTGCACTGTGTCGCTTACTCAGAGTACTAGCGTCATGCATCAGCAAGAACCGATCAATCAGCAAATCAGCAAGATGGCAGCAAGATCGAACCTTTTGGGCACCTCAACATGGGCTCGAGCAAGCAAGCGATCAATCAGCAACGCGATTCGGTTACGGAACTTTCGACAGGCTTGGATAGTGACGCACAGCGCTTGACAGGCCAAGGCCCAGGCAAAGACGCGTGACATCCTTGCTCTACCACTGAAAGGTAATCAAAATTCTCACTCCTTTTGTTTTGCGTTGCTTTCTGCGTTGTTTTCTGCGATGTCTTCAGGCATCCGGCGTTCGTCGTACAACACTTTGGCAAGTGGAAACACAATCGGCGTTTCGGTTTGCACTGGGCTGAAAGGAAACACTCTGGGCTGAGTGGAGTGAAGGGATGGTACTTTACAACCTGTAACGTATATACTATCAACCGATTCCCCAATTTCTCAAAGCCACGTGAGAATGACAGTACTCTGACACAGAATCGATATTGGAGGAACGTATAACGACTGGCGCACTAAAAAATCTAACAGCAACTACCTTCCGGCGGTGTCCACCAAACCTTCTATCTCTTGAACTTGCCAGCAATGCACTGGGTAACAAGCGGCACATCAGTCCATCCGCCGTTGCTGTTGCGCGTCGGCGTCTCAGTCAGCTCATAGGTCGCGTCAAACCTGCCCGCGCTCCACCCAGTCCAACCCAGGTACACATCCGAGTAGTTGTTCAGCACATCCAACTGCTCGCACACAGCTTTCAAGCAGCTCGAATCAGTCGCTCCGCCGCCAGTCTCGGTGAGAATCGCTTGACGCTTGTTCGTGCGGAGCCAGTCGCCAAGCGACGTGAAGGCCGCGGCGTTGTTGGTCGTGCAGGTCGTGTGCGTGCCCGAGTTGTCCGAGTCGAGGTACTTGTGCACGTCGAAGATCAGGTTCGTTGTGCTGCCGTCGAGGTTGGTCACTTTAATCAGGGCGCCGCCGGAGCCGTTGGAGATGAAGGCGCCCGCCGAGGTGAAGTCTGTGCCTGGGAGCAGGATCTTGTTGCCGGTTGCGCCGGCTTTGCGGATGGCGGTCACGGCTTCTTGGACTGTGGTGGCCCAGGTGTTGATGTTGAGGTCGTGCTGGAGGGCTAGGTCAGTATGTTTCGTTTGGGCTTGCAGTTTGGACTTCGCTTACAGGTTCGTTCATCAGACCAAAGGCAATCTTGTTGTTGCCCTTGTACTTGGCCGCGATCTGCGACCAAAGGCTGGTGAATTGGGCGTTTGTCGGTCCGCCCTGGCCAACAATAGCGCCATTCCAGCGGGCGTAGTTGTGGATGTCGACAATGCAAAGCGCAGCGCCAGTGTTCAAGCAGCCCTGTATCTGCTTGTCGTACGTGGCCCAGTTGTTGGAGTCGAGGGTGCCGCCGAGGTTATTGTTGAGCAGGAACTGCCATCCGACCGGAATGCGGAAGGTGTTCAGACCGTCGTCCTTGACAAAATGCTGCATTTGGTCGATGCCGATCTGGCCGGGGTCGACGATTTTGGCGGTCAAGCAGGTTCCGTCGATGGTGCAGCCGAAGTCGAGACCGGCGATCTGATGGAAGTCGTTAGTTGGTTGTGATCTCTTGCAGTATGTTCTGGGTCTGCTTACATTGACACCAGCATTCGAGACGCGCCCAGAGCCAGAGCCTCCAGTGGGGCTGCTACCCCCGGCCTTCGAGGTGGTTGTCGTAGATGGACGAGTTGTCGTGGTTGGGCTGCTGCCACCAGGCAGACATTGACTGTAATAGTCGTTTGTCTTCACGCAAGTGTATCCAGAGACACAGCTTGTCGAACCCGACCAGCCTGAACCTCCACACTGTGCGTATGCCTGGCCTTGGGCATACGCAGATCCGACTGTCGAAGCCGCTGCAAGAGCGACGAAGGAGGACTTCATGTTGAAAATATGCAATGAATTGGAAGTGATCTGGCAAGGTGAGGCTGGAGAGAAGAGTCTGTCCTCGATCAAGGGCGACAGGTTTTATAAATGCTCACGACCTAGGATCCTCCATCATCAAATTGCGTTGTACAATCGATCACATTGCGTACCACATTAGGAAGGCTTGCTTGTTTGGCTAGACGACATAAGCTAACCAAGCTAACACGCGAGATCTGGGATAGATTAATTCGTGGAGCCGGAATGAGCTTAAAGAGCAGCGGGATTGCATCGCCCGTACTCTACGTTGGTTAGTGGCGTTCACCGAAGATTTTGGTAAGGAAGACGGACTTGCATGGCCGCGTGTGGCGTAAGGGTGCAACGTGATACCAACCAAACCAAGTTGATTGTCAGGATGGAGCTGGAATCGATCTACGAAACAATTGACAATGCAGTCACAGCCCCCAAAGTCGAAATGCACGACTATGTGTGATTCCTGGGTCAGTGAGTTGTTTCTCAAAGGTTATATCGTGCCGATTGGCCCGCAGCTATACGTTATACAGCAGATTGCTGTCACAATCACTTATAGCCGGACTTAGCCGGATGTGGAGATTTAAGGATGCCATGAGTCTCACAAGATCTGACATTTGCAGTGGAGAGCTAATACGTGGCGAAGGAGAAGAAAGAAAGCGATCCTTAGTTAGGTAACTTACACAATCCATCTGGCCCGTCGTCTCGTAGAGCCGCAGAACAGTGATGGACCGGTTAATGCGGTTATATGCACATAAGCGAGGCAACGAACCCCACCTTCCAAGCGCTTAAGACAACAACACCGGATACATATACCTTTCTTCCTATACACTAACCATTACCGAGCTCGCCACGGAAGCAATCGCTCCACGGGATCAGCCTTCATTTTTCTGAGCTCTGTACTGGCCACAAACTGACATCGCGTGGCCTTCTTCCCACCGCCACAATGCCGCAAACGCTCAAGCTCGCCGTCTCGCAATCTCGCACCTTGTCCACTCTCGCCGCTACTCTCGAAGCTCTCAAGGCGACCACGCAACATGCCGCTCGCGAAGGTGTTGATCTGATACTCTTCCCAGAGGCCTACCTCGGCGGCTACCCACGGACGTGCGATTTTGGCATCTCCGTCGGTGCCCGCTCAGCAGGAGGAAGGGACCAGTTCCTCCACTACTTCCGTGACAGTGTGGACCTGGGCGACACTCCTCGCGGTGCTGGCGATGAGTGGGTCGACCGAGACCTGGAAGTCGGCAAAGGCAAAGAGTACCGAGGAGATGGTACTAGGGAGTTCCTTGAAAGGGTGGCGAGAGAAACCGGCGTATTTGTCGTAACTGGCCTGGTCGAGAAGAGTGGCGGGAGTCTTTACTGCTCCGTTGTCTACGTCTGTCCTAGACTGGGCTGCATTGGCAAGCGGCGAAAGGTCATGCCGACTGGTGCCGAGAGGATGATCTGGGCTCAGGGATCGCCATCGACTCTCCGTGCAGTCACAACAACCATCAAGGGCGCGAAGCTAACTATGGCTGCCGCCATCTGCTGGGAGAACTACATGCCTTTGTTGCGTTATTCTCTCTACAGCCAGAACGTCAACCTGTACCTCGCCCCAACCGCAGATCCCAGAGATACTTGGCTGTCCCTCATGCGCACCATTGGCTGCGAAAGCAGGGCGTTCGTTTTGAGTGCGAACCAATGTGTGAAACGCAAGCATCTCCCCGATTGGATCTCAGGCAAGAAGGATACCACAGCTATCAGCGACACCAGCTCGACACTGGCATCGGCTGCACCAAGATCTCATGGCCGAAGGAGGAGTACGCTCACAGTCACCGAGGAGAACCACGAGCTCGTCCTTCCAAAGGCTGATGGGCAAGATGGAGACGGAGACAGCTCACTCGCCAAGAAGCTTTCAGACATCGCCATTGCAGATGGTTCCAGCTCTTCATCTGACGCAGACTTCATTTGCGCAGGTGGCTCTTGCATTGTTGGCCCTTTGGGCGATGTCTTGAAGGAGCCGCTATGGAATGTCGAAGATGGTTTACATATTGTAGACGCCGATTTCGAAGACTGTGAACGCGGGCGGTTGGACCTTGACGTTGCTGGCAGCTACTCGAGGAACGACGTGTTCCACTTGGAGGTTGATGGATTGGATATTGACCCGCCGCAGTGAGCTGCAGAGGCATATTACGTTGATACGACTAATTAAGCAAGGTCTCAATCTACACCCATCCCAGACAATCATGTACACATCCAAACTCCCATCGCCGTCGCCGCATCCCCGAAACCGATCGCGCCAACGCCAGAACCCAAACTTATCAAGATGCGCATTCCATGAACTCCACTGTTACGCCCGGTGCGCTCCCTATTAGTCTACTGATTCCGCTGTATTGAAGCTCATCTCACAACCAGATCATCAGCCGCGTGCTGGTGTTCAAAGGTTACAGTGGGTAGTGTATAACAATCGCGACAGAGATCGAAGCCGTCGCAGAACTTGCACTCGTAACGCGTGTCAACTATGGGCTCCTGGCACCCGCCACACTGACGCAGTGCCTCACAGCCTTTGTCACGAGCATTGAAGACCTTGAGCCTTCTCTCCTTCTCATCTCGAAGATCGGCGGAAGACCACACTTCTCTGACACGCCTGTTCTCCTCATCGCTCTCCTCGTCAGAATCGTTGTTGATCTTTGCCGCCGGACCCTCGGTGGGTAAGGATGTCTGTGACGGTATTGTGCTCAATTGGTTGAACCTATTGCTCTGTGGCTGCCTCAGCGCAGCGCTCAGTGCCATCTCGTCCGTATCCATGAGGCTTGCTGCGCCAAACACCGGGGCTGCGCGCTGAGGTCCGGAGTTCAATGTACCGAAAAAGAAGAAGTGGGGTTCGATAAAAGGGCCGGTCGCTCCTTCCATCTACCTGTCGCCCAGCGACATGAGGGGAGCAAAGATATCATCGCGACATTCAGTAATGATCTTCGTCGCTCAGTGGCCCGCAGAGTACCCAATGGAAAGTGAGACTATGGACTGGAATTAGCTGACACGCAGTTCTAAAAGCATGAAAACAATTGCCTTGGGAATGTTTGCTACTCAACAAGATATTCTATCGCTCGCAAGCAGGAAGCCAGACCTGCGGTACACCATACCTTGACGTGGCGGACTTCTAAACCCAAGACAACGAACTCCGGGACGACGCTGCCCAAGACAATCGTTTCTTTGTCAGCCATGTGCATTGAGACGTCGACCAAACATAAAGACAAAGCCACAAAGGTGACAAAGAACGACTATAGATATATCTTAACATGTCGTATCTAAATCGCCGCGATTCCTCTCTGCATCTCAAACACACGAGCCGAAACACAACGTACCGTTTTGAAACTTATAAGATGACAGGCAATCGATCCAATCTACCCATGCTGGCATCACGGGTTCCCAAAACGACGGTCTCCACATCAACATCCAAGATGGATGTGTCGGACCTCTCGAAGCGAACAATGGCGTCTATTGCAACAGTTGAGCGATCAGGAATTCCTAAGCCACCAAGCTCGCTGTGTCGACGTCAGAAGACGCGAAGTGCACTTGAATCAAAAACCGCCATCAAGGCGCCAGTACTGGCTACTGGTTCTCCGATTGTGCAGATATCCAAAGGTCTGCGCACCATCGCCGAAGATGAAACCGAATCGTCAGAAGAGGGCAGCGACAGCAACACAACCCTCGCGTCAAGCATCTCCTCATCGAACGAACCATTGCGATACAACGGCCCGCAGCTCGTTGAAGCATGCGTCAGCAACGCCCTACTTCATGTTCTCGAACCCTGCGGTCACCGGGTGATGACAACACACGTAGAGCCCTGTGGCCAGAACTGCCAAAGCACCGACTCTGCCTTTGCTAACACCAAAACAGCGGCCAAGTTCGCTTGCGCGGTATGCATTTCAAAGTATGTGCAGGAACATTACGCTGCTCAAAAGTCTTTGTTCGTGCCCAGTCTCGATAAGCTTGAGAGTGCATTGGGGGGTTTCAAGACGGGCTGGAAGGCTGAGCGCATTGCTCGGATGGACCGTGTCTGGAAAAACGATGCTTTTGAAGAGAGAAGGACCTTGGAGAAACTGGGCAGGCGCTGTGAAGCTATCCCTACTGATCCTGAAGAGGTGTTTTTTACTCCTTTGGAGGTTGCTCCGGTGAAGGATGCATCGTCTCAGGTACAGTCGAACCGCCCGACTCGTGCAGAAGTGAAGACGGTCAGACGCCGGCTTCCAGTCTCGAAGAAGCCAAAGGAGAAACGTCAGACATCTGTTGAGGAGAACGCTGTCGACGGTAAGAGAGCGAAGAATGGGTCGTCGAGGATTCCATTGGGTCCGAAGCTCTCGAAGAAGTAGTCAGGTCATCATCATGATGAAGTAAGATGCGACCACTTTTTAAAGGTGAAACGGTATGACGCAAATTTCTTTAGATGCCCTATTATCATTTTGCAATTATGGATTTTCAGAAGAGACTGTCATTGATCGGTGGGTTAGTGAGGGGCGTCGTTAGTGGTTGAGTGTGATCGATCGTTTTCCCTGTGATGTTGACGCCATGGTGACGACCGAATGAGGTCGAATTCATCACGTATTAGTAGGAGGGGCATGCGACACATCCCACCTCACTTTGAATAATTTGCTATCCAAACAACTCCTGTTAACCAAATCTTCCTCACCAATCGAACCGAAAAAATCACATCACTCAACAAAATCACCAAAACACCAAACTTCAATATGTCCGCCGCCAAATCCACCAACAACAACATCGAGGCTGTCGCCAACCAGATGCCCACTGGCGGCTCTGGCGAGTTCAACCCCAAGCCTGCTGGCGCTTCCCGCGAGAACCACGATGGCGTAAGTGATCTCAAGACTTCGAGATAACACCAAACATCAACTAACACCATCTTTAGCACAAGCCCGGTGTCCTCGTAGGCAACGACGCCGCTCCCGAGTTCAGCGCAAAGGTCCTGCCCGCCGGCAGCGCTCCCTCCAATGCAACCTTCACTAGCAACACCCAGGAGACCCCCGCACAAGCCTCCTACAACAAGACCTCCGCCTCCGACTCCCTCGGCGGCTCCAGCTCCGCCGACGTCCACACCGGTCTCGGCAAGCCCATGCAGGGCATGACCTCCAACGAGCTCCACCACGACGGCGGCAAGAAGTCTGACGGCCAGGGCGGTGCTGAGGCTGTTGGCGGCTCCGCCAGCCAGTCCACCATCGACCCCCACGCTCCTGAGATGGCCGGCCAGCGC
The DNA here is from genome assembly GCA_003614995.1 of Cladosporium phlei. Lineage (NCBI taxonomy): Eukaryota > Fungi > Ascomycota > Dothideomycetes > Cladosporiales > Cladosporiaceae > Cladosporium > Cladosporium phlei. The sequence goes on along the minus strand of QZFA01000047.1, from coordinate 117,363 downwards.
GCTCTCGACAAGGATGAGGCGACTATCGGCCGTGGTGGTGCCGCTGATGCTCAGGACAGGCTCAACGAGCCTCCTGAGACTGTTACCAAGGAGAACAAGCTTCCCAGGAATTAGGATGGAAACGAAGGATTATGATGGCCGCTATGGCGGTACGACTTATGTCTTTTTTTTTCTTGTACGCATTGGGTCGGTGTAACGAATCTTGTCAGGATTGGATGTAGATAGTGATACAAAAAGAACCTGAACCTGTTGTATTGCATTTCCGACGTCCACTTTCCAACAACGAGATCATTCGTCGTCGAATCCTGCCCATTCCTCTTCGTCTTCGGCTTCGTCTTCGTCTTCAGCTTCAGGTTTACCATTGGATTTGTCCTGCGCTTTGGTAGCCGAACGCCCAGCAGTACGCTCACCTCGCACGAAACCAGCAACGAAGAAACCCATGGTTCCATCTTCGCTGCTCTTATCACAGCGGATGACGGCCTCAGCGACTTCTTCGTTATCGAGAGGACCTGCGAGGTTCTCTGAAGACTTCAAAGCGGATTCCACAGCATTGAGATCTCCACGACGATGCCATCGTTTCATGCCGTCGACTTGCTCGTCGCGGCGCATGATACGCCAGCCAGCATCTTTCGCCGCGTCAGACAACAACGCACGAACTACCACGCCTTCGTTCTCTTCGCCGTGGATAGAGCAAGTCGAGTATGTGATGCGCCTGGCAGAAGAGAAAGCCATGGCGTGTTGCAGCAGGCGCAGCTGGAAACCTGACAATGCGATGAGACGTGTGGCCAGCTCGAGGCTGTCTTTGGGAGCTTGATCGGGCTCTTCTTCCTGGACGTCTTCTGGTTCGTCTTTCTCTGGCGCAGGCGCGGGTGCGGGCGCAGGTTTACCCTTGGGGTCCTTGTCGTTGCGCTTGCGTTTCCTGCTGTTCTTGCTTGGTGGGGCTGGTTCTGTGTAGTCGGCGCTGGGCAGGTGCACCACAATGCCTCCCTCATCGCGTCCTACGATACCACTGCCGGAACAACTGGGGTCGAGTACCAAGCCAGTGACGTTGCTGTATTCCTTCGAGTTGGGACCGAGTTTGAGGAAGTTCTGTTCGGCCTTGACTTTGATGATACCCTCGGGGTCCGCGAGCTTGGTCATCTTTAGCAGAGTCTTGGATCGGAAGGGGTCCTTCTCGCAAGCGATTACTCGCGCTCCTTCGCCTTGGTGAGCTCGCAAGATGGCGGCCAAGTGCGTTGTCTTGTTTCCAGGTGCAGCACATGCGTCAATGATGTCGCCATCGTCGCTCGCGGGGTTCAACAAGTAAGCCGGGAAGCAGGAAGCTTTGTCTTGGAAGATCAGCTTGCCCTCACGGTAAGGTTTGCTCGAGGTGAAATTGACGGAAGGCGAAACGGCGACCAGATCCGGAATGTGCTCGTCCACGTAAATAGCCTTGGAAGACCTGGTTGATACACCCTTGACAGAGGGAACTCGCTGGAGATCAGCAAATGTCGATTCGAGCTGCTCTTCCAGTGTCGTCCTGAGCGTGTTGATTCTGATCCATCTCGGATGTGCGTATTTCTCTTCGCCGTCTTCGCCGTTGATGGGAGCCTCGTTGACATGGACACGGAGTGCGTCAATGGTGGCAAATCCCTTGCGAAGTCTCGCTTTGGTCAATTCTGCAGACAGTCGGTTCTTGTGTCTTGTGACCGTGGCAGCTAGGCCATGCTTTGCAGGGAGAGCTATGCCCTTTTTCGAAAGCAGCAGATCATGTGTTAGGACCAATGCCAGTGTAGGTGATAACTTTGGAGGTCAATGTTAGCTTGGATACATCAGATAGCCATCTTGATTGGTTGGCAGGTATGCAAGTAAGCGTACCTGTCTCTCGAGTTTGAGAATGCCACTCTTCTCCACCACCTCGGCAAGGATGCTGCTCCATTTTGCCGCCTCGCTCGTCAAAGCAAACAAGGTCTTGTCATCAGTCTTCCATGTCTTCTTTCCGAAGATCTCGGCCTTGAGCGAAGTGTTGCCCTTGTTGACCGTGTCAAGAATGCCTGCGGCCTCGTGATAGAGCGACATTGTAGTTTTTTGGGGATTGTCGCTAGTTTTCTTTTCGCGAAAGAAGTTCAGAGAAGCTTTTGCTGGCGAGATTTTGCGGTCACCCCAACTCTAACCCTTGCTTACATCGACCTTGTCATTACAACTCGATCAACTCCATGTGAACGAGACTGTAGGATGCTTCTGCGAGTCAGTCGTGATCACAGAGACTTAGTGTCGCTGTCACTGTAGGCAAATGATAAGCACACGTATGGAGCATAACATAAAAAGCACATTCGTCATAAAGTTGACACAACATGACAAGCTTAACCTCAGATGTTGGAAACTACCTTCACAGAAATCTAAATCACAGAATTAATATCCTTAGATTACTAGGTAATACGTCCATCGGCCTGTTACACACACAAGAACAGGGGGCAACACTCTTCTACTCTATGTAAACCAACCCAATCACCTTAACCTCAACACACCCCCTCTCCAACACAAGCAAAGAACGCCAGCGCTTGCAACGCATCGACAAAAGCGACAGGATCATTATCCCCGTAATCGGGACGTAGGTTATGCGAAAAAAGACTAGACACAAGACACCAGCGTCTATGCTGTCGCATTTCTTGCGCGCTCAACTCTCGTTTATCTGCGCGGCGCTGAAAGCAAGGCCGAGGATTTCTAGTCGTCTGACCCGTCTCGTTGGACAGACATCTTGCTTTCGCTCTGCGTCGGACTGGGCGGCACGACGACCGTGGTAGGGGTGGGGAGTTTGCTCTCATCGTCGCCGTCGGGCTTGTCGGCGTCGTCAGCTGCGCCTCCATTGCTGGTCGATGTGATTGTGAGGTCGTCTGGGGGCGCGCTTGCGTCGCCTTCGGTCTCCTCGGTGATTGTGCCTTGCGCCTGGGCATCTGCGTCCACGCTCGAGGTCCCTGCCCGACGCCTGGCAGCTCTGCGACGTTGTCGTTCATCGTCGGCGCTCTCACGACGTCTGCGGACCCGCAAGCTGTCATCGCGGCCAACGCTACCCACGCCGCCATCGCCCTCATCGCCGCGCAAGCCTTGCAGAAGACTTGCTGCGCGGTCTGCAATGTCCTCACCCTCAGACACGGAGCCTCCTGCTGCGACCGCGGTCTTTTTCTCCGAAAGCCCGTCTGCCGTGCTAGGGCGTTCGCTTGCGGTTTCTGATTCTCCGCCTTCTGTAGTGGGAGAGAGAAGCCCGCTGTCTCCATCCACATTCTCCCCGGTCTCGGGAATCTGCTGACCCGAAGCAACGCGTACCTGGTGACGATCCTTTAGCCTGGCCCTCCTGCGGCGATCCCGCGTGTCCCTTGTCTGCGGTGCTGCCGCGCGAAGTTTCTCGAGCAGTGAGTCCATAGCGCCCGAACTGGGGCTTGGGCTCAGAGGAGCATCGCCATTTGTCGCAACAGGGTTAGCGGACTGGGCGGTGAGCTGCTTGCGGCGCATGTTGGCTTCGTTACGACGCCAGGTTTCCTCCAAGATCAAGTTCTTCTCAGTGGACTTCTTGTACTCAGTGACGAAGTTAGCGAGCTTGCTGAAGAAGTCTCTCCTCGCTCCATCGTCCTTGTTGTCGTCACCAAAGAATGTGAGAATGTCGTCGTACACGCGGTTCATCTCGTCGAGATAAAGCTGCATTTGCTCAGCCTTGCGACGGGCTTCCTTCATGCTGCGCTGAACGACTTGGCTGACACGATCTTCAGGATGGAACTTCTTCGAGTCACTCAGGCTACCTGCGTCCAGCGTCGACTGAACGTTGTTGATGTTCGTGATGTACTTCTTTGCGTCCGTTTGAAGTTGCTCGATGTTGATCTTCTTGGTTGTGAGCACACCGGCGATGTCGTCGGTGAAGTCCTCGTATTGCGGATACTGCTTGCGAACGACGCGCTCAACGTAGTCCATGAGAGTCGATTCATTATTGCTGTCCTTAACCATTCCCAAACGTGCAAGCGAGGATAGCTTGAAACCAACTGCTTGCTTGTTCGTGTCGTTCATGTAGTTGCCGATATCAAGGATCAGACCAAAGACCGGCATCAGCTTGACGGAATCTCGGAGAGACTCGGACACGTTGACCACTTGCTTGAGCTTACCAGCGATCTCATCGTAGTCAGACTCGAACGTGCGCGTCAGTGTCAAAGCGCGCATACGTGCCTTCCAGTAATGGCGTAACTCGTAAGCCGTGTAGAGGAAGATCTGATCCTCTCTGGTGAGCTCAGCAGGGTCTGCCTCGCGCTCTGTCGTTAGAGCGTTGGGGCCCGTCCAGTCCTTCGAGTAAGGCGCCATTTGCTTAATAACGCTGTCCGGAATCGTACACAAATGTTCCAGTTGAAGGAAGTCCATCACGTTTGGGTTGTCAATGATATCCTTGTCGCAGTGAATGATCGTGCGAACGAGCTCCTCCGCTTCCATCGTAGAGAACTTGGAAAGTGAGATCTGCATGGTGTGCATGAGGTCTCGGCTGATGATCTGCTTCTTCTCGTCCTTGGATTTCCCGCTGGACTTGCCAATCTGCTTGATCTCCTTAGCCATGAAGAGTTTCTCGATTTCATCGAGAATACCCTTCTTCGAAAGCTCCTGGTACTGCTCCTCCTTGAGCTCGGACGTGGGTGTGTGTGTGGCCCACATGGTGATCTCTGGCGAGTCAATCTTCTCCCAATGCAGGGCCTTGAGCTTTTTCTTGGGCCGAGGCGCTCCAATACCCATGCTCTTCGTCGGGTTATAGATAGGCGCTGGAAGCCAGCCACCCATCTTGGCACCCGGAAGCGGCGGCGCACCAGGTGGGGGCGGCGGTCCACCAAAGCCAGGTGGAGGTGGAGGTGGGGGAGGACCACCGAAACCAGGCATAGGAGGAGGTGGTGGTGCTCCACCAGAAAATCCGGGCATTGGAGGGGGTGGTGGTGGTGGCGCACCACCGCCGAACCCAGGCATAGGAGGAGGTGGAGGTGGCGGCGCACCACCGCCGAAACCAGGCATGGGAGGTGGAGGCGGAGGAGGCGGTGGGCCCCCTGAGAAGCCAGGCATGGGCGGAGGAGGCGGTGGAGGGCCGCCATCGAAACCGGGCATCGGCGGTGGTGGAGGAGGCGGTGCACCAGTGAACTTGTCTTTGGGTTGTTCGGCATCTTCTGGCGTTTTGGGATTTTCACTCTCCAGGCTGGGATGACTGGGACCGGTGGTAACACCCTCATCTTCATCATCCGAAGCGTCGATTTTCTGGGTCTTGCTGGCGAGTTCAGAGAGCATACCATTGGCAATCGCAGATGGGATCTTGGGCCTCTTATACTCCACGATCCTTGGCTTCTCAATAACAGTGCCCTCATCGTCCATCTCGAAGTCCTCATCCTCATCTTGAGCTGCCTGTTGTCCACCAACGGGTTTCCTGTGAATGCCGCTCTTCGATCGTGATGAAGTACCAAGGTATTGCATGTGCTCTGGCAGGTTGTCTGGCGCAGCACCGCCTTCGCCCTCCATCTTTTCACGTAGCTCACGCAGCTTGTCAGACGGGTTGATTTGCTGCCAAACCTTGCCCTCAAGCTTGGCTTGTGTCTTTGCTCTTTCGAGCTGCATCTCGAGACGATCCATGAGCCTCTCCCTGTCCATGATGCCTGCCAATCGGGCCGGATCAGTGGTATCGCCAGTCTTGTTTCCGTTCTTCGCATTGGAGGCTGCAATGTCTTGTGCGTCACGCAGCATGAGATACAGCTCTCTGGTCTCAAGCTCGTTTCTCTGAAGCTCCATGGCTCGGACGCGCTGCAGTTCTGCAAGCTCAGCCTTGAACGCTTCCGTTTGTCTGGCCTGGAGATCGATGATGGCAGCTTGCTCGTCCAACTGCTTCTGCAACTTGGCAACAAGTCCATCAGCACCCAACTCAACCTGTGCTTTCATCTCGTCCCTCTCAGCAACCGCAGCATCGGCCACCAGGCGGGCTTCGTGCGCTTCATCGCGGGCCTGTCTCGCTTCTCCATCGGTGTAGAGCTTGTCCATCAAGCTCTGCACGGTGAAGTTGAGCGACTGCTTCAGGTCCATATCCGGAAGCCGCCTGTCCATAGCCACGTACGAGAGCATGCTGTCGACCAACTGGAACATTCGTAGTCGGTCGTCTCCAGCGTTGTCGCGGATCAGCAGCAGATGTTGCATTGCTGACAAGAAGTAGTCTCCAGCCCTTGTTCCTCCAACCTTTTGCTGGATGACTTCAACAATCTGCGATGGATCGTTCAAATCTCTGCCCTCCCCTTCAACCGAGTCTACCATCGAGTTTCCTTCATGCTCGAGCATGTCCTCGTAATCGATCGCTTCATTGGCCCTGTATCGCTCGACCTGCTTGTCGATGACCTCGTACTGGAAGTCCTCCATCTTGTGCAGGATTCGCTTCAGGCCACAGCCAACGAACTGTGCGCGGATGTGACATCTCAATTGCAAGTCTCTCTCAGGAGCATCGACAACCATGTTGATCAAGAAGAGGGATGCAACAGCGTATTCCATGAGAAGGTTCTCCATGCCAATGCCTCCAGAGCGGACTTCGTCTGATGCACCAACCAAAGAGCCCATCTTGCCACGGCCATCGACCGTGACTTCGACGATTCGCATCCAAGCATCGAAACGGCCGTTCTCGCCCTGCTGGGCTTTGAGGTAATCCAACGCTTGCAGCACTTTGAGATGTCCTTGCCCGTCGGCCCAGTGGCACAAGAAAGTCAGCACTTCCGAGACCAGCTTCCTCGTGTTGAGCCTAGGGGAGATCAACGACGCGGCCAGGGCCATGATGATTTTGTCATGCTGCAGTGCGTTGTCGGCGCCATATTTGTTGTTCATGAGTGACTTCAAACATTTGACGATATCGTACTCGCGGTCCAGATCCCTCTCATGGTTGGCATTGTTGCCCAAGGGTGCCGGGCCCGATTGTTGTCGCTTGTTGATTTTCCCGAGAAGGTTGGCCAGGGCGACTTGACCTTGGGCTTCTACGAACTGCTTGACCCATGCAATAGGTTGCGTTCGCAACGACACAGATAAACTCTGCAATTGCTTCGGTGAGATGCTGTTGTCCAGCAATCTTCGAACAAACCACTCGGGACTGCCCTCCTCTTCCGCACGGCCGAGTATGCCACCTATGTTGTCGTTACCATTGATAGTTGTCCTCGCCGTGACTCGTCTCTTTTGCTCCGCCTGCCACTCTGCCAGGCGGTCCTGGTGAACCAGTGTCCATTTCTTGCTGATCGGATATGCCTCCATTTGTCTCTTTGCTTGTTCTGGCAGAGATTTCCAGCCTCTCTTTAGCATCAAATCCAGAAACTCTTTCTCGATCACTCGGTCATCCTTGGGCCTGTGCAAGACGAAACCTTCGGGAGTGAAAGACGTTTGACTTGAGAATGCTGAGGGATTAGTAGTATTAAGGTAGTCGCCGTGCCGTTGCCTCTCTTTGCTAGGCGCAGGCGCCAATTGAGGTAATAGTGTGTTGCTGTCCAGATTTACCGCAGGAAATGAAGCCTGGCTTGCGTTTGAGTATGCATGGAACCTCCTATCGTTCGATGAACTCGATCGTATACTGCCGTGGTCGCTTGAGCCTCTAGAAGGCGCATATGGCCCTCCGTTCAGCGTAATGGTGTCCGAATCCAAACTACGCCCGGTAGATGATTTCCCATGCGTTGGAGGCCGCGGTGCGCTGCTCGTTTCGAAGGTGGGATACTGGTGGAAGTCGGGGCCGGCTTTGTTTGAGTGGTCGCGTGATCTGGAGACTGGCTTGTCGGATCCGTCCAGATATACAGGCTGCCTCGTGTTGCTACTCGAGGACTCGTACGGCACGCTGCCAATGTCTGGAGACTCGTGTGGTCGCTGGCCGTAGTAATCCGGGTTGACAGTCGATATGGAGCTGCGGTGCGAGTGCCGCGAGGCCACGCTCGGTGCATAGCTCGAGGGCAAACTGGGGGTGTCCGGTACAGGATTGGCTTCATTATTTGCTTTGTCCTTCTTGGAGCGCGAGAAGAAAGACTTGCCTCCGCTGGACTGCCGCGCATTCTTGTCGTTTGACGAAAACATTGCGGCGGATGTGGAGTGTCTCAGCGCCGGTTCGCGCTCCCTGTTGGTGTGAGGCTGGCCGTTTGCTCACGCGGCTCTCTTTTGGCTTTTATTCCCTCGCTCGTGTGACGTCCTCCTCTTGCCTGCAGCATCCAGCGTGTTCACTGCCGAGCTGCTCCCTACCAGCAAGTCCAAGGCCGAAGAAAGTGAAAAGAGGGGAGACACTGTTGTCAGGCTCCTGGAGTGAGAGTGAACCTATGGCCTGATTCGAGGGCGTCGGTTTTCCAGAAGCTCGCAATACACGTGCGGCGGCTGTACAGTATATGATATGGTCGCCCTGCAGCGGGAATAATCGTGGTGGTGTGTCGTCGAGGCGGTCGTGGTCCAACGAAGACACGCCGTTTCTCGTGGTCGCGAAAAGCAGACCAGTAGTCCAGACCAAACCAAGACGGAAGGACGTGGGCGGCGAAGTACCAGTGAGACAGACAGACGTGCACGCAGCGCGAAGGGTGCTGGGGTTTGGTTCGCGTGAGCCCCTACTCCTCTAGCGGGTTAAGGCTAAGCGGCCCTACGCTTCTCCTGAAACGGCCGGCCTGCTATCGCTTATTGGACACTCATCACGTTAGTGAAGACGAGAGAGACGAAGGATGGACAAATAGGAGCTCTGAAGATTGCCAGTAAAATTGATTGATCGGCGCACTCGCGCGTGTGAAGAAGGCTAAGAACACCACCGGTCCCAACGCCTCCGCTAAAGCAAGACCACATCTATTTACAGCGCCTGCCTGAGATCTCTACATGCACATGCGTTGCACAGAACGGGCAGTGACTGACCGCTGCGGTGACTTCCCCAGCCCTACTGGCTGTATGAAGAAATGTAGTACTGTGAGCGTGTCAGCTTGTGGCCACCTTACGAGTGTGAGCAGAGACATGATGCACTTACTGTCAGCACAGACTCACCCATCCCGGGCTCGTCGCTATTCAGATACACGTAGAGGATCATTGCGTGCTCGTGGCACAGGCAGGCGATCACTCGTCCGCCCAGTCTACCGACACTCAACACCTTACCCCAGTCTCTACCATCAAGACGCACCGTCGCCCATCCCTCCTCGCTCTGACCCTGCGAGTCTCCTACCGCCTTCATGCGCGTGCTCGGGTGATTCGCAATACCCTGAGAGCCATCCATATTCTGTTCGGGGTCGAGCTCTGGGTTCTCTAGCCCGGTCCAGAGGCTGTTGATACACATGGCATCGGTGTTTAGCGCCAAGCGAAGACAGCCGTGCATGTTTGCGCTCAGCTCCAGTCGCGGTCCTCCACCACCGCCAAAGCCTCCACGCGTTCCTGCCTTTGTCGACATGGCGAGCTTGGTGAAGCGATCGCTGATGCTCTTGAGCTGAAGTAGGTTGGGCAGCGTAACGTGAACGTCTGGCTCTCTGCAACGTGGTTCGTGCAAACCTTCCACTGATGTGGCGGCGAGAACACGTATAGGTACATCCTGAGTGACCACAGTCTCACGATCCTGGCGAGCGAAAAAGTCGATGCTTCCTTCGCGGAAATTCTCATTGCTGCCAAAGTCGCCGCTGCTGCTGTCAGGGTCGCCATTACGGCCGCCAAAAGTCGAAGGATTGCTGCTGTTGATGGTAGAGGTCTTGATCGTCAGGCTGAGCAATGGAATGTTGTCTTTCTTCGTGAGTCGTATGTTGGCAGTGATTGCATTTTGCGCGCTTTTCAACGCGCGCTGTAAAGGCGCAAGCGGAACCTCCAAATTGATGGTGTTGTTCTCTGCAGCGGATTGGCAGGTGTAGCCATCGAATATGGTGTCTTTCGAGAGCACAGCCCAGACTTGAGTGCCCTTTTCGGGGATCACTGTAAAACGAACATCATTGTTGTCCAGACGGAGCCAGGCGATTTCGCCTAGAGTGGCAAGCGATGCGGTAAATTTGGTGAATGTATGAATGTTGATGATTTCTGATCTGAAACGCATGTTTGCTGTAGATGCTTCTGCTTTTGCGGAGTCGTTCAGGTACACATGTACCGTTGGTACAGGATGCTCGTGCTCATGTGAACGTGGCTAGAGATGGAGATTGTGGGAGCTTGGTGTTGCTCAAGACACATGGCGTGTGCAACGCAGACTAAGAGGACATTCTGTGGACTGATAGCCGAAGATTCCAGTGGTACGTTCCGATGACATGTAGTTGGTATTCCGTAGCACACCTTGCTCTTGTTCGTGTGCTAGGTAGCATGAGGCAGACTCTCCTCTCTCCAAGTTACTGTACTTCACAGAGTTCCAGCAAGCTGGAAAGCGCATCGGCCTCAGGTTGGCTTTCGCGGCAGCGGAGGCGGACCGCGATACTAGCGGCTACACCCTGCATCTGTCGCTCCTCATTGTCAGAGCAGTCGTAAGCGGCGAGCGAGAGTCGGCGCCTGCACGCAATAATAAAATCGCTACACATCAATATTACCTATCCACCCACCAAACCATTCCTCCAGACTCATCGCCTCCACTCACCATGGCGCGCGCTGCGACAACGCGCCGCTCTGGACGACAGGCCGCCACGCGCAAACGGTCTTTGTATGTCGACCCAGACACCGACGATGACTTCCAGACTAGCGATGGCGAAGCCGCCTACTCGCCCGACCCACTGCACGCCGCCGCCCCAGCACCGACACGAGCACCGACACGAGCATCAGCACAAGGACCGGCGACCAAGAAGCGCAAGGTGACGCGCAAGACACAACGCCCACAGACAAGGAGCAAGGCTGCGACGGCAAGGCCCAAGACACAGACACAGACCCGCATCGTCGGTCATGCGCGCAAGCCTCGCACCACCACCGCCGAGAAGCTCGAGGCCGGCAAGTACACAGGACCAAGCGATGGTAAGATTCCGGAATGGACGTCGCTCCCGCTGGCAATCCTGCGCGACATATTCGTCTTCGCATCGCAGCCCTTGGACGGTGACAGTGTTTCATGGCTGCTCAAGGCTGCGCATACCTGTCGCGCATTTGCCGAGCCGGCGCTCGAGGCCTACTACTTTGCGCCGGCTATCATGACCACACTACACCCACATCATCTGCTAGAACTTCTACGCATACGCAAAGAGCGACACATAAACTATAACACCAAAGTGAAGCGCCTGGAATTGGATATGACAAGGTTGAGCTACACCGCACATAATAGACCCCTGTTCGACTTGAGCGAGCTTGTCGCCGAGCTGCCACGACTACATCATTTGGAGATCACCAACCCGATTGATCAGCCGCCATACCGGCGCGGTCCGAAGAGACAACAATACTATTATCCTGCAAATCTGTTCCAGACTCTGGAAGAACACGGCCAGCGGCTCAAGACGTGGCGCTGGAGTCGTGACATGATCAACGGCCTGTCACAAATAAGCGAACTCGATCAACTCTTTCCGCACATGGCCTCTGTGCATGAAGGAAAGGCTTTCAGCAGTCTTGAGCGCTTGGTCGTATGTGGCTTTGATGTGGAAGACAGCCCCACTGCCACCACCACGGGCGACGACGGCGAGGAGGTCATACTCGACATGCCCTGGGCCATTGGGAAACTGCCAAGTGTCAAGGACCTCACGTTCATATCCTGCAACATTGTACGCGACGGCTTTTTGAATCAACTACCCGGCAATCTCGAACGTCTCGAACTCGTAAATTGCTGGAAAGTTAACGGAAAAATGCTCTCGGAATACCTCGCACAAAAGGGCGCACAACTCAAAGAGCTAATCCTCAGCCACAACGTTACACTCGACTTGACGTTCCTCACAACACTCGCCAGCTCGTGCCCTCGGCTCGAAACACTTCGCGTCGATGGTCACTTTTACAGTGAGCGCATCGCCACCAACGATGCCGATCCGGAATACGATGAGTTGCTCACCTCATCCGACTTCCCAACTTGGCCGACGACCCTACGCCATCTCTCGCTTCTACACTTACAAAAGTGGTCTCAAGAAGCCGGCACCAACTTCTTCCGATCCCTTGTTGAAGGCGCACCATTCCTCCCCGACCTTCGCCACCTTGCCATTCAGGCACACATCAACATTCCCTGGCGTGACCGTGCAGGCTTCCGCGACATGTGGACTGATCGTCTTCAGCGAGTCTACCTCCGACGCAGTCAGCCTCCACACGCATATCACGGCTCCAAACGACAGTTCGAATTGTGGAAGGAGGTGAAAGCACAGAATAACGGGGATGACACTCCCGAAGTCGTGATCGATGCTGCTTTGAATCCAAACCGCTTGAGCTACGTCGAGATCTCCCCTCACAAATCGACTGGAGACACCGATGTGTACGATTCGGATGCTGCCGCTTCGCCGGCTCCAAGAGCGCTGCCGATGCGCCGCAGTACGCGTGTGAAGTACAGTCAGGCGTCCACAGAGCCCGAGTCGGTGTCAGACAATGATTCTGATAGCGTGTCAGAGGAAGAAGACGGCGACTCGACTGCTCAATTGTTTGTGCAAGGCTTGTGCCAAGTCGTAGATGTGCGCATTGACAATCAGCGTCCACGCGAGACCATGTTCTCGGAGCGCGACTTCTTAGACAGCGAGAGGAGTGGTGACGAAGACTGGAACGAGGAAGCAGACATTGAGTTCGAGGACAATCGTCATGCGTGGTGAAGGGTATCTGCATTTGCATTTGGGAACAGGGATTGGCGTTGGCAATGGACTTTATTTCGGGGAGAAGGTCATGATGAATTTTATCGCAGTGCTGAAGGAATACAGAACTACCTCATGGGCGGCGCAATTTGGCTCCATAGCACCGCCGAGAGACATGCGCAGACCTAGGAGCGGTCGCTGTGATAGACTTGGGTTCTGTTTTGAATATCACGGATGATGAAGGCATTGAGCTTTACAATAGCATCGTTGGGTTTGGAGTGCACGATTCGCTACGTTAACGATACCATTTCTACCATTGAATTACAACACCATCAAAACACCTGTTCAATTCTACATTACCATTCTCCAACCCGTGACTGTCTAGACCGTGTGACCATCATTGACCGTTGCCTGATTGCTGTCTGGCTAGAAATAGAATACCGAAGTATAGGTGCTGACCCACTCTCGAACTTAAAACTCGACGTCACCGCTGTTCCTGCTTCCATTTCACACACCAGACCTCAATCACTGTTTATGCCAGAAAAGCATTCTTTAAATCCTCCTCCAACATCATTACCTGACCCGACTCACCCTGAAACACCGACAAAAGCGACACCACCGCGATGGACGCGTCCAAGCCAAGCTGTCCATTCATGGACCTCCCCACCGAACTTCGCCTGCTGATCTATTCCGACACCCTACTCGAGAGTCCCACCATAACAATTTCCACCGCCAAAGTGACCGGCGCGCATTCAGACATTGTGCACCGCCTGTATGGCGGCGAACGCGCACCATTCCCTGGCATCCCACTCAACCACGAACCTGTCATCGATGAACGCTACGATTCTAGCCTGCTCTCTGTCACATCTCCCGCGGTGGTGGCAACCGGAGCGATAGAAACTCCTCATCGCGACAGGGCATATCCGCCCTGCCACCCACTCCTCCTAGTCAACAAACAAATCCACGGCGAGCTCAGGAGCCACTTCGACCTCAAACACCGTCGTACCGCCAGCCTCTTCATCTCGTATCCGCATGGCCTGCACGTCTTCCGCACTCTGGTGCCCTCCCTGATGCGTCAGGCCCGCTCCATCCACCTCGCCGGCATCTACACCCCGACGTCCTTCTCGCCCACGCATCGCGCACATATGCCCGCGTCGCATCACACAAGCGTCCCAGCCTCGCACGGCTACAACGGCCGCACGATCCCCGACTCACCGACCCAGCTCGGCGACATGATTAAATCGCTGTTCGGCCCCACGCCGCGCCACACTATCGACAAACTCGAGCTGCGCATCTACTACCCGGGCGACGACAGCTACAGCACCGTCTGGGGAGATGACTGCTCGCCGATCGTCATGGCGCTGCGCAACATCTACACAGGCGACATCGGCATCATGGTCTATCGCGGTCGCTACGGCACAGGAGTGCACCTCACCGCGAAGATGAACGCCGAGAACCGCCGCGTCGTCAGCACCGTTTGGCGCAGACTCGAGGAGGGACGCCGCAGAGAGCCTGATTGCGGCAGCTGGATTGTCGATGAGAAGTGGCCTTATTGGAGTATGGAAGACGAGATCCGAGACCCGGAGACGCTCATGACGAGCGGCGGCGCGGTTACGGAATCGTAGAATGGAGATTGGGTGTGGGAATGGATTGGGCCTTGGACTGGTAAGTCATGAATTGTGGGCGAGCGAGCTGACTCTTGGATAAGGATGGAGTCACACGGGGCGGAACTTGTCTTTCTTTCTTTTCTCTTCTTTTCTTCTTCTCCCTGTTTTCCTTAGAAACCTTGGATGCCTACGGTTTTTTCTTTCCTTTGGTTGTACAGCATTTTTTTTTTTTTGGATACCCTTTGTCTTTCCCTCTCTCTTCCAGAGACAGACCGAGACCTGTCCGTTACGACCGCAGCAGTATCACCCTAAAAAGAACCTTGGAAATGGTCTCCCCCTCTCCTCTCAGCCGGCATGAAGACTAGACCGTTTTCTCACAATGCACGCAACCTAGCTAGCAGCAGCAAAGGCAGCAAAACCAGCAACATCACATGATCTTCAGGACCAACCCACTCTTGCATACATCCATATTGCTCGTGCATGCGCTCGTGCATGCGCTCGTGCATGCGCATGGGGAAAGTTCTCCTACCTCCATAAGCGCCGACCGACCAGTAGCCCACAATGCATCAAATGCACCTTGGGTGATAAACATCACGCGATGCATGCACGCGCCTCTACACTACCTCTCTGCGGTGATATCAAGCAAATCCGAGACACGGTAGAGCGAGACAGCGCACGCGGGACAATTAAGTTAAGTAAAAGTGGTTAGCATCGTCAGAGATAAAATGAATACCCCCCGCTCCTTTAAACCGATGGCAAGTGAGTTAGATGCAAAATCGTAGCATATCTTACCTGAAGTACACGGACGAGACAAATAAACAAAGCAGATAAACAAGCATCCTTCAGATTTGAGGGGGAAAGTTACTGCAAGTATGGTGTCAGACAGGCGAGCCACCTACTCTATTTCTCTCTCCGGTCCGGCTAATAAGAGACGAAAACCGGTCTGGAAGAAATACCTGAAGAATGGATGAGATCGAGCACGTTGCTTGCATCTTGTTGCATTCCTTCCCATGGCTTGCAGCACGGGCGGGCTTGCAGTGTGCAGAAGCTTAGAGTTGAAGACAGAACAGCCGGATGCAAAGGGAAGACTGGGTGGTGGATGAGGTCGAGCACGCTTGCATGACTATGGCGTGTTTATCTTCCTTTGGGCGCTTAGGACGACGAGTGGGCTTGCAGGAGACGGGCGGGCTTGCAGTCTGCAGAAGTGTAGAGTGAAGACAGGAGCCGGAACGTGAAAGACTGGATGAGATCGATCCGGGCTTGCAGGAGTGCAGAAGAGGTTGCAGGAGAGGCTTGCATAGTTCCGGAGAGACCGGGGATTTCGGGAAGACTTGAGTTGAGACGAGAGGGCGGTGTAGGACTGTTGTCATGTAGAGGAAGGACACGAGGTGAGGTGAGGTGAGAGTTATCGTAGGACGGAATGTATAGTGGAGATGCCGATGGAAGAATACGAGGACGCATTTCTTGACCGACCCACAACAACACGGTTGGAAATCGACAAAGGGAACGTACGGTACGATAGGAGCGACAACAACGAGCCGCGTCCTCACATGACGTTGTCATCCTCAAAGAATCACCGTTACACGGCCTATTTCCCAATGTCAGATGCGAAAACCAACCATCGGGTTGGGGAAATCATGTCAGACGCGCTCCGCATGGCATGGGATATAGTAGTAGCAAAGTACTGTAGTTGGTACGCAACGGTGTAACGGCGAGATGCGAGCAGAGGATTCTGTGATTGACGATGACGACGCTCCAGGGCTGCCGGGAGTCAATTGGAATTACGATGTGCAGAATCGTTTGTTTGAGAGAGATAGCCTACTCTTTTGAAGATTGATGGAAAGATAAGCACTTCGTACTACTGGAGGGAGGATGAAGAAAGAGGACGATCAGACCGAAGATCTCGGCGCCGGCGTTCCAGGGCAGCCAGTACAATCGGTCAATCGAGATGGTTTCCCCTGTTAGGCCACCCTGATTTTTTTCCGTAGGTCGGTGCTGACCACGCTACAGTATGTACGTGTGTGTTGGTAGAACGACTTGTCCTGCGTGCATAAAGTAAACGCCATAGGCGGCTGGCTGATTCATGCGGCCGGGTTTCCTCAGCAGGCGGTTTGGCGTCCTTCCGTGAGATCGGCATCGAACGATCGCATTCAGGCGTCGGCGGCGGCGCGTGCGGTGAAGACATACATACATACATCCTGCAGTACCTACATGCAGCAGTAGAGCCGACTAACCAGAAATCGTAGGAGCCAAGCCGGTGTTGCAGATGGCGATGAATGGCAGGCGAGGAAAAAAAGTCAGGCGGTCAATGTACCTACCTATTACGATTTGAAACCACTCTGGACGCGCCGTGGACTGGAATCCTCCAAGAAGCCTCCATGTCAATTCTTCAGGTCATGCCGGTTTTGTACTAACGCGGCTCGCGATAAAGTGCGAGATTTGAACGCGCAATACGTGGGGTAAGAAATCGAGGGCGATCAGCAGGGATGTCTGCGTCCCTTGGTTTGCGTCTGCGTATTTGTTCCGTGGAGAGGGCGTGGGAGGGCGCGCGTGCGGTGAGGGCATGGAGGAGAAGGTGGAGGTGGAGGTGTAGGTGGAGGAAGTAGTAGTACAGGGAAGTCAGGTATTGTAATTGGTAGTGTGCGTAGAAAGAGGAAGATGCTTGATGTTGGTGTTGATGGTGGTGATGTGGAGAAATCAATGTTTGAGATGCACGCAGTCGTGATGTGAGACCAAGCCGTTTCTGCCTCGCGGGTGAGCAAGGACACGCTGAGGCCGTGACAAAAAAAAAGGCGGCGTGTTTTGGTGAGAGACATTTTGGTGGGCGGTGAGTTGTTCGGCAGGTTTTGATTGGAAATGATACTTTATATCACCGTCGGCCACCGCAGATGGGCACGCAAGGTCGTTGCAGTCGTCCTTTCTCCGCGATCTACAAAGATGGAGGTGTACAGGTGTTGACGCTACTACTGGAGGGCGGATGGCAGATGGCTTGGCCAAAGTGAATCGAGGGGGTGGAAATGTGTACATGTAGAGAGGCGCTAGAAGCGCATGAAAAAAAGGCGTTGGGCGGCTCGCAAGTGTGGAGATGGTCGCAGGTTGAGAGGGCGAATCGAAGGCTACGATGCAAGTGTAGAGTGGCCGAGGATGGCGGCGTCGTTAGGGTGAAGAAAGGTGAAGTGTGTGAAGGTGATGATATGGCTCGAATGGATGTAGGCCATTCATTTGCAGGCAGGAGGCAGGCCATGGACCGGGATGGCCTCCTAGTTCATTCAAGCAGACGCAGACGCAGACGCAATCAAGCGAGGCGAGTGAGTGAGTGAGCCCTTTCCCGGCGCTGCGGCAGAGCATTGCCGCATGTAGAAAGTATAAAAGTCTCGCGCAGGGGAGCTGGCAAACAGACATTGGTATGCAGCCGCTCCCACGTGCACCGTGATATGAATACATGAATTATGACCGGCCAGGCAGGCAGACATCCGAGGCGATGCTTCGATGCTGCAGAATCCTAGGAGCTGCTCGCATACATGTAAGCATGAATCGGTTACGTGCTGCCTGCTTGCTTCTCAAGGGTGGTGGCAGCAGTGCAGTGTGCAGTGTGGTCAGTCGATGGGAGTTCGTATCGCTGCTGCTGCCGCTGCCGAAGCTACAAAGCTACATACCTGCATGTTGACAGTACAGTAGCTCGACTCGAGTACCTTTGTCCATGTACATACCTATCCAACTGCGGGTCGAGAACGGGCGTATATGCTGCACGATCGGGAAGTCTAAAGAGGCGCGTAAGAATTCAAGGCATGCACGGCGGGTTACAGCACAGCACAACACAACACAGCACAGCACAGCAAACCACGACATATCAGCACACGAGGCAGACATGGATGGCAGTTGAATGAAGGACAATGAGATTTGATTTGAGGGGACTGGAGGAATGCAACGACAAGGGAAGTTAGGTAGGGAACGGACGGGCAAGATAGCACTCAGAAATAGATGAGAGCTAGCAGGGAGCAGTTGGCAACGCCTTTCACACCACGGTGGAGCCTCGAGACATGCTAGGCCTGATGAAGATGCGAGCCATGATTAGCGCATGTCCTCTGTGATTCTGCAGTAGTTGAGGTCTCCTGTTGGGTGGTGGTGGTGTGTCTCTGCGTCTGCGTCTGCTTGTCTATCCGTCTGCCCGTCTCGTTGGATAATGCCAGAGTGCCTACGCCAATTTATTATTCCTCCTGCAGCATCACCGTCCTCACATTCATCAGCTTCACATTATTCAATACCCAATCCCCTGCTGCCGGCATCGCGTCGCCCTGGAAGCTGCCGAGCACGGTCAAATCGGCCCAGCATTCCCTAAACACACCTAGCGTTGGGGCGTTCAGGAGCCTTCGAGCCCTCCTCCTCACACCTGCCCGCCGCCGCCGCCGCCGCGCTGCTACTGCTATCCATCCATCCATCCATCAGTACCACTACGGCCTACGACCTACTCATTACTTCTCCCCAAACGGCCACCTGGACATCTACGAGGGCATCACCGCCGCCTCTGTCCTCCGCCCTCCACCCTCCGCCACCACCACCGCCGCCATCGCCTAACTCTCGCTCGACCCGCTCGCCTTCACTCCAACTCCTCCTCTCGATGTGCTACTGAGACCTCCGCTTCTCTGCTTCGGCAGATTCCCGCCGTGCTACCTTTCTTCACCCTCGACGGGCCAGACATCTGTTGTCCAGGTATGCTGCAGCAAGACACTCCCTCTCCTCCTCCTCCCTCTGCCCACCTTCACCTTCACCACACACCCTCGCTCTCCTTTCGTGTCGCACGCATGTCTCGAACCGCACGCCCGAGCCGCCTTCTCGTTCTGCGATAGGGGTCCGCTTTCCCATCCATCGACATCCACCTCACCCATTTGCCATTGATCCCCATCTACCATCACGCCCACTGCACGCGCTCGTCCGACCTCGTCCGCGCCGCGAAACACGATTACTGACTGCTGGCCGGCTCAGATAATATACATACCCTCTTCGCCAAGCCCTACATTCCATATCCGTTATCACCTTCGTTCGCCCTGACCTTTCCCACCGACAAAACCCATGGCTGAGGTACTGCCGCTACCCATGACCTCTTCCAGCACCATCACGATGCTGCACTCTCGTCCTTCCTCCTCCGAAGCCTTCCAGGGCCCTCAACAACAGTCTCCGCGCCTTGGCCAGGCTCCCAGGAACATGTACAATGGATCGACCAACGCAGCATACAAGAACCCCTCTTCGCCCGTGCAACCGTACGCGTTCCAGTCTACGCCGCACCTCAGGCAGGAGTCGCGGACAATCTCTGCACCAAGTGCAGACCAAAATCTGCTCAGTGTACAGCGCGCTGGGCATGCACAGTCGGCGTCGACTTCGACCGCCTCCTCGTCTGAGGCGTCTTCAGCGAAAGATGATTCTGTGATCGGCACGCAGGCGGAGTCTTCGATCAGTTTTTCGTCGAGTGTGCCAGACCTCACCCTGAACAATTTCGACCAGCCTGCAAAGCCATCTCCCGACCGCTACCGACGAACCGCACGACGCACCAACTCGAACAACTCTGTTCCGAAGACTGCGCCGACCGCTGCAGCGTCTCCCCCAGCAACTTTTGCAAGCGTCCTTTCGCCACCATCTCCTACGATAGAGCGTACGGCGAGTCACGATGACGCGGCGGTACCAAAATCAGGAAACGGCGAGCTGGCAAAACGCTACCGCAGACGCAGTCTGAACACCATTGAGATTTTACCCAATGGTGAAGCTCAGCGACCGTCTTCCGGCCACGGTGCCAACGCGGCACCTGCAGCGAACACCATTCGCTCGGTTGGAACGTCCGAGACCACTCAGCGAAACAACTCCACATCTGAAGGCTCAAGTCCCAAGGCCAACGAGACGCCAAGCAGTCAGAAGACCGTCAACGTCCCTCCCAGGGGAGCATCCGACCCGGCCAAGCGATTGGCGACTCCATCACCGCTATCACGCCAGGCCGACGATTCACAGCCATCGGCAGCTGTGCCTACTGCCCCCAGGCATAGATCTTACGCCTCTGTAACAAGAGGAGTTCACACACCTCCCAGCGCCGCCGCACAGCATCTTGCAGCGGTGTCTGATCGGGATCTAAACAAGGGCATGAAGTCCCGTTTGAGGCGTGCCTTTTCGTTTGGCAGCGCGCAGGAGCTGAGGAGAGCGGAGGTTAGTGCAGGCACGCCACCACTGCAGGCACTGCATGTAGACGGACAGCAGCCACCGAATCCCGACGATGAATTGGATCCCGAGCAACTCGAGATTGCCAGAAGGCAGGAAGCAGCCGGCATTGGTGCTAACATCTATTCGGGTCAAGGTGGCTTCACTGGGTCAACCGATAACATCTCGATCTCCTCGACCGCTTCGTCGGCATCCATGATGCTTCGGAAAATGGGCAAGGGTGCCAAGAAGAGTGCTAGAAGCATCAAAGGCCTCTTTAGACCCAAATCCGTAATTGGAGTTCCTGCCGCCGATGGTCCAGTGAACCAGCAGAGAGGCAGCCCGCTTCAACCAAGCATAGCTCAGGTCTCTATGGTGACAGTCGAGGCAGAACGACAAAAAGTCAATGTCAATGCCGAACTCGACGACAAGAACGGTGGTGCGACTGGCTTCCCCAAGTTGGAGCGCAACTCTGTCGATGCTGTCCAAAATGCCACCGCCTCCGCTCGACCATCTGCAGAGGGTTCAGACTCGTTCACTCGACGCAGCATCGTGGGTAGTGACAAGGACCGCGCCGAAGTCCTTGCCGCCGTGAAGAAGGGAATTCTCAAGCGCTCCGGTACTTCGCCATCGAATTCTCCTGATATCAGGCCCAGCGACGGCGTGCCTCACATCCTTGACAGCCCAGCATCCTCAATGCCGAGCACACCAAAGGAGGGTTCCATCCGAAGCGCTTCGCTCCGTGACAACACCAACGCTGATTACTTCAGCCAACCCCGTGTCGCGTCCATGACCAACACAAGGAGCATGCCGGCAACACCCACTGGCGGCAAAGGCATCACATTTTCTCCACGCATCCAATTCCACGATGCCTGGAGCGCCTCGGACTACGACCGCCGTGGCGACATTGCGACATGCAATCGGTTGACTCCTATCTTGGCACAGCAGATCAAGGAGGAGCTCAACACGTTCAAAATGGTATGTACATGTCTCCCGGTGACTCTCGTGATGCACATGCTGACTCTATATGTTATAGGAGATGGAGGTCCACGAATCGAGCAAGCCTCACACGCACTTCTTTTAATGACTCTGCACCATGCATCACATCAAACCACAACCACAGTCCAGACCACAGACTCACCGCCAAACGAGGATACGAACGACGCGGGAGCACGCCCCCACCACTTCTCTTGACACACGGGATGCGATAACTCCCACTACGCTTTCAGCAAAGTCCAACAGGCGTTCACGTGGCGGAAGACCCACGGTCGCACAATCATTTCTGCTCTTCAGGATCTGGCTCGGAGAGCAAAGAACGACAAGGAGGCGGGCACCAAATTTTGTTTCATTCCATCGGCCTCGGTTGCCCTTCCTGTCGCTATTGCTCACAAAAACTTTCTTGAATACTTTACTTTTCTTGCCGCTACTGCCGCAAAACACTCGACTGGACTAAGCGCTTGCATCTTGGGAACTACTTCTTTGTCGTCTTTTCTCTGGGTGTTAATTGGGGATCGATCAATTGGGGAAATCCGGCGCGAGCGAAGACTGGAGCCGGAGTTTGATTCTTCCTTCCTTCCTCTTTTGGCATATTCGAACTTTTCACTCCGACTGATTGAGAGCGAGCTGAACGGTGGACGTTGCATTGTTACACTCTTGTGGGGGTCTACTCTTTTCTCTCTGTCCGTTTCGACAAAAAGACGTATGCGGGAGGATTCCACCGTTTTGCTGTTTTTCTCAGCCGGAAGAGGTCTAGATAGCGCTGGAGCTAATGTGATGGATGCTTGCTTTAAACACCTTTCGCCGTCTCTCTCGTTCCCGGTGCTGCCATGATCTCATCCATTGTTTGTGTGCGTGTCACGTAGTACGACGTCGAACTCGAGAACCTCGAAGCCGGTTTTCCCGCATCGTGTCACCTCTCAACCTGCCGCGAGCCGCTTTCACGGGTGTTCTTCCTTGGCTTGCGCTGACAGATGCTGTAGGTTTCCGGCCGGTCTGTCTTTTCTGCTGCTGACGTGGTCTTCCGACGTTCCCTCGCGAGTGGGTAGTAGGTACGTACCTTTCCAATGTACTCTTGTAGCTCGCCGGAGCTCTCAATGGCTTGACGGGCCCAGACCGCGTTCGATTTCGAATTCTTCTCATCTCGAGTTGACATGTGTGAGCTCTTTCTTTTTTCATCTCACTGGTTGATTCGCTCTCAAGTAACAGGTACCTAGCATCTCCTGACTCTGACTCTTCTCCATTCCCACTGAGATCCGATAGGTACAATCGTCACAGGAACAAGGCACAGTCAGACCGACCACCGACCGTACGATCGGGTACAAGCACGCAAACGCCGTTCTCAACAATACCCATTGGACTTTCACGTGCGAGGGCTGACTTGGTGGCTGACCGGGCTAGGCCTAATATACTGGTTCTGCACTCATCCATGCTAACACATCACCTCGTCATCTCGTCATCTTCATGCATGTAAGCAGACGGGGCGTGTTTCAGGTCTTGTGAAGGTGAGAGGAGGAGTGGAAAGGTGGAAAGACTTTATTGTGGAGTTTTCTTTTTTCTTGCGTTGGTGTTGGTGTTACTTTGGTACAAGCGGAGTTTTTGATGCTGCTACTGCTGTGACCTTCGGAGACCTGAGAGGAGTGGGGTTTTGGGAACGGAGTCTGCGTTTACTTATTTGGGATGCGTTAGGATGAAGTCATGGTTTATTGAATTTGTTGTAGTTATCTGTTGTTGTTTTGGTTTGGCGTATCTCTATAGCTTTCTCCACTCTATATGCGATCGAATTAGCTAGCCAATTATGGTTCTGGCTGTCTGAGACATTTTCGTTGGCATCCTGGTACTTTATCTTCTTCAAGATCTAGTGTAAGTGATGTCTTTCCGACGACTGACGTCTCAGATCGTTCTTGCCGTTGACGTTTTTATGAATGGAATGTCGGCTCGCTGTGCCGAAAGAGCTCGCTTGCTCGCTTCGCCTCCTTCTCCTCTTGCCACTTTGTGTGCGCCTGACTGCGGGACAAGCCCAGCATTTGTGCTCAGCAGGTCTTGGATGGCGTCAGAGACTTTGGACGATAGGACGATAGCATCGAGGCGAGTCTTGGAGAATCATGTGGCGTGGATGAAGCGGTCATATTAATGTAGGTCTTAACGTGTTCGACCTTGTCCATTTCCATTACTCTCTTTCGTCTCTGACTATCTGGAAAATACACTTTCGCCACTGTCCACCACAAAACAGCCTCCAGTCATCACAGCATTCTGCCACAGACACCACACACCACCTGTCTCACCCAGTACCAGTCGCCACCCGCCAAGAACAATGGCTGCTCTCATCATCCTCGCCGGTGCGATGATCCATGAACGCATGACAGAGAAGAAAGAAGTGAAGCGCAGAAAGAACCGAGAGACCGAGAGAAAATACAGGCAGCTGCAAGCTGAAACCGGACGGAGAACGGAGAAGGCTGCCGTCGAGAGGAACTATGATAGTGAAGATGAGAAAGAAGATGAACCTTTGCCGAGATATGAGGATGTTACTGGTGATGGACAGGGAGGTAGTAGTACTGCTGCTGCTGCCGCCGCCGCCTCCACCGCGCCGCATTCTTCTTCCGGGAACCGTGGAGCTGATGGTGATGCGCTGCCGCCGGGCTATGGCAGCAGTGAATCGAGTCGGCTTTCTTGAGTCTGATTTGCGCTGTCCCAGAGGTCCTTCGCAGATGTCGGAGGAAGGGCAAACCAATTCTCGCCATAGTACCGATAGCGACAGGCGTCATCTCGGAGTCTTGTAGGTTCAGCTCATGGTGTTCGCATTCACGGCACCACATCATCCCCAGACTGGTCGAAAACGACGGAAATTCTTTGTTGCTCCCGCACAATGCACAACAGGTCCTCGTTCTAAACACATACTCCATGCGAGCACAGGATGTGTACGACTTCAGTGCCCGCCACTCAACCCACGAATCGAGCTCGTCGTATTGCGCTCGGAGATCTGGCTGTTCTTCGGTCTTGATGGGCATGCTGGGAAGTATTGGCTGCACACTTCTTCCCTCGTGGTAGAGATGGTGTGGCCATTCTCCGGTGCTGGTGAGAGCATTCTCCGGATGGTTGATACTTCTTCGTACGCAATTGTCGAACAAGCGTTGCAACTCTTCGGTTTCGGTGAGCATGTTTGCAGCCATTCTTGTCCTCGCGTCATTGTGGTCGGCAGATAGCGCGAATCTCTCTGGCGGTACCTCTCATAATATACTCGTGGGTTGACTGTAAGGAGTCGTCCCGGCGTTCAAATTCCCTGAGGCAAGGGAGAAGATAGCGATCCGATGGTTCACCGGTGCCAGTCTGCCACATGCCTGAGCCAGGCCAAGCAGGCAGTAGCCATCTTGTTGTTGTACAGCTCATATCCTTTGCTGGAATCATGTTCATGAAAATCAGCTGGCATGCTCTTTACACCGGTTTGCAGTGGAGTGTCAGTTTTAAGTGCGGTGATTACGTTGATGGTGGGGCGAGGGTCTTAGCGGGGTATAGGAATATCGGGAACCGATTTGGGATGACTTCAATTCCTCCCTCCCCGTCGATCTGTTTCTCCCTCCATCAACCAATTGCATATACCACAACCTGATCACTACCGCCCAGCACATCACTCCATCATGTCTTCCGACGGCTACGAGCTCCTCTGCCTGGAGAACCCTCTCCTGGACATCCTCGGTATGATTGGCCTCACTTGATGTACTACGCAAAGAACCGTCACTAACCTACCATGATGAACAGCCCGCGGGTATACCTCACCACGCTTAACTCGATCCGAAGGAGACATCAACTGATAGACGATAGCGATGAGGCTATGCTCAAGAAGTACGAAATCAAGGCCAACGATGCTATCCTGGCCGAGGACAAGCACAAGGACATCTTTGAAGAGCG
Source organism: Cladosporium phlei (assembly GCA_003614995.1). Taxonomy (NCBI): domain Eukaryota; kingdom Fungi; phylum Ascomycota; class Dothideomycetes; order Cladosporiales; family Cladosporiaceae; genus Cladosporium; species Cladosporium phlei. Next base: position 92,024 of record QZFA01000047.1, on the reverse strand, counting down.
TTAGTATACTGGGTTCGGGTCGCAGTCTGACCTTTAGTAACACGGAAACAGTCCTGAACAACCCCAAGGTCCTTCTCACTGCTGGAGGTGCAGCCCAGAACACCGCAAGAGGCGCTCAGGTATGTCAATGGTCGCACCAGCACCAATTGCATCAAACATACGCTGACTCGATCCAAGTACATCCTCCCTCCCAAGTCCGTCATCTACTTCGGCTGCGTTGGCAAGGACAAGTACGCCGACATCCTCTCCGATGCCGCGAAGAAGGCTGGCCTTGAGGTTCGCTACCGTGTCGACGAGGAGCAGCCCACTGGCCGCTGCGGTGTCGTTGTCACTGGTCACGACCGCAGCTTGGTCACTGACCTTGCTGCTGCCAACTGCTACAAGCTTGACCACCTGAAGGAGCACTGGGACATTGTCGAGAAGAGCAAGGCATACTTCGTTGGTGGCTACCACCTTACCGTCTGCGTTCCCGCCATCATGGCCCTGGCTGAGGAGGCCGCTGCGAAGAACAAGGTTTGTACTTTTGCACGGCGAAGCATTTCACTACAAGGCTAACCACTCTTAGCCCTTCGCTCTCTCCCTGAACGCTCCTTTCATTTGCCAGTTCTTCAAGGATCAGCTCGACCAGACCTCTCCTTACTGGGACTACATTGTTGGCAACGAGACCGAGGCCGCTGCCTACGCCGAGTCCCACGACCTCAAGACCACCGACATCCCGACCATCGCCAAGCACCTCGCCAACCTTCCCAAGAAGAACGGGCAGCGCAAGCGTATTGCCATCGTCACTCAGGGCACCGAGCCGACCGTCGTCGCCATCCAGGGCGAGGACAACGTCAAGACTTTCCCCGTCCACGAGATCAACAAGGACGACATTCGCGACACCACCGGTGCCGGTGACGCCTTCGCCGCTGGCTTTTTCGCTGGTGTTGCCAAGGGCGAGGCTCTTGAGCGCTCCATTGACATGGGTCAGTGGCTCGCCGCTCTCTCCATCTGCGAGGAGGGTCCTAAGTATGTGCAAACAACAAGTTTCCCGGACTGAGACCATACAGAAATACTGACTGAGCAACTCCAGCTACCCTGAGCCCAAGAAGACCTACTCCCCGTCTTCTTAGATCACACTACGGCAGCAATGCACCATACCATCCAAGTCCGGAACGGTAAAAATATAGACAGTTTTGTCCCCGGCGTTTTCAACAACCAATTGCCACAGAAATTTCGGATTTTGCGGCCGAAAAGGGAAAGGAGAAAAGATACCCGATGCATCCTCCACGATGTAATGAATGAAACATAAGAAAATCCACACGGAGAAAAATTGTTCGATAACTAGCAAACTGTAGTCACAATCTACACGTTACTCGCTCGGTCCGTTCCAGTCCAGTCCAGTCATTTTCGAGTACAGACGTCCACTCTGTTTCTTTTTCCTTCCATCGCTCTCGGTAGTTCTGCCAACATCCTCTGCCGCAACTGTTACACACGGCAAGCAAGCGTGCGGCATGAACTTGTTGCCCGTTGCCGTTGCTGTCGTACAGCCGTGTCGCGTCACACGATCATGCAAGAGCTGCATACGAACGATACGACCGGGGACGAAGCTCCTGTTCGTTGAGACAGATCAGCTAGCCACCCGTTAGTACAGAGCGAGGAAAGGAAAAGGATTACTGGTGAGAACGCCTTTTTGCCGTGCGAGTGTTTGTGACGTATGAATCTCTCCACCCGTTCATGTCGTTTGGTCGTACGGTAACGTTCTCAACATGCATATTGGGATGCTTGCAGCTGTCATGTTGTGGTTGCTGTTGTTATGTCATGTGGTTACACGGCCCTTCGTAGGGAAGAAGTGGTCGTGCGTATGTTAATGGTGGAGGGTCCGTTTTGTGGTTGATGCTGGCTGGAATGCGTAGTACTATTGATGGTATAGTTGAGTGGTTGTTTCGACGGTAGAGACTACCGAGTTTACTGCTACTTCGAGGTGATCGACATTTGGTAAAGCATACAATACTCGAGAGATACTATGTAGGAAAGTGAGTCTAATACTGCTCAGCGATCCTCTCTTTCCATTGATTGCGTCGACTCGTTGCTAGTACATTGGTAGGTATCTATGTATAATATGTATGTATAACAACAATAGTGATGATGATACCGCGCGCGTATAGAAATGCAAGAAAGACAAGAGCAATGTTTCAAAGGCATGGTATAATAAAAGCAGGCAAGAGAGGAGTAGAAAAAGACATTAATCATCCGTCCATAGTAATAGTAGAGAGTCGGAGAGTCGCAGAGATGCAGGAAAAAAAGCCAATAAACAATCAAAACAAACAAACAAACAAACAAATAACCTGCCATTTTGCATGCCCGTGGGCGAATGCAGATGTCTCTTCCGAAAAAAGCACCAAGGAAATTCATGCAAGCGAGAAGGAAAAGAAAACAGTAATGCACCTTTCGCTCAAACACGCAAAAGATTCGTGCCACCGTCGCTTCCGCCGCCCGACCTTGCTCCTAGAAAAACAATGCTGCAGGTAATGTTGTGTTACACCGATCGGTTTTCCGGGCCTGCTCGCGCAAAATACAAAAGCAGAGATCCTAACCGAAGAGGAGAGAGAGAAATGTTTGCAGCGCCTCCTTGTTGGAAGGGAGATTTCCGCGGTCCGGCGCATCGAGGTCGTTCGCGGACGCCAGGGCAGGTTTTACTTTGCCCCTGTGCGACCCGTGGCTGTTCCTGGCGGCGATCTGCGTTTGACCAAGCCGAACATTTGGTATTGTCGTGCCACGATGGCTTTTACACAAGCGATGCGGCGGTGAGTGGTAGGCAGCTGCTCAGCATGATCTTGCTGGCGCAGCTGAAGAGCTTTCAGGTCGTGAGGCCGAGTCTTCTGGTCGATCGTTGGGAACGTCCAGGAGTGCGAGACAGCGGAGGAGGACTAAGAGAGGTGTGTCAGAGGTTTGTTTCACCGGCGGGTGCTTGATTCGAAACTCACGATTCATTATCTCCTCTTCCGCAACGCCCATCTGGTAGTCGACAAGGCCGTGTTTCTCGACCTCGTCGCATAGTCGGACCAGTTCTCGCGCGAGTTGTTCGAGAGCTTGGGTGTTGATGAGTGACATCGACTCATGCAGCGCCTGTCCGCTTTGTAGGAACTCTTGCGTCAGGTCGTGTTGACGCTGCAGAGTCGCGAGCCAGGCGCGGTTGAACTCGCCCCAGAGGCGGATTCGATCATCGTGCAATGCCTCGTCATCTCTTGTAAGTCCTGGAAGGTTTGTTAGCTGCTGGAAATGGACCACATCGTGTTGACCGAATCGTCACTTACCAAGAGCCTCGGCGCGACCCAGCAGGTACTGAGAAATCCTTATCAACTGGTCCGGCGTGTCCCGTAGATCGCCCTCGCGAGTCCGCGTGAAGATCGTCCGTATCGAGATTTGGTATTGGTTGAACAACTGATCGACAGACTCCGACTGTTGCTGAGGAGGTTGAGGTGCAGCATATTGAGATTGCTGATTGTATGCCGAGTACGCGGCCGACTGCGCAGGATCGAGCATTCCGTATGATTGTTGCGCGGATGAGCCAGATTGCGCGTACGCAGATTGCGAATACTGAGAGGGAAGCTGGGGAGCCGCCAATTCGGTAGGTGGTGCGCTGCTGGGGACGCTTTGTCCCGCAAGGTAGTATTGTGCTGTTGGTGCATCCCCAAACTGGGAGGGCAATGTCTCAGGTACAGCGCCTGTCCGCGACTGTCTGTCTCCATCAGGTTGTAGACCAGGCCGTGTTTCTCGACCTCGTCGCATAGTCGGAGCATTTTTCTCGCGTGTTGTTCGAGATCTTGGGTGTTGATTTGTGACATCGACTCTTTCAGCGCCTGTCCGCGACTGTCTGAAGTTTGGTACTTGGTCATATGCTGATTGGACCTGTTGCTGGCCTTGCTGGATGCTATTGCCATACACCGCGCCGGTACCGTATTGCTGGTATTGTTGCGTCTGCTGTCGTGGCTCTTGCGCTGAATAATCCTGGCTGTACTGCATTTGGGTCGCGGGCAATGACGAGCCTGTCGCGTATTGTACGCCTTGCGAGAAGTTGTACAACTGTTGCGCGTCGTGACTTGCGCGACTGGATGTTTGCGCCGCCGTGGGCGACTGCTGCATGTAGTTCGTCTGGCGAAACCGCTCGGCGGAGCCTGGTGTGCCATATGGACCAGCGGTCTGTGGAGCGGTTTGCTGTGGTTGCTGCGCTGGGTACGAAGTAGGCGCATACTGTCGTCGTGATGGGTCATAATGTTCCATCACAGGGTGAAGGGTTCTCCAGCGATCTGGCAAGTCCGGCAGATCCTTGTCGTTACTCTTCAACTGTGAGGCCGGCGACACAGGCGGGGTATCATAGAATATAGCCACGATTGCAGTTGCTCGGGGTTGTCGTAGGTGATGGAAGTGTTCGTGCGGGCGTAGCTGAGATGATCGGAAGAGTCGGGATGGCGTTGATCGTCAAGAGAAAAGTAAAAACGTTAAGCAGTCGGATCCTTGTGGGAATAGTTGACCAGGAAGGTGCCCCAACGTCGGCGAAGTGAAGGGTGCTTTTGATTACGCGGAAAGCGTCGCCGCACTGACTGATGACTGATGACTTCACACAGGGCTGACGCTTCAGATGAGGCTCGTTTCGCAAGGGCGTGTGGGCGCGGCAAAGATGGTAGAAGCTCTACCGTAGAAGGCGCGGTAGAAGAAATGATGAAGCAAGGACCCGCCCAAAGACAAGAAACAAGAAGTTCGTGCGTGAGGCCGGCGAGTCGAGTCGTCGAGGGCCAGCGTGGAAACGAGCGGCGGAATGACAAGGAGCGTGCGAGGGTGGGCGATGCGAGACTCGGTTTCGACCAGCGTAAGGTGGGAGATGAAGTGGGAAGAGGCGCGACAATGCTCAGCAAAGCACGGCGTCACAGCGCGTTTCCTTGTCAGCAGCGTGGACGGCAGCAGCGCGGGGCAAATCGTGGTCGCTTCAGCGTGGACCACAGTACCTGCGATCGCTCAAACTCAGAGCAGGGAAGGGCCGCCGAGAGAAAAAGCGTGTGGGTTGCCACGCGAGCGGACGGGATGCACAGAGCAGCGCTGGTCGTGGCTCTGCTGTCTGCGGTGACGGCGGAGTTTGAGAGGAGGAGTCAGTGTCACACAGTTGGCCCGCAACGGCTGCAGGGAAGTTTGGTGTCGCAAGATGGCCGTTGACTGGCAGTAGGGCTGTGCCGACGTTTGAGGACGAGGCGTCGCCGGCTACCCGGTTCAGAAGGAGTTGCGTCGGGGAATTGGGGAGGGAGGGGTGGGAGAGGGGAGGGAATGACAAGGTATTATTGAAGAAAAAGAAGGGCGGCGTGTCGTGTGCGATTGCGATGGCGAGAGCCGGGATGTAGGGCAATGGGCATGATCGCCGTTGGGCTCGAGACCGACTCGTCGGTGAGGTCGACTACTAAAGCCCAAGACTTGCAAAATGTCGACGAGAAGGCGATGCAGCGGTGTGATTGGCCGGAGAGAGGTGGACTGAAGACGAGCCAAAAGGTGTAGTTTTGCGGGCGTCCGGCTAGTGTACCAGGTTGGGTGCTCAGGCGTCGCAGGCTGGCAGCGGGCGTGAAGACGGGCAGTGCATTTCAGTGCGAGTCGACAGAGGCTCAGAAGGGATCGGGCATTTTGGGCAGGGCGTTGGGCATTGGGAGAGGGCGGTTTGCAGTGGAGGGCAGGCAGGCAGCTGCCGTGTTACTACATACCTAACGTCCGGTACCGCGTTGTGTGTACCTCACTCCACCTCACCTTTCCTCGGTGGTCCGCCAGTACGTCCGGAAGGGTACGTGTGGGTGGCGGCATGATACAGCTCGCACGCAGGACAAGCAAGCAGTGGATACAGCTCGACCGAGATCGATGCTGGGCCCCACGCGGGAAACACAAGTCTAAAACCCTTAGCCTGAAGGTTACCGAGCCTTTTTCAGCGGTAGCCCTCGTCGGCCAAGGCCAGGCGAGCAGTCAGCGTCGTGGTCTGACGGCAAAGCATGGGCGAAAGCAGGCAAAGCAACAGTAAAGCATTGCGCCGGAGTCGTGGGGACTTGAATGCTACGGGCTGGCGGCCATGGCCCCAATGCTCGCGCTACAGCGCCAGGCAAGGCAGGGCGTGAACTAGGATGCAGTGCATATGCGGCAAGCAGTGGTGTGCAGTAGTCCAGGTGTCGTCTATTCGTGGCATCTGTGGCAAGGGATGGGATTGGGGGGTACCTGCAGTAAAGCAAAGCCAACACCCCAGGACGTACTCTTAGTTCTCGAGTCCGTCTGGTCGTTGGTGGAGCGCCACACGTGCCTGAGCGTGCAAGCTGCAGCGGCCAACGGTCAGCGGATCGGCGTGTGAGAGCGCGAGTAGTGAGGTACCTGACGCTGATCATCGCCTCGCTTGACGCAGATCCATCTCAAGGACTGTCACAGCAAATAGGTATGTGCACCCACTGTGCACTGCTGAGACGAGTCTAATGTCTGTCTGCCCAACACGGCATCTCCTTGGATCTCGCATCTCGAAAATGCTATGTCCGTTGTGTATATGCTTCGGCGCTGCATATGCAGAAACCAGCCTAGCCGTACCTATTTATTTAAAACAAATCTTATTAAATATATCCGCACGCAAAAAGTTCGCCGAAACCCGCCCTCTGATCCTTCCCGGATGCCCCTAATTTCCCTCCCTCCCTCCCCCAGTCCAGCCCGAGATCTTCTCAAGCATGTTGACGTCCTTTTTCCATTATCGTCGTTGCTAATTTTTTTCAATTTTCATTGGCGGTGTAAGGGCAAAAGGTCACGCGCAATTGGAAGATGAGGCCCTGGTTTTACCAAAATCCACGACTCGTGTGCAAATCTGCTCACCGCTGAGTCAGGGCACACATATCGCAACATCGATCGTGGACAACTTACAAGGTATGCATACCAGCCACCGTACAGCTGCCTTTTTGTCGTACTGCACACTGTATGGTTTACGGCCACCTGTCACCCGCTCGTGCATGCCATACTTTGCTTCCCACTTCCATTTCTGTACAATAGTGCCAAGTAAGAAGAAGATTGACCAGTGTGGCAGACTACGACGCGACCAGTGCTTCACATTTCACGAATGACCATCCATGCTTGCTGACAAGATGTGAGAGATTATTCTCAATACCGCGTCATCTCCACTGCCACGCAGACTATTACCGGAAAGAGTAGTGCATGTGCCCTTCTGGTTTTTTTCTTTTTACTTTTTACCTTCGTTGACGATCCCTGTTCCTTGCCCGTTGCGAGTGGCGGTGGCTGGGATATGGTTGTTTCAACCATGTCCGGCTTCCGGTGTGTGTGTGTGGATCCTGCCCCGTGATGCAGACATGCTACATCCTGGAAAGCTAGAGAGCGAGTTTAGAAGGGAATAGTAGTGCACGCGCGGTAAAAACGTTGCATCTCTTCTACTGCCTTCTGGATCGATTCTGAGCAATGTTGAACCCAAGCACGAGCTCTCAAGAATCAGGGACAGCTTGAGCGACCGTTACAACGCAAACTATCCTCTTTGTTATACCTTCCAGGAAGAGCTAGTCCGGCTAATCTTGCAAGATCTCGGTCCAGTGTTGCCAGCGCATCAGAAAGCTTGTGGTTTGCATTCGAGCAACCTGGCCGAATGAACAGCTCTAGCCCGTCCCTAAACCTAGGCCAGCGACATCCTCGATCTTGCCTCCCTTGCGCGGGGATTTCTGCCTGACAGTCCCGAACCTTTCCAGCTCTCGATCGCCTTCGCTTCCGCCGCCAACCGGAATATCTTCTTTCGGCGGAGCGACAGGCCATGGCTTGCAAGCGTCGATCTTGTTCCGCGGATACATGATTTCCAGGAAGCAGTAGATCAGGTAGTCGATCACGACGACGATGACGAACAGCTTGCCGGCCCAGATGCCACAGCCATAGTACCGCTTAAGCCGGTCGATCAGCGCGAACGACTGCGTCGTCCCCGGTTGCCCGTAGTGCTCCCACTCGCTGTTGTAGTACTCCGAGTTATCCTCCGCCGAAGCAGACCCCGTGATCAAGTCGTACACGCGCTCCGTCCGCCGCGCAATGTCGGCCCACGAGTACATCATCTTGACCTGATCGTGGAAGCGATCACGTCGCACCGCTTTGGTCGTCAGCAGTCCGACAGCCTCCGTTACTCCGCGGATCACATCCTGGACTTCGGGCAGCACGAATACAGTCATGTTGCCCGGCAGTACTTCGGGCACGCCTCCCACGCGAGTCGCCACTACCATCAGGCCGCAGCTTGCGGCTTCAACCAAGACTGTGCCGAATGCCTCTGTCAGACTCGTCGACAGCAGCATGTGACCTCGCACCATCACGTCGCGCACTTCTTCGTGCCTGATGCTGCCCAATAAGACGACGCGCGACTGCCCATTGGGCATGTACACCAGCTGCTGCGGCAGAGAGTCCAAAGTCTGTTCCAAATCGATGGCTTTAGGCCCGCTACCTGCGATGATAAACCGTAGGTTCTCGTGACGCCTCAACAGTAGTGGCAAGGCACTGATGAGCAAATCGGTTCCTTTGTTGTAGAAGAGTCTAGAGATCACGATGATCGTGATAGGATCGCCGGGTCCAATAGGTTGACTCGGATCGGGAGGAGGAGGTAGTAAAAGTCCCTTGTCTCCGTACAATTGTGGTGACCTGATTTCGTGGGGCTGCAGAGGTCTGAAGTTGCTTGCCACGACAGCATTTGGTATCACTGAGACACTCAATGGATTCAGACTCGCTCTCAAGGTCGTGTTCTCTTTGCTGGTTATCGTTAGCAGGACTCGAAATTCCACAATCGTGCGAGCAGCCGTACCAAGTATGTGAGACGCAGACGACGTGGTCGACGTCGCTCAACGAGAACTTGAGCAGCTTGTTTGCCATGATACTAGCAGCATCGCTAAATCCAAACAGTGAGTGGTCAGTGAAGACTGTCCGCAGGCCCATTGTGCGTGCATGCAAGATTCCCTCGTGGCACAGGTTGCTGAGCGATGCATGGCCATGCACGATCTGTGTCTGTTCGCGGATGAATATTTGTCTCATCAAAGGGAAAGAGCTGAAGACTGTCGGGAATGTTGTGCTTCGATAGACAACCCAATGTGGAAGATGGTACACTTTGACGCGATTCGTCAAGTATCTAATGCCCGTTCTCGATGGAGAGTCGTAAGCGTGGGTGATGATTACCACACGGTGCCCGCGATCGATGAGTTTCTGATCAACGTCAGTTGCTGTTGGCCTGCTTTTACGCGTAGTTCTTGCGCAATGTCGAAGTCGAATCGTCGAAGAGTAATTCACCTACCGATGAAAGCTGGTAGATGTGACTTTCAACACCTCCAGGCTGTGGATAGAAGAAATCCGATATCATGCTGGGACAGTTAGCAAACTCATCCAGAGGTAGCTGAGCAACACTCTGCAAGGCAAGACAGGACAAGACATACGCAATGTTGTACGGCATATTGGCAACAAGGGTCGCGCCTCGCAGGCGCTCATCCGGTGGCTGCTCTGAGCATGCTTTATGCGCCGAGTTCACGCGTCTGTCGTTGATAGCAGATAAGAAGCAAAGGACAAGGCGTATCTTTTATGTATGTATTGCGAGATAAAATTGTCTTGCGTTATGAGTTGCAGTGTCGCTCCTGATGGCGTTGACCTCTGATGTTCTTGATGTCCTCTTGGCACCCCGGAAAACGATGCTGTTCTTGCCTCTTTCGAGCTTAGCGTCCTGCGTCAGTTTGAGGATTCGATCTTCACTAAGTTTTGAGAGAGGAAAATCGTCTGGCCAATCCAAAAACCAAACCCTCAATCGCTCTCATACTCGGCCATGGCGCCACTCTACAATCGCTATGTTCCACCCAAGCCCTCCGCCCCGGTCGCGGCAGCTCCTGCGCCCAGCGCACCTCAGGCGACAGCATCCGGTTCGCCAGAGGCAGACAAAAAGCGCAAGCGAGAGCGTAGCAAAGAGGAAGTAGCCGAGCGCAAATCAAAAAAAATACGCAACAAGACTGTGGAAGAATTCATACCTGCAGTGCCTTCGCCAGTACTGGAGACGCCTATAGAAACTCCGACAAAGATCCTGGAACCACCCCCATCCGCAGACAACAAACCTCGAAGCGAGTTCGCACACATCAAGAACAAACAAAAGAGGCACAAGTTGGAGAAAGAGGCCAGAAAAGCGCGCAAAGAAGCATTGAAATCCGGAACAGATGGCGACGCCTCTACACCTGCTGTTGGTGGAGCTCCAGTTGAAGCCGAAGCCGTTGTACAAGCTCCGGCGCAAGTTGTTGTAGAGGAACCTTCAGTCGCAACCTTGCCAGTGGTGGAGGGCACAGCGACTGAGGACACAACGAGACGAAAGGAACCTGAACCCGACGCCGAGATTGAAACTGGAATTGATGCGTCCACTCACGAGTACACTGGACCCATAGGCGATGCGGATCAAGACGAAGTAATGATCGATGCGACAGTCGCAGAACCCGACGGCAATCAGCAGAACAAGAGACGACACAAATTGGAAAATGCATTGAAAAGCGCAAAGAAATCGGCAAGCAAAAAAAAGGCAGCAGAGGATGAAGAAGACTATCTGAAAAACTACACTGGTGTTATGGACAAGTTCCAGAAGGCAAGACAATTGGCCGAGAAAAAGGGTACAGAGAAGCCTTCTGAAGAAAAGAAGCCGGAGGCCGAGCCAGAAGTGCAGAAGCGCGATCTTGCACCATTCCCACAGCCTGTCAACGAACCGAAAGTATTCAAGCCGACATTCTCGGCTCTACCATCCTGGTTGACGGAACCGACTTCAATCTCAAGCGATGCGAAGATGACCTTTGCAAAGATGGGATTGTCCGAAGTCACTGTAAAGCACCTTTCTGATCTGTCTTTCCGCGAGGCGCTGCCTGTACAGCAAGCACTCATACCCTTGCTACTTCAACCGGGTATCAAAGGCTCCAAATTCCTACCTGGTACCGAAAGCGTTCTCCCCGATGTCGCGGTGAGCGCTGCAACTGGAAGTGGTAAGACGATCGCGTATTTGCTGCCCATGATCGAAGCCATGAAGGCAGACCCTGGATCTCACGGAAGGCTGCGTGGATTGGTCGTGGTCCCAACGAGAGAGCTTGTCATGCAAGTTGCTGCGGTTGCCGAAAGACTAGCCAAAGGAAGCAGCCTGAAGGTAGGCATCTCGAGTGGTATCGGAAGGTTCAAGGACGAACAGCAGAGACTTGTTTCTACTGGTCGGAAGCATAACCCTGCTGCATATGCAGCATTGATGCAAAAGGCTTATCGCAAAGGCCACCCGCCAGCGATGGACAGTGAAGATATCGACGACTATGTTGAGTTCCTGGAACAGTGGAATGATCAACAAGAGCAGGAACTCCAGGATGCGCTTCAGCGCAATGGGTTCGTCGGCCACGAACCCACGTATTCTTCGGCGGTCGACCTTCTTGTTTGTACGCCTGGTCGACTGTTGGAGCATTTGGGATCAACACTTGGCTTCAACATCTCATCTGTCGGATGGCTGGTTCTCGACGAGGCGGACAAGCTTTTGGATCAGCAGTACGACGGCTTCCTACAGAGACTGGATGAGGAGTTGTCCAGATCTCGTACTGAGGGCGAGCAGGATGCACGGGAGAAGTACCTGCGGTCGCAGAACTTGTGGGCTGATCGTTTCGAGAGGCGAGTGAGGAAGGTCGTGCTGAGTGCAACTATGACGAGAGACATTTCCAAACTCACAGCACTGAAGCTCGGAAGACCGCAGTTGGTAGTTGTCCAGGGCTCGGAAGAGAACAACCCGAAGGCACCCGCTGAGGCCGATGCTTCAGATAAGGTGGACTTGTTGAACACGGAGACAGGGGTGTTCGAGATCCCACCAACACTCAAGGAATACTGTGTTCCTGTCGGCGATGCTAGCGAGAAGCCATTGCAGCTCCTCGAGCTGCTGCAAATAAGAGTGCTGGCTAGCCAAGTTGGCCAGAAATCGAAACAAGCACCAACTAAGAACAATAAGCCTGCGTCTGAATCGAGTGACGGCAGCTCTGACAGCAGTTCTGACAGTGATTCTGACAGTAGCGACTCAGAGAGCGACTCCGACTCCGACTCTTCGTCTTCGGACAGCAGCGACGAGTCGGACGACGACACCCCGGCCGACGAGCAAAGATCGACCACAGCATCTTCAGCTCCAACTGTCCTCATCTTCGCCTCCAGCACCGAATCGGCTTCCCGTCTATCACACCTTCTCCAAGGCTTGCGCCCAGACTGGTCAGAATTTATCACCACTCTGACCAAAACTACCAACAACACCACCCACCGCGCCACGAAGCCCTCCGACCCCGTTATCACGATCTCCACCGATCGCGCCGGCCGCGGTCTGGATACGCTTTCTGGTCGCCGTATCACGCACGTCTTGCAATACGACGTCCCTCGCGCTCTGACCGCTTACGTCCACCGCGTGGGCAGAACCGCGCGCGCCGGCACCAGCGGAGAAGCTTGGACGCTGTACTCGGACCGTGAGGCGAGATGGTTCGTCAACGAGATCATGAGGGCCGGCAACGTTAGGAGACCTGCACCTGTGGAGAGGGTCAGGTTTGGCTCTGGCGACGAAGAGCTCAAGGAGAGATTCGCTGAGGTTCTGGCGGGTATGAGGGAGGCGGTTTATGGCGCCAAGTGATGTACCATTGCCAGCGTCGCTACTGGCTCTCTTCATTTCTCGTCAGAGGCCCCATTCGCCCCATCTAGGAACATATGTACAAAAACAAACATCTTCAAGGCGCGTGTATTTTCGCCATCGAGAATACACGGCTGCACTACGCAAATTTCGTCCTTTCATTCATTTTCCCATCAATGCTTCCAGTCGTTCAAACATTAAATCTTCAGCCATCAATCAACCCTCCTAGTTTCTCAACAATATACTCCACCACCGCATCCGGCCCTCTCTCGACTTGCAGCCCTTGCGGCAGCGCCAAAGTCTTGACGTTCGGGTTGATCTCGCGAGCCCGAGATAGCACTGCTTCACTTTGCTCGGGCGTCCACATCGAGGCTGTGAACTGGAAATCGGAGAGTCAGGAGTGAGTGAGAAAGACGTAGATGAGAAAGACATACCACGACGTCAGGTCGGTATTGTTCTAGGATTGAAGGTGCAGCTTCAGGGCCTAGAAAGGGTCACATTTCAGCCCACTGGCTCTTTTTCCTGTCCATCAATCAATGGAAACTAATCGGATCACTCACTCTCGGCGTTCGCTACATGCTTGATCACATAGCGGTCTTTGACGGTTTCGACGACGCGGCCTACGAGTCTCTGCGCACGCTCGGGTGCGTTGTTGACTGTGACAAGTGTGTAGGGCCCTTTGGGAGTTGGAGAGGACATCTTGAGCTTTCTTCCTTCTTTCTCTGGTGTTTTTGACGACGGGGTCTTGTCGCAACGGGTGATAGATCTTTGGTGGTTTTCCAGACGCAGAGGGTGGAGAATCCGATTCTGATGATTTGGACACTGGAGGGTGGATGTCTATATACTTAGGGTTCGTATCGTACATGCAGGTAGGACATCCGGCCGTCTTCGGCACGGTAGTTGTTTGTGGTCCGGAGGATCTTTCATCCCCAAGCCATTCATCCTTCGATTAACCCAACCCTAACCCTCTCCTATATCAAACACATGAACAGGAATCTTCATTCGATGAAGCTAATGGTGTTTAATCGATCGTCTATGGTTGAGTGTGCTTCATTGTACTTGTCTGCATATAGTATGAGGTCGTACGCAACATCATGGTGGTTCATACTCTTTTATCGCACATCGTAAGTGAAGTTCACTCAAAGTGTCATAAACTTGATGCAAAGTAAAAACACAAATTGTCAGAACAATTACCACCAAAGCAAAATGACAGAGCATCGATAACGTGTGCGTTGCAATTGACTCGAATATACGTACGTCGTATTCACCACCCATACCTTTGTATCACCGGAAAAGCATGGCCAATGATTTCGACAATACATTGGCAGAATGTATCTGTTGCGGACCGTAGCGAACCACCTGGACACGTATAGGTTGAAATCATGTATCTGTATCCGTATCAGCACTATAGTTATAGCTCTCTATGAAACTTTCATAACACCGATCATTTCGATCGAACGCTGGCCGATTCATTGATCTTCGTCAAAGATCCGCATCGCAGCAAGACTAACGATCGGAGCACCCATGACCACATCGTGCAGTCCATATTTCAAGATATACTCAGATATCGTGCCATGTTCTGTGCGCCAATGTGCGACACTTCCCGCGGCTCCAATATCTTGACTCTTACCCAGTCTCCAAGTCTTCAACTCAGCACTCCCGATCCCTTCTTCGCGTGTGGCACTCGCTGCATTGCCAAAAAGTATGGATGTGTGGTGCCAAGGAATGTCATAGTCGTCTTCGGCGTGAATGAGAGTAATCCGATAAATGTGAGAAGTAGCTTCGCATCGGCGAACGTAGGCCGAAATCCGCGATTTTGTTGACCATGTTTCTCGGATTTGTGAGCTCAAGAGATTGAACAGTTTCTTATATCGGGCGACTGGGGACAAGATAGGGATCTTTCCGGCGATCTTGTAAGTCGTGACCAGTGTAGGTACGTCCACGAACGGTGCTATCAGAATGTGTCCGGCGAAAATGACAGGCTTATCTCGAGAAGCAAAGCGTTCCGCGACTGCCATGTTCACCGCGGTACCGAGCGACTGTCCGAAGATGAGGATACGAGATGGCGGGATCTTTGCAACGTTGAGCGCCCAATCAACGACTGAAATGGCGTCCTGTATTAGACCTTGTTCAGTAGGAACGCCAGGCGTTTTTCCGAAGCCTCGATAGTCGAATGTCAAGATATGGATCTTGTCCGGATTGCCAGCTGCAAGCGCACGATAGTTGGGAATCCTGTAGCCCGATCCCATGTTACCACCGGCGCCATGGAAGTGTATCGCGAGCAAAGCATCGGGATCGTCGCGCAGGAGCTCAAACCCTAGACCGGTAGTCACGTCTGCTACCAGACCCGTAGGTTCTTGCATCAATTCGGCCATGTGTTTCCGGTGTAGGCCGATCGGTAGGATGTGCCAAGAATGCAAAGGAGTGCCGTCCGAAGAATGAATGACGAATGGCGTTACTTGATTGCGAAGGAACCCGAACATCTCTGGAGTATGCAGGTCCTTGTCTCCAGTCATCTGAAAAGCATGAAGATAGACGGCGTGTGTTTGGACGAAGCGGGTCGTCAAGGCGCCGAGTAGACCGGCGTAGAGTCCCGCCAACACCGCCAGTGTCACCAAGAAGACCTTGAGACAATACAGAAACATCTTAACACGCGAAAGATGCCAAAAAATGGGATGCAGGAGAAGAGCGAGGTACAGGAAAGGTAGTTCCCAAGAAGTGGATATTGGCAATGCGGGACGCCCCGCCTCACCAACGCTCGGACTTGAAAGGAGTGGATGTGGTGGTCAAGTTTCAACTACAGTAATCCAACAACTCTCCAAATATCTACAGCGCTAAATGATTCGAATTTGATCTTCTATTCAGCCTCTAGTCGGCGCCTGTATCGTCGAGTGAGAGCATGGCTCTCTGTACAACTTGCTACATTGGACGTCAGTGGAGCCACCATTCCATCTGCTTTACGATGAAGAC
Organism: Cladosporium phlei; assembly: GCA_003614995.1. NCBI lineage: Eukaryota > Fungi > Ascomycota > Dothideomycetes > Cladosporiales > Cladosporiaceae > Cladosporium > Cladosporium phlei. Next base: position 76,402 of record QZFA01000047.1, on the reverse strand, counting down.
TCTAGCAAGCCAGCATGGTCGCGATACCTCTTTTCGCTCGCGACAACACCTCTACGTTTGTAGAACACCAACTTTTGGGCTGGACCCATGAACCACAAGGCCGCGGGACCTGGAGTTTGGTTATCTCAAGCCTGAGCACGACATTCCTGTGCACATGGGTTGTCATACACCCACGAATCGACAGACGCTTCCGGCATCGAATCCTGCACAAAGTTGCACTTTTGATCAAAACGATCATCGCGCCGGAGTTCATCGCTGTTGAAGCAGCACAAGAGTGGACCCAAGCTCGGAGGATCGTACGGCAATGCTCAGAATACACCAACGGCGAGATGAAACTGGTGCATGCATTCTACATCGGCATGCTGGGCGTTCGATATCGGGTCTCTTCTGCTTCCAAGATCCAAGATGGAAGTTACGCGAAAGTGCTTTGGCCTACTCAGTTCGTGTGGCTGCTCCAGACCGGGCATATACGTTGGAGTGATCTTCAAGAATGGGGCCTCGCGGAGGAATCCATCAACGACAAGAGTAACGCCGACTCCATGGCGAAGCTTCTCGCTTTAGCTGGAGTGGCGAAGTTCTGCATTGACTGCCTACTACGTGCGTATCATCACCTTCCGATCTCGGCACTGGAGTCGATGACTCTGGGATACATACCGCTCTTTGCACTGTCGTACTTCTTCTGGTGGTTGAAGCCCAAAGACATCGACACACCGTCTATCATAGACCTCCCGGCAATGGATCTTGCAGATCGACAAGAGTTCGATGAGCTCGCCCTCTCCGACGCTTTCGACCTTGAAGGCAAGCCCCACCAAGGTCGGCTGTCAGGAGCATGGTGCCTCATGCCAAGAGACTTCGAGCGAGAAGTGTTGCAACAAGAGTTGATCGACATACAACACGCGCACTTCGGAGAAGGCAGGATTGTATCGCACTGGGATCCCGATCTGTACCATTCCAAGTTATGGCCAGTCGCATGTATCTTTGGCATCTCCTTCGGCGCTCTGCACCTGGCGTCTTGGGACATTGCATTTCCGACAGTGTACGAGCTATGGATCTGGCGCGTATCTGCTATTGTCTCGATGGTCGCAATGTTGGTGTTTATGCAATTCCAGAAAGTTGTGCTTCGATGGGCGGATCCTGTCGCCGTCATCTGCATGATCTCGGCGGGACTGTATTTGCTAAGCCGCGTAGGAGCGATGGTGGAAGCATTCTCGACGCTGAGAGGGTCTGATCCGGCAATATACATGACACCGTAGACAATATAACAGCGGGTTTACAGCCCAAGCTGAGTGCCTCGGGAAGATTGGAGCCGTCATGATGGCTTCTCCCTATCCCTCTTATGTCTCCATCGATGACTTTTGACTTGAATAGGTCGGGCGGTCGCTCGAAGACCTTCAGATGGCAGGACGATTGACCAATGCTTTTCAGAAATGGAAGTCAAATGACTTCAGCCCTGAATATCGACCACACCTCTATTCTCTCTTTCACATGCGTCAGGATTTCCTGACCTCAATGAGCGGATCAGCGAAGCAGTCACAAGCAAATTTAGTGACTTCATTCACTTCACGCGGGAACTGCCGGCCGCTCCGCTACCCGTGCTCCAGGCGATCACAACCTGAAAGCTAACGGCTGGAAGTTGATACACACAACCTCGACCACCCACTCCAATTCCTCGAAAAAACACGCAGCGCGGTCGCTCGGCGAAAAGAGACCGGCGTTCGACGAAACCGAGCAGATAACCAGTCATCCATCAGCCACGAACAAGTGTAGCCAAAAGATCAACATGGCTCCTCGACCGCCAACCAAGAATGCAAACCCCTCCGCACATCTTGCCTTCCGTCCGCCACCGGGCATGCAGTCACCCGACGCGAGCGACCCAAGAGAAGGTCCAACGGCTCTCGCGATCCGCGAGAAGCCAAACCCTCGCCGCGAGAACTTGCCTGCGCGCCTGATGATGTCGCAGACCAGCGGCATTGCGAAGAAACGACCGGACACCGCACCCTCGAAACCAGCCCTCGCCGAGAGAATCGAAAACGGCCTCGCAGTAGCCGTCCGCTCGGGCGACACCAGCAATGTAGCAATCTCAGAGGCCAGACCAAGCTTCGCGCGCGAGCCGGCGCCAAGTGTCGAGGTTCCGCCCAGGAGGGATACGGTGGTTCCCAGAAACCCACGAGGGAGGGGCCCGCGGTGGAGGGCTGGTGACGCCAGTGATGCAGCAGACTCAAAATTCAATCCGATGATGGTGCTCAATCCCGCGCCGCTCAGTAGAAATGCCACGCCACGCCACCCGCGCGGGAGCACGACGGTTGTTCCTAGAGTTCCACTAGAGTGGGAATTCAGTCAAATGAACGCGGCCGAGACCCTCAAGGCCATGATGCGGCATCCAGAACCCAAGGACCCGGACAAGAAAACCCTCGGCTTCACCCCACGGAGAGGAGACATCAATTTCGACCGCAACACGTACATTCTGTTGCAAATCCACCACGACACTCCACAGGCCACCTTTGCAGGCGATATTGAAGCTGAGAGGGAGGAGAAGGAGCGGCGTGTCGCAGAAGCTCGGGGTTATGCGGCTTTCGAAGAAGCGAACGGGGGCGGACCCGACGACGACGACTTCCGGTTCGATAACCACCCCCCTCGGAGTCCGCATCGATGTGGTGGATGCCGACAGCTCATCGTCGGCCCTCGCTTCCAGTGCTGGGGCAAAGGTTACTTCAACCTCTGCTTCGATTGTTCCTCGAGTCCGAATGCAGCATACAAACACCGAGAGGAGGTTGAGTCGAGGATTGCGCAAGAGGGACGTGAGGCCGACGTTGACATGGGTGGGAGGGAGTGAGACGACTGGGACGAGCGCATTGGGTACGCGCACTTCATGACTGGGAATACGGGCGTTAGGTTGTGATGGGTTTCGGGAAGGCGTTGGGCGCGACTTGTGGTTTGTGGTTTGTCGCGAATGGCTTCAGTGTGTGAAAATGCGAGGTACCCAAAAGCAGGCGGAGCGAAGGAGGCGCGTGCTTGTAGCGAAGCGATAGATGGCTTTGGGTATCAATCTGCATACATAGTAGAATGCGAATCAAAGTAAACCCCTAAAGATGTCAAGTGTTCAGCGCTACCTCCGTACAAGCAAAAGTTTGTCAATTGAATCAGTATCTCACCTGTACGAGCATGTTTATGATGTGCTGAAGCTGGTGGTGGTACCACTGCTTATGACGGCCTAACCTAGTGGCATGCTCGCGTCTTGTGAGTATCTCAATGGGACAGTGACGACTTCGACATACGGAAGTCGCTGATACCACCACATGTGACAGACTTAAGTAGCATGAAACTGAGGTTGGATATCTTGGTAAAACAAGGAACCGAATTCCAAAAAAATAGAATGGATCCAATCACACCGAAGGCTCCATTGTCACCGTGATGGAGAGCCTAGCCTCGAACTGTAGTATGTGATGGCCTCCTTCCTTTTTGCACACGCTGCGCTCGGGGTGGGCCAAAAAACAAACAAAAACGCCTCGCTCACTGAAGTTTACTTCATCGAATTCATCGCCTTCTGCAGCGCCTTTTTCTCACGTCCATCTCTCTCGAGCACAGCAACCCAGTCCCGCATCTGCACGCCCTTGTCCTCCTTCCACTCGCCCCACTTGAAAATGCCGGCGTTGTCAGGCTCGGTGGTAGTCGGGGTTCTGGCACCTTCCTTCTTGATCGGTGTCGAAGTTCCACCACTGCCGCTGCCACCTGGTCCACCAACGGAGCCGGGCTTGGCGAAGCGGTTTGTGTGTTGGCTGGGACCATTCATCCAACTGTACTTCTTGCCCTTCTTGCCCATGGCCATCATGTTGGCGGTCTGGTTTGTGGTGGTGCTCGACTGGGCTTCTACAGCGTTCTTGGCTTCTTTCTGCTGCTTGATCTGCTCCTTCTTCGTCAATTTGGGCAGCTCTGGACCAGCCGGAGCAGATGGCACCGCAGCTATGGTGTCTGCGATCGGGCCGGTGCCATCATCCTCTGCAGCAGCGGCTTCGGCAGCTTTGCGGCGAGCTTCACGTTTGCGAATGCGTGCTTGCTCGGCCAAGCGATCTGCCTCTGCGATCTTGCGGAAGTGGTTGTTGACGCTAGACTGGAAAGAAATAGTATGTTGGGGTTTGGCGGATGCTGCGTCGTTGTCTTCAGGCCCACCAGGTGCGTCCGGAAGTCTGTCCCACTCCGTTCCTGTGATGTTCTCGGGCTGCACGACCTCATTCTTGCTTTCATTTCCAGGTGCAATGGCGAGATCTGAAAGATCCGGCGGCACACGGTTGTGGTCACCGTAAAGGCGGGCTCGCGCTAGGGCGTGAGAATCGTCCAGAAGTCCACGAATGCGCTCGCCGGCGGCTAGAGAAATAAGACTGAGAATATCTGCGTAAGGAGCGCCCTGGTCAATCTTACTTCCCGCTCTCACTATGCCCTCCGAATTAGCCCCATTTGTCATGACCTTAGTGGGCTCGGGCTGCTGCAGCAGGTACAAACCGTTGACGTCAAGTCTGACACTATTCTCTTTGGCGATCTTGTCCATGCGCACTCTCAAAACATTTCCAAGAAGGAAAGGATTGTTCAAGTGGTGTTGCTCACGTTCTGCCTTGTCTCTCGCAGCAATTTCTCGCTTCCTCCTGGCTTCCTTGTCCACATCATCCTGTGATAATGGTTGTCCAAGAGTTCCGGCAAGAGCTCCATTCCCGTCGAAGCTAGTTCCTTGGAGCGCATTGAAGCTGTTGCCGCCGCTGAGTGTACCCGATCCAAACGATGAGCCTTGGGTCCCGAAGCTGTCTTTCGCTGTGTGCTGGTTTGTGTAGAGTGTTTGTAGAAGATTCTCCTCATCCTTCAGGTTGATTCCCGAGCCGTGCATCACATCTGTAACATCGTCTACACCCTTCTCGTCCTTCTCCTCTTTGTTAGGTCTCGGCGGAGGTGGCATCATTTGACTGTTCGGCTGTGGCGATCCAGTACTCAGGTGCTGCGCACGCTGCACTGCAGGCGCAGGCGTGCTTGGCGCAGATTGCCAGGGCATTTGTTGCGGCGGATAGGGCTGTGGTGTGTTGAAACTATGTTGCGGAGATGCGGCAAAGTTGTTGGGAGTATACGGTGATTGCGCGTGTGTGGGAGACTGTGCGTATGGGTTGCCATAGCTGCTGCCACCGGGCAGGTTGGATGGAGGCGCATGGTAGCCTCCGTTGTGGTAGGGCGGCGGTGGTGATCGAGGGTTTGGCGACAGCCGTTGTCGCTTTGCCGGGGGAGGAGCAGGGTAGGACGAGGCGTTCGCAGGCGATGGCTGTTGAACGGGATGCTGCTGGTACTGCGGTGGAGGGTATTGTGGGTGTTGTTGCTGTGCGGGTTGCTGTGGAGGTTGCTGTGGAGGTGGGTGCTGCTGCTGGTACTGCGCAGGCGAGGGAGTCGGCTTGGGTGCCGGCGGCGACATGGAGAAAGACATGTCGGAGAAGGATGGGTAATCGGTAGTCGAGTGGTGTGTTCGGTAGTTGTGATGGCGCGCGAAGGGCGACCTCCTTCACTTGCGGCGGGGATCAGGTAGGCGCGTGTCGCATGCCTTGCGCGCTCGTCCTAGAGAGTCGAGTGTTGTTTGAGGGTCGGCGCCGAGGTCCTGGAAGTAATTTGTGGTATGGCGGAGGGCGATGATGCGATAATTGGTGGGTGGTGGTGTGGTGTGGTCGTAAAGCTCTGGTGCTCGATGTTCATGTTCATGGCGTCGTGGTGCCTTGGTGGAAAGTACAAACGCGGGAGGCAGCCGCGCGAGAGGCCCGTGCGGGCCATAGAAGCACATGCAGTCAACTACATCCTTTCATGACCTTTCGACCTTCATACACTTGACCTGATCTTCACAGACCATCTCAATTTTCTGCCACTGATATACCACGTGCCTCCGAACCCACTCACTCACTCACTCACTCACTGCCTACTTCACAACCCGGCTGTTCCCACTGACTCCTGCGCGAACAGTAGACCGCTCACGCGTTTGCGACGCGCCCAATACCAACACCAACACCCCTTAGCTGGACAACCTTCTGCGATTTCACACAATGGCCGCCAAACGCCCACACGCCGCGATGAACCCTCCCGCCGAGGAGCAGGAGCCTGTGGATCCCTCTGATGAGCTCATGTTCCTCGCGCTGGGTGGAGGCAACGAGGTTGGCCGAAGTTGCCATATCATCCAGTACAAGGGCAAGACCGTCATGTTGGACGCAGGCATACACCCGGCTTTCGATGGGCTGGCTGCACTCCCCTTCTACGATGAGTTTGACTTGTCAACAGTAGACATCTTGCTCATGACACAGTAAGTTGCATTCCTAGTCAACATATATGCATGCATCGAGCATGGCAAGACAACAACATCCATACGGTGGGTCATAGGCTGGGCCATCATGCACTTTCTGCTTTCTCTATTGGCATTCGGTATCGTCTATGCTACCCACCTCGATGGTTTCACAGGATGCCACACATAAATAGCCACTGTATCAAACTTTCCCCCAACACAGCGACCAGAACCATTTCTTTGCCCAGCCTATACTGCCGTAGTGTTTGAGAGCTTTCTGCCGTCAACTTTTCGAACAAGGAAACCCCAAGCTGACATGCTGTCTCTTCCACAGCTTCCACATGGACCACGCAGCCTCATTACCATATGTCCTCGCCAAAACGAATTTCGCCGGCCGTGTCTACATGACACATCCCACCAAGGCCATTTACAAGTGGCTTATGCAAGACTCGGTTCGTGTGCAAAACACTCACGCTGCCGCATCTGGAGCCAACGACGGCGGTGGAGTTGATCAACTCTTCAATGAGCACGACATTCTCTCCACTCTACCTCAGATCCAGACGATTTCCTTCAACACCACCCACACTCACAACGGTATTCGCATCACACCATATCCTGCTGGTCATGTTCTCGGAGCATGCATGTACTTGATCGAAATCGCTGGCCTCAACACTCTATTCACAGGCGACTACAGCCGCGAGAATGACCGCCACTTGATTCCTGCCACCATTCCGAAGGGTCTGAAAGTGGATTGCCTCATCACAGAATCCACTTTCGGCATCAGCACACACATCCCTCGCGCCGAGCGTGAGACAGCTCTCATGAAGTCGATCACCGGCATTCTCAACCGAGGTGGCCGCGCTCTCCTACCCGTCTTCGCTATTGGCATGGCGCAAGAGCTCTTGCTCATTCTGGAAGAGTACTGGCAGAAGCACCCCGAGTACAGGCGTTATCCCATCTACTTTGCGTCTGCCCTGGCACGTAAGTGCATGGTGGTCTACCAAACCTACATCGACAGCATGAACGACAACATTCGCTCGAAACTTCACAACAGACTTGGCGGAGACAGCAATGGCGAAAGTGGCGGCGGAGGCCCATGGGACTTCCAATTCATTCGTTCGCTCAAGTCACTTGATCGCTTCGACGACGTCGGCGGCTGCGTCATGCTTGCCTCGCCCGGTATGTTGCAGAACGGTGTTTCTCGCACACTGCTCGAGAGGTGGGCACCCGAGGGCAAGAACGGCGTTGTTATCACTGGCTACAGCGTGGAGGGTACCATGGCCAAAGAGATCATGAAGGAGCCCGACTCCATCCCAGCCGTGATGACTCAACGCGGCGGCGGCGGAGGACCGATGATGGGAAAGAAAGCCGCTGGACCCGGCGGCGAGGACAGACCGATGATTCCTAGACGATGCACAGTGCAAGAGTTCAGTTTTGCAGCTCACGTAGATGGTGCGGAGAATCGCGCATTCATTGAAGAGGTGGATGCTCCGGTGGTGGTGCTGGTACACGGAGAGCGAGGCAACATGATGCGCATGCGCTCCAGACTCCTGGGTTTGGGCAAATTCAAGGTGTACTCGCCCGCGAATTGCGAGGAGGTCCGTATCCCATTCAGACGCGAGAAGGTGGCAAAGGTCGTTGGCAGACTGGCAAACGAGGTCAATCCTCAAGCACTTGCTGGACTTCTCAGTCCGCCCGCCAGCAGCGATGACGGAGACGATGACGGCAAAGACGCCAAGAGAAGCAAGAGTGAAGGTCAGATCGTCAGCGGTGTTTTGGTGCAGAACGAATTCAAGCTCTCACTCATGGCGCCCGAAGACCTTCGAGAATATGCAGGTCTCAACACTACCACAATCACTTGCCGCCAGCGCCTCACTCTTGGCGCCGCTGGTATCGACCTGATCAAGTGGTCGCTCGAAGGCACTTTCGGCAGCATCCAGGTCTCCACCACCGAAGCCGAATCTAAAGCAAACGGCGGCACACCCAACGGCAAGGACCTCAAGACCGAACACGCCGACGAAGAGATGCCCGACAAAGACGCAGCTGCTCCTCAAACTATCCTCGGCGTCATGAACAACGCCGTCCGCATCTACTGCCGCGATCAAGGCGAGCTTGAGCTCGAGTGGGAAGGCAACGCGACCAACGACGCCATCGCCGACGCTGTCATGGCCGTGCTGCTCAGCGTGGAAAGCTCGCCCGCAGCGATTAAGCGCAGCGCACACACCCACTCACACTCGCACGGCCACGAAGAAAAAGAAATCGACGAACACAAAACGACCTCGCTTCACCCGCTAGCCTCGCAGCGTCTTACTCCGGGGGAAAAGCTAAGCCGCCTTTTCATGTTCCTCGAGGCCCAATTCGGCGAGACCGCCATCCAGCCGATAGCACAACCAAAGCTTCCTGAGGGCGCCGTCGCAGACATGGAAGACAGCGTCGCGGTCGGGAAGGCGCAGGCTACAGAGCTGGCGAGACTGCACGGTCTGGGCATTCCCGTTCCTGGACTGGAGATCACGGTGGACAAGAGCGTGGCGAAGGTATGGCTAGAGGGCTTGGAGGTCGAGTGCACGAACCGCAGCCTGGGCGAGAGGATTCGCGCCGTCTGTGACAGGGCGTGCGAGGTTCTGGGCGATGTCGTGTTCTAGGCGTGCTTGAACGACAGGGCGCACAGAGTGGAGATCACATGTATGTGTGTGGGTGCACCTTCGGGTCCTCATGGACAACAGCGCAGTGCTGCAGGAGCTGTCACATTATGTACGATATCCTGGTGGATTGGAAAGTCACCGTAGCGTTCGGGTGACCAGACACAAGGCACAAGATGTCGTGGTACCACGCACAATTGCAATGGCAACATCCCTTACACGCGACAGATGTGAATGCAGTGTTGCACTTCTTGTAATCGAAATTACCCTTTGAAACCTTGCATTGTGAGATTTGTACCCTTTCCAATTTCATATCTATATGTCGCCCGCATTCCTTCATTTCCATGCAAAGATCGGCGCACTTACATCTATCTCACCCTCAACAACTTGACGCCTGACTTGCTACACATTGATCCTACTCTACCGTTGACTCGAATACGGTAATAACGACACTCTCCCAACCTCATCGACACCGCCCAAAGCTACAAAAACGACCATCTTCCGAAAAACAACCCCTCCGTCTAACGAATCTCGATTTCCAACCCTCACAATCAATCTACCAAACCCAACAATGCCCTCCTCCTTCAGAGCCCTCCTAACCACCCTCCTCCTCGCCACGACAACAACAATAACAGCAGCAACCCCCCTAATAAAACGCAACCTCGGCGGCGTCCGCCTCTGCGACCAACCCAACTGGGGCGGCAACTGCTGGTACGGCGTCGTACCGCTGAATACCTGTATGGCGTTGAATAGCTTGTGAGTCTTCATCTCACTCCTTATCAAAAAAGTGGATACATGTGAGTGATACTTGGCTAACGCGGATTCTGCATCAGCAAGTCAAAGGTGCTGTCTTTCCGTCCGGATGAAGGGACAGAGTGTTTTTTGATGCAGTGAGTTCTGATCTTGGCGAATCCCGCCCAAGAACCACAAATGAACGGGGACTGATGATGATATCAAACAGGGGACGCTGCGACGGCAATGACCAATTCATCTCGTTTAACCACGGGGACACCGATGTCAGCTCGGACTTGACGGGGTTCGAGTGGATTGGGGACGTGGAGAGTTTTTCGTGTTCGAGGCAGATTGGTGAGGACGGTGAGGAGGTTGTTGTTTAGCAAGGGGATTGCTTTCATTCCAAATTCCTTGGGTTCCTTTTTGGGGTCGTGTCGGTGTTCGATGTTGGGCGGAGGATGGCCCGGAAGGATTTCGTAGTTTTTCGTATTGTCTGGAATTCCGCAATCTTGTTCATTAGGCCCGAGAGCGGTCTGGCTTGTTGTATGGAAGTCGAGAGGAGAACTGCTGCCAGTAGAGAAGTGTCATTTGTGGCTGATCATATTTTGACTTGAAGTCGATAAACTTTGGGCAAGGAGAAATTGTGAGTGTGAAAGGGGATGGCAAAGGAAAAATTCAAATTTTGTGTCCTAGGTAAAGATATCCTAGCCGTGTATACCGCTGATTCCATCATGACTTCGTGAGTAGTAGCTGCTGGCAGCCTCCATCCATTCCGCATCCTGGGTCATGATACGCTGCACATGTGAGTGCCCGATGATTCCGTGACGCAGAAAGTGAACACATCAGCAGTAGCCACTACTGCTGATTCGCTAGCAGCCGAGTTCACTTCCTTCCAAACTCCCCAAACTTCCCTCTCGACATGCCTGCAACGGCCGGAGAAACATTCCAATTTCTGGTTTAGACAACTCTCTGGAGGATCGCAAGGTTGAGCCTATTTTCCTGGTTAGTACCAACAGATCAGAAGGGAAGGCTGGAAACGGGAAGACTTACTTCTTGTCGAACTTCTGCGCGACACCCTGCAGGTCCGCCACATTTTCGAAGCCGCAACGCCTGTTCAGCCAGTTGGACACCCATGCAAGTTTCTCTGTGTTCTGGGCGTCGTAGGAGTAACGGATCATGACGTTCGAGACGACTTTGGATGGACCGACTCCGTCGAGCTCCTCGCCGACGGTCTCGTAGCCGCCACGTTCCATGGTGGTAGGATCGAGAAGACCCATCATCTTGTCGGCGAGGCAGCTGCCGATGTTCTTCAGGTAGTGCTCCATGTCCACGAAAACTTCCATTTGGACGGTGGCACGGTAGATGGACTCCTCTTGGTTAACCCAGTCAGCGGCGTATGCGAACCCGACGACCTTGTCGGACATGACCGCGTCCTCGCCGCCGTACTGCTTCTTGTTGCGAGCCTTGACGACTTCGCCTCGCTGGCAAGCGACGATGAACGGTAACTTGGCGTCTTTGGCGGCCTGAAGACGGTTCATCATGTCAGACTCGGTGCGGCGGGTAGTTTCCGGTACGACGAAGGTGTTGTCGATGTATCGGTTGTAAATGTCTCTGACTGAGATCATGTCCGCCCTGGTGGCGGAGCGAAGGAAGAGGTTGTTCAAGCCAGGCTTGATGCTGTTGGGCATGGCTGAGGCTGCGCTCGAGGTGCGGACTCCAGTGAACTTGTGAGCCTTTGCGACTCGGGCCAGCTTGCGCTTCCTCTCGGCGTCTCTCTTTGCTTTCTCGGCTGCTTTGCGGTTGTTGCTGGCTATCATGCCACCGGTGTCGTACTCGCGTGCCAGACGCTCTTCTTCGTTCTCATCGGGATCGTTGCCGGCGATCCATGGTTGGTCGTATTCCTGCAGCATGCAAGACTTCGCGTCTACGTATCTCTTCCACCACGGCACGACCTGATCAAGATCGTCTTCGTGCTCGGGTCGCGGCTTGCTCTCGCGGGAAATGTGGTTGTTCCAGAAAACGGCAATGGTGTTACCTTCGGCGTGTGTCGGGATCCAGTAGCGAGGAACGACATCGCCCCTCTCTTGGGGGATGGGAACACGCTCGCCCGAGGGAATCGTAGTGAAAGAGAAAGTTGTCGCGCCATCTGTGAAGCTGACTTGGTCGACATGTGCCAGCGCAGAGGACACTTCTGCGAGCCATTTGTCGATCTTCGCTTCGGTCTTTTGATCTTTGAACGGCGCGCGGCAGTCCCAATCGATCAAAGCAGGAGCCATGCCGCCTGACCAGTCGCCAAGGACCGCGCCATCATCGTCACGTTTCTTGCGGGTGCCCCAGCCGGAGCTGGCACGGTTTGAGTCAACCGGTGAGCTTTGACGGCCGCTTGACGACGCCCATTGGGCCTGGTGGCGCGACGGATCACCTTTGGGAATGAGGCTGTCTTTGATCCACGGAGACTCGCGTGGCTTCTTGTTGTTTTTGCGGTCGACGCGAACACGACCGTTGAAGTTGTTACGCTTGCTTGGAGAGCCGCCGTTGATGCGTGCGTCGTTAGGAAGAGGCGGATGGTCGGTATCCCAGCTGTTTCCGGGAGGCTTTGGCTCGCTTTCCTGCATGGGCTGCTTCTTGACAGTTTCGGGCCTCCGTGAGGGCTGGCCAGTTGTGCTAGACTGAGGCTTGGTCATGGCTTCAGATTTTCCAGATTTGTTAGACATGGTTTGATTGGTGGACTTGGCAGCCAGAGCAGCCCTGGCAGTCTCTCCGCCTGCCTTGCTGGCGGGGGTACCATTGGCGCTGTCGTATCTCTTTGCGCCGGTCATGGCGACGCTTGTGTTTCCAGGGCGGCGACCTTGGAAGACGACCTCCTGGTCCTCGGTGGGGACCCGCTTGTGACGGCGGCGGTTCCTGTCTCTCATGTCGACGGCAGAATCAATAGTTGGTGACGTGTATTGCTGATCAGATGGCTGTGAGCTCGAAGAGTCTGAGTTGGGCGCCTTCTGGGTTTGTGTGAGGTCTTTGCGCTCCGAAGTGATGGTGGGAGGCGATGCTGATAGCAAAGTTGGTATGCACATGGGCATGTGTGATTGAAGGTGAGGCGGCAGAGAGTCAGACGTCACCTGCTGCTCTTGCTCGTGAAGCACCGGGGCGACGGCGCTTGCCTCAGTGTATTTCACACGACGGCGCTGGACTGTTGGTGGAGCCATGCTGGATGTGCTTGCTTTGCTAGATGTGTTCTGAGAAAGTGGTTTTGCGTTGTTCACGATGTGGTTGTTGGTGGCAAAATGCAGTTCGGTGATATGAGTGTGCGCCGACAATAGGCGACCGTTTACTATTGCCGGTGGCTGGTTTTCGTCATCCGACAAGAACGACGTCAATCCGTGCAGGTGGTCAGTGTGGTGGCGGGGTGTAACCTCGTCGTCGGCCTCACTTGAAGCTTGGACTAGGAATGATTCCACAGCGATAGCCTCGTTGTTCGAGTGTTTGTCGAGTTTGGTAACAGCCCAGGACGTATCATCGCCTTGAGCGGAGTCGTAGAGTGATTCAATCGCCATTGTGAAGACGTCTGCCCCGAAGCACTTACTCAAAACAGTGTCTTTTGAGTTGCAGTGGTGAGGGATCTCCAAAGACAGATCTTTGTAGGCGACAAGCCAGTTATTGTTGAGGTTGAGAGTTGATCACGCGAGAACAACCTTAGCACGAGATCAAAGGGAAGTCTATCACGAAGTCAGCTATACCTACAGTATGCATCTCATGTCATCGGTCGCCAGAGATGAACATATGCCTCGTGCTACCACGTGACTTCCGGCGACCTCAAACGATTTCTTTCTTTCTCGACTCGTTCTGTCGTCCTACCAATACCGACTTGGAAACTTCATCTGCCAATATGCTGTCGATACTCCGCAAAGCTCGTCTGAAAGACAAGGAGATGAGAATCCTGATGCTGTGAGTGTCCCAGAGGGCCTTCAGGACCGCGGCTGACAATGCAAAGTGGACTGGACAACGCCGGGAAGACAACAATCGTCAAGAAGATCATGAACGAGGACGTGAACAGCGTCAGTCCAACCTTGGGCTTCATCATCAAGACCATTGACTATGATGGGTGAGTTCCCACGTGCTTGTGCAAGCTTATTCCTGCCGTACTGATGAAGGTGTAGCTACAAACTAAACATCTGTGAGCTCTATCGTGGAAGACGCCACTGCTGAAGTACTGACCTCCGGTAGGGGATGTTGGCGGCCAGAAGACACTGCGGACATACTGGAAGAACTATTTCGAGAAGACAGACACACTCATCTGGGTGGTGGACTCGACGGATAGGGAGCGACTGGCAGATTGCCTACAGGAGCTGGACGGTCTGCTCGTGCAGGAGGTATGTTACGCTGCCCTGAACGACATCATCACAGCTGTCTAATACGTATCAGCGACTCATGGGAGCATCTCTGCTCGTCTTCAAGAACAAAAGCGACGTAGCTGGATCTATGACAGAGGCCGAAATCCGTGAGGTGTGTTTTTGGCACTTTGCCATGTCCCGCGCACGGCGCAACGGCCGCCCACAACACACTAATCACAGAAAGAAACAGGGATTACGCCTAGACAACATTCACACGCACAAGTGGCGGATCATGACATGCAGCGCGATGACGGGCGAGAATCTTCAAGAAGGGCTACAATGGGTCGTCCAGGACGCCAAAGACCGGCTGTTCCTATACTAGATCATTCAACCATTTCGGTCGTTGCTATGAGCATCCTGACCACAGCGGAGAAGAGGCGGCTACGCCGTGTCCACACGATGCACGAGATGCCCCAAACTTGGCGTACACAACGCATAACGCGCGTTGGGTTTAGCGGTAGCTAGTCCTAGCGCGCCACTCTCCAATAAGCTTCTAGAGTAAACAAATGCACGATGGGATGGCGTGCATGGGGCTTCACGCCGCGAACCAGCTGCAGAACGGTAGATGTGGTGTTGGCAGCAAGCATGCTCCTTGGGATCCACGCCAGCGCCTGAAACGCAGCTCAGTGGACGTATGTCGGCCATGATCTCGTGGCCGATGTATACGGCCTTCTCGATGTGGCCGCATTCCAACGACCTTCGACGATGCGCGGCTCTGCGGTATGCACATATGCAGCCCGGTCATTCGAATAGCATGTGCCCGAAACATATTACTTACCTCACACAACTATAACTCAACTCCCTCTCCTCCCGTCTGCCGTGTACCCTCTCGTGCCTGTACATACATAAACTTCCCGCCTGCAGTCCCACACATCCCACACGCACCGTAGCACCGAAGCTGCTGACTGCTCGATTTCCCGCGGGCGAATCCCTGCGCCTTCTGCTGCTGCCGCCGCCGCAGTGTTGTTGTTGTTTGTGATGGCTACTAATAACGCTGTGCAAGCCGCTCCTCCGCGGCCAACTCCCACAGGCCCATCCGCTTCCCAACATTCACCATTGGAAGCACCACAAGACGACGACAGGAACACCACAGAAGCCGCTGCACCAGACGATCTGGACCCTGCAGCATTTCTCAAATCAGTCCGCGAGCTCTCGGAGAAGAGAGAACGGGAAGACAACGAGAGATACCGGCGGCTCGAAGAGGAAATTGAGAAAGGCAGATCAGAACGATTAGCACGAAGAGAAGGTGAGTGGACGTTTCCATTGCTGACATGTCATTACTCGAGGAGCACATCTGACGCTGGTTGGTGAAATTAAGAGCGAGCGCGATCCATTTCACCGGAGAAGCAGCCAGCTGAAACGCCTTCCGCACCTCCAAACAACGACCACGCCAGCAACGTGCAAACACCCAGCAGCACCCGCGCAGCATTTGGCTCACCAACACCAGTGGCGCCTCTCGGCTCCGCCATCGTATTCAACAACATACCCGACAACATGGCCAGCAACGAACCCCCGCAGCGCGCCTCGGTGGAGGTGCCCGAGTTCAAGGGTTTTGGCTCGATCAAACGCGATAGCGCACCATCAAGACCTGCATCTGTGTCACGGACAGACGAAGCATCACAACTCGATGCAAAGCCTTCGCCCAGCGCTGGAATGCCCACGCGCTCAAATACCATGAAGTGGCAGCAGAGGCCTACACCACGAGGCAGCAGACCTATGTCAATGGCCGCACCTTCACCCTCACGGGAAACCTCAACCGAGGAACCGCAAGCTCTACGAGAACAGCCCAGCGCAAGAGCGCCAACAAGTAGACCCATGTCCATGGCTGCACCCCAACACACACGGGACGTCTCGGTCGACGAGCCGCAGCCTTCACGAGAGCAAATTGCAGCATCCCTTGGAGCACGCGATCCCACCTACTTCAAACAAACTGCAGACAGAGGCCTCGGCAATGCCGCATTCAGGAAGAGCAAGGACGAGACGGGCAGTGGAGATGATGTCTTTGCGGCACGGAGAGGATTGCCTGGAATGTCAAAAGAAAGCCCCCGGAATGAGGAACGGACGACAAGCCCTGCGCCTGAGAGCGTCACGTCCGACACACCATCAAGATTCGGCTCGATTCGAGAGGATCGTGCGTGGAGCGCTAGGTCTTCGGGGACACCCTCTCTTTCCGATGGGAAGACGAGCAGCGACCTGCCCTTCCGCACACAATCCACCAGGTCTTCTGTTACTACCGACACTACCGAGCCTCCCACCCTCGGCCGCACTCCCACAATGTCTGCCTCTCAAGCGCGTCTGACGAGCGGAAGCGATCGGCCACCGTCACCCACCAAAGGTATGGGCGGTTTCGTTCAGAGTGCTTTGATGAAGCGCTCAGACAGCCAGACCAAGCGCTGGAGCGCGCAACCAATCGGTGGACTACAAAGACAAGACTCTTCGGCGAGCGCTCGCAGTGGGCTCGGCGGTTTACAGGGATCGTATAGCATGCCAAAACTGGACCCTATCGATGCCAGCGGCCGCGAAAGCAGCCACGAACCAAACTCGAGGCCCAGCTCTAGCAGCAGCAACCTGACCACCTTGGTCACACGGCAACAGGATGATGCGCCTGTGAGACAACCGTTGCCCTCACGTAACCACAGTAGGAGCAAATCGGTCCATTCAACGTACAGTACTTCTGCGGACCTCGATGGCGGTCTTAAATCGCCCTTGGGAAGTCCATCAAAGCGATTCAGCCCGAACAAATCCAGCTGGATCGAGAGCGCATTGGCAAGACCCGATTCTCCCAAGGCGGCGCCCTCGAGGCCCGCACAGCCGAGCTGGATGGAGAATATTGCTCGTGCGAAGGCGAACAGGACTAGTGTACATGTAGACGTCGCACCTACCCTTGGCAGCCCAAACCCCAACAACGACAAAAGTCGTCCTGGATCGCCCACGAAGGAAACTCCATTCGGTCCCGCTATGCTCAAGAGATCTGACTCCCGGGACTTGCGAACGGACCCCAAACGTGCAAGCACAAGATCGATTACACCTCCCACAAAGGCGAAGCCGATCAGTCTCACCTCCAGGCCGACTAGCCTTCTCACACAGGAATCCCTTCGTATTTCGGAGCAGATGGCCGCGCCAACTACAAAAGATGAAACGGACAACTACAAACTTGAGACAATGCCTATGAAGCCATTTGAGATTCCAGAGTTTAATGAGGGATCTGCACCCCTTGGTGATAAGACTTCTCCGGTCGTTGCGCCAGAGGCGGAAAAGCCTGAGTCACTTCCTGAGAAGCGGGAACAAGTGCCAACTACGTCCAGCGAGACCGAGCCGGTCAAGTCGCTATCTTCGACGAAGCCAGAACCTGAGATTGTTAAAGACGTCCCCGATCTTCCAACGAAAATTCCAGAGGCGGAAAAGGCCATGCCGCTGCCACTGACTACCTCAAAGCCAAGCATCACGCCTAAGCCCGAGTCTTCGCCCAAGCCAACAACGGATTTCCGCAGCAATCTGCGCTCTCGACCCGTCTCCAGGCCCGACAGCCAAGAAAAGCCCGAATTCATGTCCAAGTTTGGAACTCTGCGCAAAGCACAGCAAGAAAAATACGTCGCGCCTGATGTTCTGAAACAGAACATTACGCGTGGTAAACGCGGCCTTACCATTACGGAAGGTCCCCAGAAGCGCGAGCGCAAAGATGAGCTTCGTGACAGTCTGCTCGCTAAGAAGGAGCAGTGGCAACAAGAAAAGGATGCGGGCATTGTACACGAGCGCAAGATTTCAGAGCCGCCAGTTTCGCCCGAGAAGCCCGAGGCGCTGGCTACTAGAGAGCTGCTCGGTAGGAACAAGAGCGTGAAGGGCCCACCTAGGAGTCCCGAGAAGACACGCAACATTACACCAGAAGCCATTCGGTTCCGGAAGAGCATCCGGGAGAAGCCCAAGGTCGAAGCACCCGCTGTCGAACAGGCAAAGCCTGAGGTCGTCGATTCTGTCGCAACCGAATCTTCAACTGCACGGCTCTCCTCGTCCTCTCTCAAGAAGTCTGTCACAGAGCCCTTGCCGAGTCCTTCGGCCAAAGAGGAATCGACTGCTGAGGCTCTCGAAAACCCCGTTTCTTTGCCTCGCTCAGAAAAGCGCAACCCCTCTCCTTCAGCCGAGCAGAGGAGTAACACATTCCCACCAGTAGCCGTGGCCGCACCAACTAGCAAGCTCGCAGCCCGCTTCAATCCTGCTCTCGCTGGTATTCTGGCTCGTGGACCTCCTACAAGCGGCAGTTCGCCTGCTGGCTCAAGATCCGAAAGCCCAGCTGGGATTGATAAGTCGTCCAAGCCTGTTCAAGCTGCAGCAAGCGAGCCGCAAGTTGCGGGAGCGCCCTTGGCTGATGTTCGCAAAGGCCGAGCAAAGGGACCGAAGAAGCGGAAGGGCGGTGCCGCGAAGGAAGAAACCAAGGACGTTGGATCAGAGGCACCGAAGCAAGCAGATGAGCCTAGCGATGTTCCGAAGTTGGAAACTCCTCTTTCGCCTTCGCCTAACACGAATCCTTCGCCAGCCATAAGGCCCACAGCACGCTTCGGCGAACATGGAGCGGGCGCAAAAGCTGCGGCTTCGATCATGGCCGCTTCTCTGGGCACCAACCTGAAGCAGTCACCTGCAAGCCCCCAAGAACCTGCTCGCAGCCCTTCTAACAAGTCTGCGCCATTCGCAAAACCTACCGTGTCACCGAAGCCCAGCTTAGCTGCGTTCCCGCCGAGACAAGACAGCTCAGCGCCTGATGTTAAGACTCCATCTTACTTGAAGCGTACGCCTTCAGACAAGCCCGCTACACCACTCAAGGACGCAGTACCAGAATTCAAGGGATTGAGCCAGGGTAGCCCAGCGCCTGCTGTCAACACACCGTCTTACTTGAAGCGCACGCTCTCCGACAAGCCTGCTACACCGCTCAAGGATGCAGCTCCGGAATTGAAGGGATCCAGCAAAGATAGCCCTGCGCCTGCTGTCAACAGACCGTCTTATCTGCAGCGCACGCCTTCAGACAAGCCCGCCACACCACTCAAGGATGCAGTCCCGGAGTTCAAGGGCTTCGGATCTCGCGTTGGCCGACAGCCTGCACTCGGCGCGGAAGAGGACAAGGAGAACAAACCTTCTAGCTCTCCCTCTGTGAAGGACACTGCCTCCGCTTGGGGTCGTAAGAAGACCTACATGCCCTTGGGAAGTCCCTCACAGATTCAGTTGCCAACTAGGAAAGATGAAGAAGCTGCCATGCGCTCGGCTAGTCTCCTAGCGTCCTCGCCCGCAAGATCTCCGTCTCGACCGGACTCAAGGGGCGGTCTGGGCATCTCGTCCCCCGTCACCTCGCCTTCTGCAGCTGTTCCACCAAAGCCCGCGAAATCCTCTCGGGTAGTTTCTGGGCAGCTGAAGGAGGTTTTCCCGAACAAAGGTGAGGATTTCCCATTTCAGTCATGAGTCTGCCGCACCTGTGAATTACCCAGTGCGCTTTCTGACATTTCACCACACAGTCACCGTCTGAACAAAATTGGATCAAAGACTGACAACCTAGCTTGAAGATTCCCAAAGCCTTGGAAAGCTGCCGGAGACTGAAGCTGAACGGTTGCTCGTCGAATCCTTTGGTTCATGGCCGAGATCGACTGGACCGCTTTCTATCGACACAAGAGCGGTTGTCGCCGCTTGCTCCCAGCCGAAGGCGCGAGCAAAGACGCTTCGCAAATCTATTCAAAAGGTCGCCCCCGATGGCTCAGTGCAGCAGCTCCGCCCTCAAGAAGAATACACGCTTTTCGACGAATCCGTGTATGTGTGTTCACACACGCATATCCCAGAGGGCGCTTCCAAGTCCACCCATGTAATCGTCTGGACGGGCGGGGCCTCTACTTCAGCAAACGTGGATGCAGCCAACGTTGTTGCGAAAGCCGAAGCTAGGCGAGAAGGCTCGTCCGCGCAGGTTCGGTTGAACCAACAAGGACGCGAGGAGGCCGAGCTCTTCGAGGCTCTCGGCGGCATCATTGTTTCACGACGCGGAGCACGCGAGACCGCTTCCAAGCAGTTCATGCTTCGCGGTCGGAAGCACCTGGGCCACATCGCTTTCGATGAAGTGGACTTTGCGATAGGTTCACTGTGTTCGGCTTTCGCATATCTGATCTCGTTCCCTGTCACCCTACAGGAGACTAAGCTGTACCTGTGGAAAGGCGCCGCATGCTCGAGCGAGGAAATCGGTGCTGCCAAGTTAGCAGCAATGGATCTTTCAGAGACCGGCGAAATCATCGAAGTCGACCAAGGAGCCGAGTTCTCCAGCTTCCTGAAAATCTTCGGCCCGGACACGACAAAGGGCAGCGTTCCACAATCGAGCCCTATCTGGCAGCACAAATCGACCGCGCCAGGCAAATTCACCACTCGATTGTTCAACATCCGCCAAGCCGACACCCGCGCCGGGATCTTCTCGACAATGTTCCGCAGACCGTCTTGGGGTATGCGCGCACCAGCACCGGAGCCCGGCGTCAAAGTCGAGGTGAAAGAGATTGCGCCTTTCACGCAGTCTGATTTCGACGCTGAGGGTATATACCTGCTCGATGCCTACGGCGAACTCCACCTCCTGCTGGGCCCGCTGTTCTCCTCTCTCCAGCCGGAAAATGTACGGAACGCCCTCCTCTCTCAGTCTTTACTGTTTGTGTTGGACTACGCAACCTCGTCTGCCTCGATGGAAGACCGGCCTCGCATTCCAAAGGCCAACGTCGTCTTCCGCGGCTGTCCAGAGGGTGTCGATGGCCTTTTCCGAGGGTGGGACGACGAGCATGGCTTGTGGGGATTGGGTGGTTTGATGGCTGGATCTTCAATGGGCAAAGGCAAAATCGGCGAAGAGTTGAAGAGTACGGGCGCTTTGGATTTGGTGAGAGTTGTTTGTCGGTGATGTGGTCTCTGGATGTCGTCCATTGGACTTTTTTCGTATTTCTTTTTGTTGTCTCCAATCATCTGGGATGGTTGTCTGGATCATCTTTGGCGATTGGGGTTTTCTGGGTTTGATCTCCAGTTTTACATACCTTGGATAGATCGAGGAGTTTTGTATTCTAGAGAGCTGTAGAAGGAAGGCATACGCCGGTCTAGAGCTTTTCTTCTTGAGTGGCAATTGTATGTGTACCTTGTCTGAATCGATTTCACTTTTATCTCGCTGGCAATGGCACATTGATATATACCAAAGCTGCTGATATCACCGCATGCTACACGACTACTATCCAGAGATACTGAGATTTCCTTTAGATCTCACCAGCGTCGTACTGGTATGGACAGACGGAAGTCGCTGATACCACCGTATATCAACCTACATGTACTCTAGCAAGAACTGAGGTACCTAGACAGCGTCTCGAGACACAACTTGTGAGATATTAAATGATAGAAGAGTGTCACGACCGACAATAATCCAACCCAGCCCTACTGTAGGGATCGGGGCGTCTAGGTCTAATCACTTCAGCCCACTTGATGTGCCTCGAACTTGGTCGTGGACCCAACCCAAACACAGCTCCCCCTCTTCTCGCTGATCTTCCCTTGTTTAACATCCAACCAGACTGTCAGGCTGGAAAGAAGACTGGGGCTCGCACCCAAAAAAGCGGGCGATGAGGTACAGGTACTGTCATGCAACATGACGTCGTGAGATCGAGCAAGCACTTGTGACACCACGCAGGCACGCGCGGCAATGTACAGTAACTCTCTCACAACGAGGAAGGCCCGAGGCCTGGCAGGTTTGGGAGTCATATAATAACCCTGCGAGCTCTTCATCCCACCTTCACCCCACTTCTCACATCCACCTCTCTCACACATCACCAAAGCCAATCAACTCCTACACCAACCAAACAACAACCAAACAACAACACATCCACAAACATGTCTTCCCTCCTCAACAAGGCCAAGGACGCCATGGGCAAGAGTGGCGGCAGCGGCAGCACCGGTGGCAGCGGTGCTGGCCAGCAATCCGGCATGGAGAAGGGTATCTCTGGCCAGGCCCACACCCGTACGTTCCTTCATTCCCTCCTTCGATCCACCTTTGGACTCCTTATTGACATATCCGCCTCTCAGAGATCGACAACCTCACCGACAAGGCCGGCATGGGCGACAAGTACGACGACAAGATCAACAAGCTCGCCGACGGCCAGATCAACAACCAGGTCCCCGGCGGTGCTGGCAGCAAGTAAACGACACGGACGGAAGGATAACGAAACGGGAAGGATTGGGCTTCACTGTGGCAAGCTCAAGGAGCTATGTGGCTACGATACGTTACCTGACTACCTACCTTCCTGTTAAGTGGTATTAATGTAATGAACTCATGTCTTCAAAAAGTTTCTCGACCTCTCACTTCAAGTAGTCTGTGGAGCATGCTGTATATTTGCGCCGCCTAAGGAAAAGATAGATGTCGGACTTCTGTACATGCTCATGCGAGCTGTGTGTATGCATTGGGTGCGACTTTCTTGATCTGAGGAGCTACAAAGATTGAGATCAGGTCATCGATTGAGGGTCTGTCGTACCGATCTTAGTCATTATTGCATGTAGTTGTACATGTGGTCATAAATCATCGCCTGACGTTTTCCTCATGCCGTTTCAAGCCATTGGAAATCTGGACTCAATCCCGGGATCAGACCGTACGCCTGAGATGTTGTCAGCATGTCGATACATCGAAGTTCTTCCTGTTTGTCAAGACTTACAGAAGCGTCGAGGTCCAACCAGTCCGAGGCGGTCCAATGCATGAACGGGTCCTGTACTTGCGCAGACATGTTGTTCCCAAGCGCACCTTGTGCAAAATCACTCGAGTCAAACGTTTGAGACAACGCAAGCGCCGCCCCATCAACGGCCGCAGTGTTCTGAGCTCCTCCGAGTTGAAGCTCCGGTCTGGGATTGCGGGAGTGCATTGAATTTTGGTTTGCAGACATACCTCCGAGCTCTTCCAAGATGATACTGTAGCGCCGGCTTGGCGAGTTGGTAGCTGTTGCTTGAGCGAGATGAATCTGGCATCGTCCGGCCAGAGCGAGAAGGGCTTCCTTGTCGATTCCTTCAAGAAAATTGTTGTGCTGCATGTTCCAGACGTACGTGACTGACAGCGCGCAGAACGTCATGTAGTGCGTCCACCAGAAAGCGTGGAAGAGTGGGCCTTCCTGTGCGAGAGCGTCGATTGTGCGCAGAGCGTCTTGTGCTGCGCTGATGCATAGCCTGATGCTGTCTTTTCGGAATAAATGCGTATCGTTGTCGTCGTTACACGGCAGTGTCTGGTTGCCTGAGCGATTCAGCAAGAAGGGTCTGTATATGTGCATCACAGCATGCTTGTACGCCAATTTGAGCGCCACGTTCTGTCGGCGGAAACTTCGAATCAGATTCTTGGGGTTAACTTTCAGCAAGGCAGGCAAAGACTCTTGCCAGTCTTCGAGCTTTTTGGCAAGTCGCCGTGCGGCACTGATGCACTGTGTTTCTGGCAGTGGTCTGATCGGATAGAGCTCGTCTGACACTTCGCCAACGAACTGCGCGAGCTTGATATTCCAGATGAAGCCGTCGATATGGCACTCATCCGTGTCATCACTGTCGCTAGGTATTCGGCCTGATGGGCTCATGTTCGCATCGTCTACGCGGTCCGGGTAATCCTGGTCAATGTCTTTGTCGTGGAAGTGACGCGGTCGTCCCATCACAACTCCGAGGTATCTGTCCAAGATGTATGCGCTCCAGAAGGTGCGTATCCTGCACTGTGAGTGGATGTAGTTGGACCGCGAGCGCGAGTATAGCTTGTCTTTCCTACTGCGTCTGTGCATGCCGAGTGCGGCTATGATCTGTAGCAGGTTGCCGAATATGTACCACGCCTGGTTCATTCGACATGTCATCAGCAGGTAGAAGACTTGCAGTAGCCGGGCTTGTGCGGATTCCAAGTGCGGTTCTCCAGTCTCGGTCTCGATGAGATTTGCTGTGACTTTGAAGAAAGCGTCGCTTTGGGCTAGTGATGGGGCGTCTTCGGAAAATCCTCGAGACTTTTGTCGATGGAATGTTGCTATTGCGAGTACTCCAAGCAGTACGGCAACTTTAGCATTGCCTAAGTTGTCTGTTATTGGCAGGCCTTGTTGGATGTTGTTTACCACAGTGTGATACCACGTATCTACTGTCTGTCTGTGAAGAGGCTTGTACGTAGCAACGCAAACCTCGAAGTAAAGGTCTAGCAAGTCCTTAGCTTCCACAGAATCTGGAATGGTAGGCAATAGGATAGCACTGACAATCAGGCCAGATGAGGAAGGTCCGAGAAGTGGTTTGTCTCCAGCTGCTGTAAGTGGCTGACTCGATCTCTCAATGTGAGTGGCATCGTGCGCATTGCCAGTCTTCAATTTCGAGTGTGCCCTGTGTAGGAAACTCAGAGCAGAAGTGTGATCGACGTATTGCGCGTTGCCTATGGCTGATGCGGGATCCGGTGAGTTTCGTGAGATGCTCTGGGAAGACAGGTCGACATCGGCGCCATAGAGTCCACCAAGACATGCGGCAGGTCCGTCGTTCGGAAGCCTTTTACGGTTGTTTGACGCGCTGGAGTTGACAACAGCCTCCGCGTGCCGGTTCCCACTGCCTGGTAGCGTGCTGGACCGGTCTGCAACCGGGCCATCCTGATGCTCGTATCGGGCTAGTGTGCTAGTAGGAGTAGGGATGGGATTCTGGTGGACATTGTTCTCGACGCCAGGCATGTCCGATATTGGTGACAACGGTGTCGGAGGGCGACCCCGAAGGTATCGACTCTCGTAAGTGCAATGTAGCCCTCTCTCTGCACATGTTGCACATGGTCTGGCTCCTGTGCATCGTGCCTTCTTTGCCTGTGAGCTGTTAGCATACGAGCCCTGTGCAGCGATGAGATTCTGCCAGTGAGATACGTGCCTTGCAAACATCGCAAGCCCGGGTTGCTTTGGAGGAGCGACGTCCATGTTGTCGTTCCGAATCGTAGTGACGCTTTGCGGCGGGTGAAGCACCTGACGGAGTTGTTGATGTCTCCTGGCTGTCGGCACTACTCCACATACCGAACATCGTCAAGCGTTAGACGAGATGATCGAAATGATATGCCGCATGCCTAAGAACGGGATGCAACGTAGACGACCATGTTGGGAATCCGGGCGGCCATCGCTCTAATAGGCATGATGAAGATGAAGTGAATACCGTATATGCGGGGGTGAGTTGCGGAGAAGTGGCCCCTGCCCTGTGCGTGCACAGATCTAACGGCAGATGGCATAGCCGGCTCGCTTTCGCTTACGTTTCCGAAAGTCGCTCACGATTCAACCATCTTCGGAACTCTCCATGACACGGTACAGTTGATTTCTCGTACATCTCGTTTAAATTTACATGATCATAGCACTGACTGCTGACTACTACAGAGTATACTTGAAGAGCGGGCTCTTGTCGCCCATCTTAGTCAGCTCCTCCTCGGTGAACTGAGCACGAACATCCTCCTCCGAGAGCTTGTCGTTCTTCTTGTTGATGGTCCACAGCATGAACTCGAGGGTCAAGGCGGCTAAAACACCTGCGGCCGCGAATCCCAACGAGGCGCCGAAACCCACTGGGTACGTGGGTGCTTCCTTCTCAATGAAAATGAAGCTGCCGGTGATCCCGCCCATGTTGCCAACACCGGTCATGTAGCCAATGCCCATGGCGCGTTTCGCAGGTCCACCGAGGTTGTTCATGTTCCATGCTTGAACGCCGGGTCCAATTGGGTAGAGGCTGTCCTGAAGTTAGCAGGCACTCAATACCAAACACTCTCGGCGAGATGAAATCACTTACCCGAAACACGCCAGACAGATGGCAAAGTAGCAAGCCGGGATGTTGTTCTTGATGTCGCCAGCTTTGGCGCAGAGGATGGCGTATGCTATCACCACGCATAGTTGCGGGAAGACAATCGTCGGCATCCGCCACTTGTAGCGATCCGAGATCACCGAGAAGCCGTAAGCTGCAATGGCGCCGACGGTGTAGCAAGGGATCGTCAGAAGCTGCGCGTTCGCAGAGGTGTATCCCATGTTCTTGATGATCTGAGGCATGGTGAACTTCAGACCGTAGTTCGGGGTGACGTTGGACCAGAACATGAGGATCAAAAGGTAGATCTTCCAGTCGCTGACGACAGCCCACAGTATATGCCAGTCGAAGGCCTTCTCTTTCTTTCCGCCTCTGGGCCTGACGCGACCTGCTGCAACTTGGCGAAGCTCGAGATATCGGATCTCGTCGGGGTTGAGCCAACGGTGGGAGTGCTTTGGTGTGTCCACGAGGAGCCAGAAGCATGCCACGCCGGCCGCGACCGAGGCGATGCCTTCCAGGATAAAGATCTAATGATGTCAGCCGTGCCCATCAACATCGAGGTTGTTGATTGGATTACCCATCGCCAGCCTTCATAGCCTCCTACACCATCCATGTTCGCGATTCCGAACGCCAACAAGCCGGAGAAGGCACCAGCAATCGCACTTGCAGTGAAGAAGATTGCAATGCGGGTCTGGCTCTCGCCGGGAAGATACCACTTCGAGATGAGCAGGATCGCACCAGGGAAGAACCCCGCTCTGCACAATCGTGTTAGCATGGACCCATCGATTCATCTCAAAACAAGAACTCACTCGAACAATCCAAGCAATACACGGACACCACAGAGCTCCTGGAAGTTCCTCACAAATCCATGGCAGGTCATCACGATGCCCCAAGCTGTAACGATCGCACCCATAAACAACGATGGTCGATCGAACAGATTGAGGATCGCATTGCTGGGTACCTCTGTAGATTGCGTCAGCTACAGCGCACCCGGGCCTCTTCGAACGACGATTGAACGTACCAGCCAAGGTATAAGGGATGAAGAAGATTGCAAGAGCGATGTTGTACTGAGTACCGCTCATGTTCAAGTCAGGCAACAAGCCTTCGATTTTCGCGTTTCCTATCGACAGTCTGTCAGCAGAATGTCGCGCAGGCGAATGACGGAGACTTGATGTCTAGAGATCGATCTCCAGAACTCGCGAGCAAGACAAGAGGGAAGCATACCGATGTTTGCCCTGTCAATGAAACTTATGAGGTATAAGACCTGATTGGGCTTGGTCAGCTACAAACATGTGAAGGGTGACTATTCGCAACTTACGAGCAGCATCGGAACGAGTCTCCAATCGACCTTGCGAACCACCGCTTTCCTCTGATCCTCAGAGAAGTTCGCGAGGAAAGCAGCTTCTTCCGCGGTCATGTTGCCATTTTGGACCTGCTCGGTGTGGATGACCTTTTCTTTCTCCAAATCGAGGTCGTCGTCGCGATTCGGACTGACATCAGCGTGTTGCCGTTGAGACATTGCTTGATGCAGGAGTGTGTGTGGCAAATGTTGAAATGGAAGGATAATGGTTCTGGTCAGAGTCCAGCCCGTTGAAGTCAGTTCCACATGGTACGCAGATCGCAGACTTGCACTGCTTTTGTACGATTTGAAACAGACTACGTGAACAGTCTTCTCACTCTGTCGCAGGATAGTATTTCCGACAGATCCGGGGTCTCCGCAATGGAGAATGGAGAAAACTGGGGTGATTTGAGGGGTCTGGAAGAGGGTGGACTCATGTCGAGACCAGACGGTTCCTTCGCGTCAGGAGATCCAACGGATTATCCCAATTGGGCTCGGATTCTGCTTGAGCTCGAGTCTGTGGAGAAGAGGCGTTTCGGATTTGTCCCAAAACGGATCGGAAATCACGGACTCTACGGGTGGAACGGCTATCCGCATTCACGTTTCAGGACAGCAACAACATGTGTTCGCATGATCGAGTAACCGAAGCACCGAGAGGATAGGATGGATGTGGCATATAAAGGATGTGAGCGTGCTCGACGGAATCCAATGCATCATCACCATCAGCAATCACAACAACAACTCAGCAAGCACATCCACACAAAGTCTTCACAACTTCACAACTTCGATCATCCAAACCAACTCGATCAACACATCCACTTCCAGACAAGATGAACGGACACGCAAACGGACACTCAAACGGCACCGTCGGCTTCGACGTCAGCGGACTTGTCCCTGCTCCAGTCACTCCCTTCACCGAAGACGGAAAAGTCGACTACGAGGCCATCCAGCGCCTTGGATCCTGGCTCGGATCGATCGACGGCGTGAAGGGCCTGGTCGTCCTCGGCCACGCCGGCGAGGGCACTTTCCTCACCCAACCCGAACAGGAAGAAGTCATCCGCGCATTCGTCAAGTCCGTCGACGACCGCATCCCCATCATT
The DNA here is from genome assembly GCA_003614995.1 of Cladosporium phlei. Lineage (NCBI taxonomy): Eukaryota > Fungi > Ascomycota > Dothideomycetes > Cladosporiales > Cladosporiaceae > Cladosporium > Cladosporium phlei. The sequence goes on along the minus strand of QZFA01000047.1, from coordinate 48,137 downwards.
GCCGGCATCACCGGCGAAGGCACCGAAGTGGCAGCCCTTGAGGCCAAGCGAGCCAAAGCCGCAGGCGCCAAAGCCGGACTCCTCTACCCTTCACACGGCTGGCTGCGCTTCGGCTACCAGCCCGGCGCGCCGCAGGACAGGTACAAGGTCGTCTACGAGACCTCCGGCCTGCCTTTGATCCTCTTCCAGTACCCCGACAACACCCACGCGACCTACAACCTGGAGACTATGCTCGACATCTCGGCGCAGCCCGGTGTGTTCGCGATGAAGAACGGCGTGCGCAACATGCGCCGCTGGGACACTGAGATCCCGGTTATCCGCGAGCAGCGCCCGGACCTCCAGATCCTCACTTGCCACGACGAGTACCTTCTCCACACTGCTTTCGACGTCGACGGCATGCTCGTCGGTTACGGGAACGTTGCGCCCGAACTCTTGCTTGAGATGATCGATGCCGGCAAGGCCAAGGACTACAAGCGAGCTCGCGCCGTTCACGACAAGCTGCTTCCCGTCACCAAGAGCATCTACCACCGCGGCTCGCACATGGAGGGTACCGTTGCGCTCAAGCACGCTCTTGTCGCCAGGGGTATTCTTACTCACGCCACGGTGAGGTCACCTCTGCTGCCGCTTCCTGATGGTGCTGAGGAGGAGATCCACGCTGCTGTCCGATCGGCGAAGTTGACCAAGGCTGTGACGAACGGTCACTAGAGGCCGAGGGAGAAGATGATACATGTTGTCGTACATAGTGCTGCTTTTCCTTTTCCTTTTAGTTTAACGAGATCGAGATCGAATTACGTTTTACCCATTAGCTGTGCAGTCCATCTCTCTTTTCGATCTTTGGTTTCTTCATCCATCAGTCCGCGGACTGGAACGAGCATCGGTTGACTGGATTTAAAACCTGAATGACAAGGCCTCAACACTTTTCCCCGAAGGTATTCTAGCAAAGGAGGAAAAACCAGAAACTCCATCACGCTTGGAGTCGGCATCCGCGGGATCAAGGCTTCCGACGTCGGCCTCGGACAATGCCCGTAGTCGGCACTCAACCCACGACAAACCCAGACATTAACAACGGACCTCGCTATTTGGCTTCGAGATCTATAGGACGATTATAGATGACACTTGCCAGCCTTTACGGAAGCATCCATGTCGTGTTCGCAAGATGGCATCCTCTCTAGAGCTAATCCTCAAGACGTCCTTTGAGGTCGAAGGCAAGAAGTTCATGAAGTCCGGTCAATCACCACAACAGTCGAGAGATTGACACTTGAGAGCACATTGACGGTGATTAGCCCTAACGTCATCAATTGAACCGCTTGATGAGAAGCTCGATGATCCAGACACCCAAGGCCAACCTGCCTTTAGGGTCAGGGTTGGGGTTATATTTCCCGGTATGCATTTCCATGTTGTTATATGGAAAGACTTTCTACTAGAGTTCTTCAAGCCTGAAAGCAAGCAGTCTATCCCCACGGGTTGACCGATGTCAATCGCCTCTCATCAAGCGGTGATCGGTGGAGATTATCATTGCGATTATCAAGTGGTTTGCATATGATCGTAACGGGGTGGAGAAGTCGAGAAATTCCCACACATTCACGGGAGGTCTGGCCTTGTTACGTCGAAGATAAGCAAAGGCTAGCCTGTAGGTCAGTCAACATTAGCAACATATCTCCCCAAGGCGAAAGAACGATTTGATCAGTGATCAACTCCAGACTCTAGTAACCTCGGCTCTCCTCATCAAAACACACATCGTTCAGACCGCATCGATCTCAATCCATCCATCCATCCATCCATCCCCATCGAACATTGTCAACGGTGCAGTCCAACGAACAATCAACCCAAGAAACACAGGAAACAAAGAACTGGAAGCGGAACTCGAGAACAAAAAATGAAGATGACAACAACGACAACAACACCCTACCCAACCCGCGCCTCAATCCACGCTCTTTTCGAGAACATGGAAACCGGCAACGCCGCCGAAGTTTTCAAACGAGTCTCTCCAGACGTCGATTGGACGGTCATGGGGACGCATCCTTGTGCTGGTCGATATTCGAGGTACGTAATGAGAGTCACTTCTAGTCACTTATCAGAAAAAAGACAACTGACGAATGCTGACGACCAATGGGAAACACATAGTCTAGAATCCTTCCAAGAAGCTACCCTCAAGCGCCTAGGCGCCATAATGAAACCACCGGGCCTGCGGTTCAAAGTCCGCAATGTGATCGGGGGAGGCGAGCAGGAGTGGGCTACTGTGGAGCTTGTTGCTGTTGCGGAGTGTAAGAGTGGTGAGTTTGGCCTCATCATATTGTACTGTTGTACATGGCCTGGTCTGTCAAGTTGCTGATATGAACAGGACTGAAATTCGACAACACGTACGCTTGGTGCATGCGTTTCGACGAGGCTGGGATGATCGTGCAAGTCAGGGCGTACCTGGACAGTTGGATGGTCAAGCAGGCGATTGAGGAGAACGAGGTTCCTAGTTCGCGGGCGCCGGTTTGGGAATGAGTGTATGCAAACCTTGGCGATGCATTACATACAACGTAGAAAATTTCTCCAGAAATGGTGACGACAACAACGCCTTACAACGCACTCTTCTTCCCGCCCTTTCTCTTCCCCCTCTTAAGCGCTTCGTCAACAATACCCATGGCCTCCACAAGTTTACGCTCCTGCAACTTCGGCGCCACGACCTGCACGCTCAGCACACTGCCGGCATAGAGTTCCCGCTCCTTCGCGCCCCAAAGCTCGCGATTGATCTTGTCCCATCCGTTTAAAGGTTCGCCGGCTTGCAGCTCGCAAGCGAGATCCTCATTCGACACAGCGCGGACGGGAATGATTCCAGACGGGAGATCGAGGAGGTTGAAAGCCGCGGTGTAATTGACGTCGTTCCAGCGATCGGTGGGCGGGATGGGATGAGGCGCGGCGGGGCAGATGAAAACATCGATTTCCCGATCGAGGTTGGAAGCAGCTTTGTTTTTCTGCTCCGAGGCCCAGAGGCCACCACTCTCGCGCCAGATTTCGAGAGCGCTCGTCTGGAGTTCGATCTTCTGGGCTTGAAGCTTGGTTATTTGCTCGGTGGTTTTGCGGGGTTTACGGGCGAGTCTGGTAGCGAGCCAGGGGGACAGAGGCTCGGACTGAGATTCGAGGATGTCGAACCAGGTGTTTGTGCCGTCGAGAGAGAAGAGGCCATTGGCCGGTTTGATGCATTTGCTGAGGAGGGAGGAGATGTCGAGGTCGACGACTTCGATGGGCGTGATGTGCATTGAGGACTGGGAGTGGGAGCGGAGGGTTTTGGCCACTTCGTCGATCATGCGTTGGACGGGAGGGAGAGGTGTTACGTGGCCGTCGAGTCGCACTATGCCGATGCGGAGGGGAGTATTCTGGCGTCTGGGTCCGGGTGGTGGAAGTCTGGAGTGGATGCCGGACTGTTGTTGCCAGGACTGGGGTATCACGTCCGGGTCGAAGAGCCATGGCTGATTGTCCCCTACGACTAGCAGTAGCATCTCGCAGTCTCGAATGCTGTGGGCAATGGGTCCTGCGGTGGCTTCGATGGAGAGCTTGCTGTGACCGGCCGGAAGTCCACCTTGTTGGTTCGCATACGGTACGCGGCCATGGGAGGGCTTGATACCGTAGAGGCCGTTGCACAAAGCTGGAATCCGGATGCTGCCACCTACATCCGTGCCGATTCCCAATGGGCTACCGTGGAGACAGATCAGAGCGCCTTCGCCGCCAGAGCTGCCTCCTGGCGTCAGATCTTTGTGGGCTGGGTTGCGAACTCGACCAAAGATGTTGTTGTGGCTGTCCAGGGCCATCATAGTTTGTGGAATATTCGTCTTGCAGTACAGGACGGCTCCAAGCGATAGAAGTTGCTCTACCAGCGCGGAGTTGGCCGTGGACGGTTTGAAGCATAGTGCTGCCACGCCTATTGATGAATCGTAGCCCTTGATCTTAAACGTGTCCTTGAGTGAGATTGGCAAACCATGAAGAGGTCCAAAAGGCTGGCCAGTACGCTGGAAGTAGGCGTCAAGCTCTTTTGCTCGAGCGATTGCATCGTCGAACAGGATCTCGGTCAGACAGTTGGTGAGCTGTTGTGCAATTGCGGCACGCTTGCTGAAGGCGGTTGTCACAGATTCGCTGGTGAGGTTGCCCTGTGCAAGCTCGTTGACCAAATCAGTCGCATCGTATTTTTCTGTGATCAGGAGCTCGGCGTCCGTCAAGATACCGCTCTGTCGGGGGACTTGAAGGATGTTGCTCTTGTCGTGATCAGTTGACTGTGGTAGCAGCCATGCTTTGGGGATGCGAGCGTATTGCTCGGCCTTTTTGCGAGCGGCGATGTCACGCCAGGGCTCTTCTTTGAGTTCTTGATCTGCCATATTTGACGTGTGTTGCTATTGTATACAGGGGATGACCATGACAGTGTTGTACGTGGTGAGGAGAGACTGCTGTAGGCACCTTGACCTGGATCATTTCACATTGCCGAGGTACATCCCAAATAGGAAGGAGTACGAGGTTTCCAAGTGCTACAAGCGTAGAATGATAAAAGTGACTCTTAAAAAGTGACTCTCTTAGCGCGGAAGCTTCCGCTAGAAAGCCTCATAGGGTCTATAGACTTAGCTAGAGAACTATTCTTAGAAATACGCCTAAATCTAGGAAATACCTACTAAAAAGCATTACTAAGGTACTCTTTAATTTCTCTCTTAGTCTTTATATTAGATATATTTTCTATAGATTTAAACATATCTTAATCTATAAAATCTATCGAATTTATTACTAATTCTTAACTTTCTTAGAATTTTTAACTTTTAGTATCCTTCCTAATATAATAACTAACTAGTCTACTAACTTCTATAAATAGATTACTAGAATTAAGCTACTTTATAGGCTACTACTAGAGGCTAGCCTCTCTACTAATTTAGGATAAACTGTTATAGAGCTAGTACTATAGCTACTAGCTTACTAACTATTAGGAATAATATATAGTCGAAGAAGTATAGATATCTCTTTTTATTCTATTATATTATACTTAATTACTAGAACCCTAGTACTTTATAGTATCGTACTATGTTAATAAAGAGTTATAAGTAGTATAACTATATCTCTAATATAATAGATATCTTACTAAATGCCTACTAGCGTATACTATACTAGTCTTATATTATAGCTTACTATTGTAAGTTTATAAAGGCTAGTATTAAGACCTTAAGGATAGAGTTACTTCTATATAATATAGCCTATATTAGTATAAGGTCTTTTTATAACGAGTAAGTATATAATAGTATTAAAGACTAGTATATAATAAACTAAGCCTAATAAGTAGTTAAGCTTCTTAAGTAATACGACTTTACTTACGATTATAAAGCTAATAAGTATACTAGTAAGATTTAATAGCTTACGACTATCTATCTAATATTAATTATATACTTTAAACATATACTAGAGATACTTATAATAGATACAAATTTTAAGACTAACTAGTATAGTAGATAGCTACTTAATATAGTCGCTCTATTAGATATAAATACGATTATCTAGCTTAGTATTACGATTATACCTACTAGCTTAAAGTAGCTTAACTTTAAGAAGGTACTTAAGCTATTTTAATATACTTTTAAAGACACTAGTATACCTCTACTATAGGTTATTAGTACCGACTATAAGCTTACTTTAATATATACTATAAAAGAAACCTAGCCGAAGTCTAATAATACTATTTATAATTAGTATCTATATAAGGATATACTTATATATATATATATAAGTATATATATAAGTATAGTAGTATTAACTTCTTAATAGAGTATAGTACTAATAGTAAATTATAGTCTAATTTAAGTACGGCCTTAGAGTTTATAGTGTTCTTTTAATAACTTCTTAAGGCTTCTAATACTAATAAGTTAAGTAACTTATATATAGAGTTTAAAGTAATATAGCTATAAGTATAGTAATACTTTAGGACCTTCTAGTAGCTATATAAAGAGCGCTTTATTAACTACTATACTAACTAGCTTCTATACTTTAGTAAAAAGATATCTATATATAAAGGCTATATATATATAGATAAAGGAGTAGCTTAGTAGTAACTAAGGTAATATCTTTACTATCTTAGAGAAGCTACTTAACTTCTAGACTATAGGCTATAGATATTATAAATATAACTATACTAACAATCTTACTAGATACTCTTATATAACGACCTCTTACTTCTAGTAATCTATATAAAGTATTTATTACTATATCCTCTTAATTATTATCGAGTAGTACTACTATACTAATATATTACTTATATAGTAATAGGCGGATAATACTATATAAATATATAACCGAAGAATACTAAGGTCGTATATTACGGAGTAATTAGCTCTACTAAGGTAGCCTTAGATAGATAATAATAGAGGTTAATCTTTATAATTATAAGGTTATAAGTAAAGGTGTTAATAGGCGGATAATACTATATAAATATATAACCGAAGAATACTAAGGTCGTATATTACGGAGTAATTAGCTCTACTAAGGTAGCCTTAGATAGATAATAATAGAGGTTAATCTTTATAATTATAAGGTTATAAGTAAAGGTGTTAGTAGGAAAGTTAGTATAATAATCGATATCGTTTCTATATAGATATATAAAGAAGTACGCTTTTATAGACGGCTAGTCCGCTAAGATAACCTATATAAGGTATTATACCTACGGGCTACTAATAGAATAAGATAATAAAGAACTACCTTAGTAAGATAATAACTTAGCCTTACTTAGAATAGTACTTCTATAAAGAATACTAGTATATAGAAGTATTATAATTAATATAGGGCCTACTATATAAGTATAAGATCTTATATCTACTTTAATATAGTAAGCTCTTATTAATAGAGTATATTTACTAATACTAATAGTACTATCTAGAGTATATATAACTAGAGGTCGTCCTTCGAGAGTCTACCTTTAATAATACTTATTAGCTATACTATAAAGATATAGCTAAGTTATCTATAAGACGTACGTTCTTATTCTTTAAGCTAACCGACTCTAATCTTAATAAGCTAGTATTATTAAAATAATAAGGTAAGATACTAGTATAGTTATAAGTAATACCGGCTATAAGGCTAAAGAAGCTTAAGTAGAGTAAATAGATTATACTACTATTATAAAAGATAATATAACTCGAATAACGTTAGTAGTAGCTAATAGTATTATAGTAGGTCTAATAGCCTTAAGTAACTCTACTACTACTACTATAGTAGTAGTAACTAATATAGGAGTAGTTACTAATATAATAGTAGGAGCTTATATGATAGTAGTAGTAAGTATAGCTAACTTAGTAACTAACTTAGTAACTACGGCTATCTTACTAAGTATATATACTATACTAATAATATACTCTAGAGACTTAGAGTCCTAGAGGTTCTACTACTAGGTTAAACCTCTCTTAGGACATCTATATAGAGCTATTTTTAGGTAGTAGGTTATATTATTATATACTTTATAACCTAATATAGGAAGGTACTAAATAGTAAGAGTTTTAGACTCTAGAGCTTAGATCTAAGTACTTTATAACTTTATAAATACTAGAAAAAGTAAGCTACTACTACTTAGAGATTATAAACTAAATACTAACTAAATTTATTATTCCTTATATTAGCTTTATCTTTATAGTTAGGGTAATAATCTCTACTATTTAAAACATTAAAAGGTAGTATTGTTATAGAGATATTAGATTATAAAGGTATTAGTATTAGTTATAGGATTATTAAGCCCTAACGCTAAGAGAGTCACTTTTTAAGAGTCACTTTTATCATTCATTCTACGCTACAAGCCCCAGGCGTTTCGAATCACCGATCCAATGCAAAGCCGGCCCAAGCGAGCAGGCATTCGGCTCACAAGTCCCGTGCCAGCACACCGCACATGGAATCATCACCACATGCCGGCGGGTCCAGGCCAAAATCAAGCTTTTGCTTGATCGCGACAAGGCGACCCACAGCACATGCTAGTCTCGATCATGATGGGAGATGTAGGGGCACAGTGGGACAGAAAACAGATGGGCATTGTTGACAATATGGAATTGCAGCTGCAGCTCTGCATCAAGCCATGTGAAAGTCGACTGGCTGCAGCTATCGATACGTAATAACATGGCTGGTACTGTAATAACAGGTTCCAGCTATCTGCATCTGCATGTGCATACCGAAAAGCCATGCCACCAGGCCACGTACTACGACAGCCACCCGCGGCCGCGCCTGCCCATGTTTGTGAAGCTACATGAACATGACCTCACTGCCAGGTAGGTAGCTACTTCCAGGCCCGCATGTGCTCTCTGTTTATATTCCCAGCCAGCCAGCCAGCTTCCTCCCTCCTCTCTCATTCCACTCCCACCAGCTTGATACCCATTGACTTCTCGCAGCACATTTCATCTCAACCCTACCACATCACAGTCCACCGCCAGCATGGTGCACCTTGCCAAAGTCTTGACAGACAAGAACCTGGCCGACAAGAAGCTTCCTGAGCTCGAGAGCCTCAGCCTCGGAGGCCCCGATCAGAATGAGTACACCGCCAGCGTCTACGGCTCGCGTTTCGCTGCCCAAGACCTGCCCAAACATGAGATGCCCGACAACGAGATGCCCCGCGAGGTGGCATACCGCATGATCAAGGATGATCTCACTTTGGACGGCACACCGACTCTCAAGTAAGATTCGCCATGCGGCATGCATTAATTGCGGAGTTGCTAACGATCAACCCCAGCCTTGCTTCATTCGTCACCACCTACATGGAAGACGAGGTCGAGAAGCTCATGGTTGACGCCTTCAGCAAGAACTTCATCGACTACGAAGAGTACCCCGTCAGCGCCGACATCCAGAACCGCTGCGTGAACATGATCGCTCGCCTGTTCAACATCCCCTCCCACGACGAGAACTCCAACGCCATGGGAACCAGCACCGTCGGTTCCTCCGAAGCCATCATGCTCGCCACCCTGGCCATGAAGAAGCGCTGGGTCAACAAGCGCAAGGCCGAAGGCAAGGACTTCAGCCGTCCCAACATGATCATGAACTCTGCCGTCCAGGTCTGCTGGGAGAAAGCGGCGCGTTACTTCGATGTTGAGGAGAAGTTTGTCTACTGCACACCCGATCGATATGTGATTGATCCTGAGGAGGCCGTCAACCTCGTCGACGAGAACACGATCGGTATTTGCTCCATTCTTGGCACGACCTACACTGGAGAGTACGAGGACACCAAGAAGATCAACGACCTGCTGGTTGAGAGAGGCATTGACTGCCCGATCCACGTCGATGCTGCCTCTGGTGGCTTTGTCGCTCCTTTCGTCAACCCTGATTTGATCTGGGACTTCCGTCTTGAGAAGGTGAGTCCTTGCTGCTCGAAGTTCAGCTCAATCGCAATCCACTGACACATTTCACAGGTTGTCTCGATCAACGTCTCCGGCCACAAGTACGGTCTCGTTTACCCCGGTGTCGGCTGGGCCATCTGGCGCGACCCCGAGTTCCTCCCCAAAGGTACATATCCCGAATGTCAAATCAATAACGTTGCTCAACTAACCCATCTCTCCCTCCCAGAACTCATCTTCAACATCAACTACCTCGGCGCCGACCAAGCCTCCTTCACGCTGAACTTCTCCCGCGGCGCTAGCCAAGTCATTGGACAATACTACCAGCTGATCCGCCTGGGCAAAACCGGCTACCGCAGCATCATGCAAAACCTAACCCGCACAGCCGACTACCTCGCCGCCTCGGTGCAAGCCATGGGCTTCATCCTCATGTCGCAAACCGGTGGCAAAGGCCTCCCCCTCGTAGCCTTCCGCCTCGACCCCGCTCACAAACACGCCTTCGACGAGTTCGCCATCGCCCACCAGCTGCGCGAGCGCGGCTGGGTCGTGCCGGCCTACACCATGGCGCCGCACTCGGAGAAGCTGCGCATGATGCGCGTGGTGGTGCGCGAGGACTTCTCGCGTTCGCGCTGCGATGCGTTGATTGAGAATCTGAAGCTCGCCATGACGGAGCTGCACAAGATGGACGAGAAGAGGATCTTGTCGCATTATGTGGAGCATATGAAGAACAATGGGTCGAGGACGGGCAGGACCAAGGAGATGAACCAGCATTATACTGATGAGGAGCACAGTCTTAGGGGCAAGCATGGCAAGACGCATAGCGTGTGCTGATCGATCGGGTTGAGATCAGATTACTGCTGTTGTGGGCACATGGATAGGATGAGGAGTAGTCAGACACAGGAGACAACAGGCATTACGAGGTATATGAAAACGAACTAAGCAAAGGAAAAGTTTCCGGCTCAGCAAGTCTCTCAAAATGATATTCTATGATCGGTGACTTTTGTTTAGAAAAGATACTACTACGATTACAGCTGTCTCTCCCTCCTCTCTTTCCTCCACCCGTCTCCTCCAAAGTCTCTGCCTATGTATCTTCTAATGCAAGAAAATGCAAAAATGCGCGAAAAAAGTGGCCTGTCGTATATTCGACTCACAAGAAAGCAAAATCGATTTTTTTGCCCCCTGATCAAACTCCGCAACACCTTGCTAAAAAGCGGGATTTGTAGTTGTTTTTCTGATTCCTTCCTCCCATCCTTACCTCCTTTCCTTTGTGGGTATCGACTTCCATCCATCCTTCCTCCCTTTGCCGTCCCATTTCCATTTTTTGCCTTGCCTACCTTGTCCGTATCTTTCCTCTGCCGATGCCTGGCCGCCTATCATGCTTTGCTTTGTTTTGGTTCCATTGGCCTGATTTCTCTGTCATGAGGGAGAGGGAGAGACGTGGGTTTGCCGTGTATGTTCTTCTCCCTTCCGGATTGGTGACCGTCTCGCCCCAATCCCAATGGAGTGCAATGGTTGCTTGCGCAAATGGCTCTCTTCTTCCAATCACTGCTTGCGGTGATTGTTGTAGTTTTGCTTTCAGCCTCTCGGTTTTTCCTGTTTCTTTTCATGCTTTGTCTTGTTTTTCACATGATGTCCTTGATGCTGATCCGGCTGCTTGTCCCTCCCAGTCCTGCGCTTCCGCTCCCGCGATCGCTGCGCTCGCCCACGCTGGTACCTCCTCCTCCACTCGAGTGCGAGTGTGAACTGCCGGGAGCAGGGCTGACGGAAGCGCTCTGCTGCAACATTGGTGCAGGTGCGAGGTGTCCTGGGTTTTGGTGGTGGTGGGGTGGGGGAGGCTGGAAGGGTGGGAGAGAGTGTTGTGGGCCTGCGGGTGGTGGAGGTGCGTGGAAAGTTGGCGGAGGTAGAGGAGGTTGCTGCTGTTGCTGTTGATGCTGCTGCTGCTGTTGCTGTTGTACGCGCTGCGATTCGTGGAGAAGCTGTGACAAAACGCGCTGGATGTGATCCCAGCCAGGCCACTCGTGCAGTTCGCGATCAGTAAGCTGGTAACCGGCAGCGGGCTCGACGACGGTAGAGGAAGAGGAGGAGGACTTGGTGTCCGAGCTGTTGTTTACGGGCGAGGCCGAAAGCGGTTCCGAGCCTGTCCAAACCCAAGCGTTGTCCGAAGAACCCTGCATATCGCCGGAGACGTACGCGAGCATTTCCTCGTCGTTCTCCAATTGCTCCCTGGTAGCGCCGGCGCGCAGGCGCTCAATCAATTTCTCCAAGAAGAAGTTCAGATGACGGCCGCAGGCCATGTTGTTCTGGCGCAGGTCGCCGACAGCGGCGGAGACCTGGATCAGCGTCAAGGCCGCGGCGTACTCCGCGCGGAAGGCTAGGACAAGAATGCAGCGCCAGATGTGACCGCAGAAGAAGGCTGGCGCCATGGTGCGCACGCGGGCGGCCCAGCTGCTCATGTGGTTTGGGTTGAACGATCGCTGGGTGTAAAGAGCTGTGTCCTGAGCGACGGAAACGAGGCGGTCGAGAGCATCGCGGCGCTCGGAGCGGCGGCAAGCAGGCGAGAGGTTGTGTCGGTAAAGGAGGAAGCGGGAAGTTTGTAGAGAGCAGGCGGCGGTGAGGAGTCGAGGATCAAGGTCTGAGGTGGAGTGGATGGCGAAAGGATCGGGGTATGAAGCCATGATGGCTTTGAAGTGCTCGTCGTAGGTGTTGAGGGTCGCGGCGGTGATTGTACGGGACTTGAGAGTCTTCTTGATGGATGCTGTGATGCGGACGACCGGTATGATGACGAGCATGCCATTGGTTGCTGGCGATGAAGGAGGCTGTGAGATAGTACCGTTAGGGTGAATGTACTCGTCGCTCACGGGCATGGGCTCGGAAACCTCGCAGTCTTCGTCGTTGATGTGCAGAGGTTTACCTGTTTCGAGAGAAACAACTCTAGTGCCTAGTCAGTATGCGCTCGCTTTCCCTCGAATCCTTGCAATTGAACTCACCTGTCCCAAGTGTACAGCGCCCACCAGACGCGCTTCCTCATCTCCGCTTCGAAAGGTCCATATGGTCCCCCATCGACGTAGAGTCCTAGATCTTGTGCGATGTTCATGGCAGCGGCCAGCCAGACCCTTCCAGTCGACCTCAGATTCATTTCGATGTGGTATACGCTAAATAAAAGATTAACTCGTACATGATCTAAATGCATGTCGTCGTTCGTGAAATCGAGCGTCCTTATGCTGAGGTGTACGAATTTCTGTCCCTCCGTTTCAGGCGCCGTAGCACTCCCGGGGTGGTCCATCAGAGTTCCGCACGCAAGGACTGCAAAGAACATGGCAACTTTGACATGCTCTAGCCCTTTGAACGTGCCTGCACGGTAGATCTCTTCGTATTCTGCCTGGAACGTCGGCCAGTGTATGTGCGGGGCGTACACATGGACGGATCCGTGGTAGTGCGATAGGAGTCGATCAGCTACGTGTTTCGGCGGCAACGGTATATCGTCGTGAGGGTATCGAGCGGGCGGTCCATTTTGACGGTAAGGAGTTGGCGGCTTGAATAACCCTCGACCGTAGTTGCGTAGGTTGTGCCGAACGCTATCAAAGTTGCTCATGATAGGTAATGCCGTCCTTACCTCCCGAGACGCGGTTTCCGGAAGGTTCAACGAAGGCACGTTGGACACGCTTACATCCATCTCAGAAGATCCGCTGTCCTGAGCGGTAGATTTCATCTGGTTGATTTGTTGTTTCGCTGATGCCAATTGCTTTTCGAGATCCTGCACTTGTTTGATCGACGACATCCGTCGGTTGGTCTCTTTGGTGAATTGACACTTGACACTCCGGCTGGAACATTCGGAGCAGCTGGACATGTCCGTCGCATCGCATTTGACTTTGCGTTCTCTGCAAGCGTCGCAGCTGGGGTCCTTGCGTCGTTGGCGGTAAGCTCGTTTTTGCGCCGACAATGCTGCTGCTGCAGCCGCCGAAGGATGTGTCGGTGAGATGCCGGGTGTTGACATTGACGAGTCATTTGGCATGTAGTGTTCGTGCATCATTGCTGGTGGTGCCAGGGCCAGGGATTGGCCTTGAGGTGGAGGATATGAGTATGGCGGCGCCATACCGTTGCTCTGTATAGACATGTGCGGCTGGCCCGGTGAAGCGGTCCGGAGTGCTGGATATGGGCCGGCTACGGAGGTGTATCCGCTGGGAGTGGGTTGTAAGTTGCTCTGCGGCGAAGGTTGCGACGACGAAATGGACGATTCGTAAGAAACGTGGTGGCTTCCGCTGGGCGACTGGGCAGGTAATGCAGGTCGTGCGCCAGGGTCCATGGCAAAGTTGACAACGGTATTTGATCAGGTCGCAATCCACGAAGCAAAAAGCTTGCCGTCGACGCTAAGGTTGGCCAGGCGGGTTGTGACGTCGGGTAAAGTGCCAGTTCCAGCTCACGAAGGATTTCGAAAAAGCGAAAAAGGGTCGCGAGCAGTCGATCCGGGCTGTCTTTCGTCCGCAGTCAGCCGTCTGGCGATCGACGACGAGAATAGGCTTGCTTCACTCACCGCCGTAGAGGTGCAGGTGGATGCAGACGGGCGTGGAAGGTACCCTAGCAATGTAGCGACAGCGGCGATGCCAAGGATGAACCCTGGGAGCGATGTAGGCACTGGTAGGAAACGACTGCAGGGCGCTTGCTGCAAGATGGAAGCGATGGGAGTTGTCGCGGCAGAGGTTGACGAATGACGGGTAGTCTCGCTCGACCGGGGATGTGGGAAGAGCGGGTACCTGGGCAGCGTACGGGGTGTGTGTGCGAGGCTGTGAGGTGTCAAAAGGCCAGAGATGGAATGATGGGTGATGGCGCTTCAAGCCACTAACGCGGACTGCAGTGCGGCAAGGCTTCGTCGGACACCTGCCTATATGCGCAGGAGATCTGCAGTAGATTGGGCTGAATATACGGCCAATTGTTATCGAGTCCCTCGGAGAAGTCGACGCTGCAGGGGTGGCGGTGGCGGCGACGAGCAGGGAGACGCAGACGGAGGCAGAAGGCAATCTAGATAGGACGGCGCGCATGCAAGCCACGGTCACCGATCAAGAGTATCTGCTGTGTATAGAGCCGGCGAGTAGGCGAGTAGGTTGCTGCCGAGCATCCGCAGCGACAAAGGACGAAGAGAAGCGAGCCCTGGAGGTTGGTACCAGTGACTTGAAGGCACTAGTACAGGATGACGAGGAGCAGGAGGAGGAAAGGATGGAACATGAAGCACAGGCGCCAAACGTCAGAGGCAGGCAGGCACTGCAAGTAAGGGCAAGGGCAGAGACGGAAACAAAAGGTACTATGGAGAGACAGAAAGGATGGTGGGGGTAATTCATCTCAGAGTCTAAGACTACTTTACTACTGCTTCCTACTAGCGAGTGAGTGGCCTCGGGATGGATGCGCTGGCGGGAGGCCATAACAACGATACTACTGAAAGTAGCAGGGCTCGGTCGTTCGGTAGGGTGTGGTGTGTGTCTCCATGTCTGTGCCTGCGCCGGTGCCTGTGCCTGGGCTTGTGCGTGTGTTTTGTGTATCCCGCCCAGGGCCCTGGTGGCGAGACCAGTGTAAAGGCACGAAAAGGTCACCATTGCACACGCTACCGCCCGGCAATGCTTGTTGCGACAGGGCAGCACGACGTCGGACGGTGCGGGTAGCGAGTGTGGAGATGGCCATGAGCTTGAGCCTTTTGAAGTATTATTCACCGTACACAACGCACGAAACAAACGATAGTGGTCTTGGTTGTCGTTTTTAGGGCTATACCGGGACCGTAGCGTGCCTCCGGGCATGTCACCAGTTGGGGGAGTCTCAGGGCAGGGCGACATGTGATCGGTATACCGCTGTGCATGCCGGTGACACCGGTAAGGCGCAGACGAAGGAAGGCTTCAGCATCGCGTCTTAGAACTGCCGAAGACGACAATCGCCGAGGCCCTGGGAGCGCTTGGACATATGTGCCAAGTCATCAGGACGTTAGGTTCTCTCACGGACTGGAGTCTGTCGCAGAATAGTCTCACTCGCGTCAACAATCAGCGAGGTCTCTGGCCAGAAGCTGATATCATGATTGCCGGGGTTGAGAGCCGAAAGACAAAAGCCGATCGTTTCCCTCTTCGAAGGCCCATCTGCAAGTCGCATGTTTGTAGGCCCGGCGGTAGTGACAGGAAGATTTGGGCTATAAGGCGAGCTCAGCCAACCAGGCGTCCATGCTGGCCTGCCCCAGAAGCTGCGTAAGCCCTCAACGTGGCCATATGCGGTGCATATCCACAAATTCCACTTTGGCATTGGCTGAATGCTGTAGCAGATCGACTTTCAGCACGCGAGCGAGGCCCGAGCAATCCATGTCGTCGACGTGTCCAGTATGAGCTAAGGCAAGGTAGCGATGCTCGTGCTCGTAGCCGGGGCGGCGAGAACCTTAGATGCGGGTGCAGCTCGGGGGCTGAAGAAGGGGCCCTCAACACGGGACGCCCTTCCAGAAGGATCCCCTTTCTGGGTAGTAGTCTTGACTTTCCACGTTGCTGCCATCTGCTCGCTCGCCTGCTGTGATCCGGGCCCATGAGCAGCAAGCACGCGGTCGGCGTGCGGCATCGGCATCGTCGCATGGCAGGCCCTACAATCGCCGTACCGCTTGATCTGCGTGGCCTGCCTCCGTACCTCCCACCCACCCATCTCGGCACCAAGCGAGACCTAACACCACTGACGCATTTCATATAACTCACTTCGAGGCCTCACTACTAGGACACACCATGAGGCCATACTACTGCTAGACCGTTTTCTCACCACTAAGGCCATCCACGAGAACCACAATACGAGCAAAGACACGAGACCACACCACCAAAGCACACTACCTTCACATGCCTGCGATGCCATGTGGCATTTCAAATTGAGAAATCCTGATCCATCAAAGGGGAACACGATAAAACAGGCGAGCCAGAGTCTATGTTCTACGGTAGAGGATAGCGCCGGTCGGGCGGTACCACGTCCTGGCAGTGATCCGCGCGACAACCGCTTGGAGAAGATCTTCAATCCGCGCGTATGAGGCGCAGCAGGACATCTGTTGCCCTACCTGCCAGGGATGACAACCGCACTGCATTCGCTTCACCTCACCTGCCCGTCATCTGCAGCGTTGCACCGCGTCGTATTGCGAAAATGCCTCGCCGAATGATGTCCAACATGTCCAACGAGCTAGTGACATCAAGACAATTCCTGCCCTGTCGTTGCCGCAACGGGAATACGCTTCTCGGAAGATGGAGCCACGAGAAAACAAGTGGCGCTTGACTTCCTACGAGAACATGCGCCTACTCGCTTGGCGCGGTCACCGGGCCTGCATCCACATCACGCACGTGGAAAGACTCCTAGCGGATAGTGGTACATGTATACATTACCCGATCACGCACTTCACCGCCAACCGTTGCTTTCGGCAAGTCCATGCCGGTCCGGGTAAACGAAGAGGAGAACCGGCGGAGAACTGCAGGATTGGACGACTACGAGTCGAGGACTTCTGCTGCTGCTGGTAACACCCTCGGGATATTCGTATGTCGCGTCGGGCGCTGCATCCGTGCCACAGAGGACGTTGCTCGCGCCTGCACCCACCTCGAATCGTCCACCGTCGTTTCATCTCTCCCGTCGCCATAGGGCTGACTATCTGACATTGCTGCCATGCGCCGATCTTTGACGAGAAACAGTCCCTTACACGCCCCACGGCCGCGTCTGGGCCACTCGGTGATAGCTCCGGTGTCGCAGTTCGCTCCTGCGGCCCAATCACCTGCACGGGACGCCTCCCTTTCGCCCGTCAAACCCGTGCTACTGTGTTACATTCTGCCATTTCGTGATGTTCAACTCCTCTCAGCACCGCTTTTATCCGTTGATCGTCGACGCCCTGCACCAACTACTGCGTTCTCAGGCCGATCTATCATTTCCTCTTCTGCGAATGCGGAAGGCACTACAGTCGGCCCTACTTGGACAGAGTTCGATATGCCGATCAATGACAAGGTAAAAAGCCACCCGTCGTAAACATGCGATTTGTGTGAGAGCTTGTCACTGATTGTGCAGCTTGTCTCTTCGGGACTACTCCTGCTCGCCAACAGACGCCACTTAATTTGACATCTTCGGCCTTCGAGCTGCATGAGTATGCCATCCTCCGAAACCATCGCTCGTCGCAACCTTGATCTAGGTAAATCATAAATGCCAATGGCTGCTCCCCCGGCCGCCCCTTGCCGGCTTGCCTGCTTTTCTGCATACAGACGGTACTTGCCGCTCGAACTCTCTCCATCATCCAGCCGCCCTCTTTTTCCCCTTGGATCCTACATCATTGGGGATGGAAAGTTTATAATCATGACGGGCCGAAACGGCAAAGCAGGTAAGCAAAGCAAAGCAAGCCGCTTCGTTGCGGCGAACCGTCATCGAAGCAAGCCACTACTCGGAACCTACCGGTCAACGTCGACTGGACAATAGTGTTGGTCTGTCCGGGCAGAACCGGCTGAACGCAGGTAGAACCCGGAAACTCTCGTCGTTGTTGGCCATAGATCTTCAGCAATATTTGGCTCGTTAGGTTCGCATGGTCAACATCGACAATGTTGGACCTGAATCGAGTGTTCAACAGGCTAAACGGGTTCGAACAGCTGCTATGTGTCCAGGGATGACCCTCGAATTTGTCAGCAATGAAACCAGTCTGACACAGAGTTCAAGCCGCCTCGGAGCTCGCCGATTTCGACACTTCACGAAGATACCTCTCGGCGGTATTCATGAAATGGTAGAAACCAATGTCCACGAAATGGTCCTTATCTCTCAAGGAAGAGCGAAAGGAAGAGAATGCAACTCCAAGCTATGACTCGGACAAGGGCACGAAATGGTTGCAAGTATCCTTGAATTTCCTTCATTCTCAACAAATCATCTTGAACCGAACATTTTATTCGAAATTTCCCGTTTCCTGTCCGCGATCGGTTCTAAAAAATCTATACCTTACCTACCTGCATCGAATTCACGACACCTACTGCATTGAAAGCATACCGTCACTTCGGAAGAAAGAGAGAAAGAAAAAAAAGCGAAGATGTGCAATTCAAACGTCAAAGACCTACTCCCGCTCCTCCCCAAATGCGAGCACCATATCCATCTCGAAGGAGCTCTAACCCCAGAGCTCCTCTTCGACCTCGCAAAGAAGAACAACATCACCCTGCCCACAGACGATGAAGCCTTCGCCTCCCCGGAGAGCCTCACAGCCCGCTACCGCAACTTTGCCTCGCTCAACGACTTCCTGCACTACTACTACATTGGCATGAGCGTGCTGATCACAGCCGAAGACTTCGAGGCCCTGGCCATGGACTACTTCCGCCACGCCTCGCGTGACGGCGTCTGGCACGCGGACGTATTCTTCGATCCCCAGGCCCACCTCGTCCGCGGTGTGTCGTACAACACCGTCCTGTCAGGTTTCTCCGCAGCCCGCGAGCGTGCGCAAAAAGAATTCTCTCTCACCAGCGAACTCATCTGCTGCTTCCTCCGCCACTTGCCCGCGGCAGAATGCTTGGGAACCTTCAAGCAAGAAGACCTGCAAGCCAGTTTCCGCTCCGGAGCCGTCAAGGGCATTGGTCTTGACTCAAGCGAACTCGGCTTCCCGCCAGAGCTCTTCCACGAGATCTACTCGGGGGCCGCGGACTTGGGCTTACGCCTGACCGCTCACGCCGGCGAGGAAGCTCCGCCAGCTTACATCAGCAGCGCCCTAGACGTTCTCAAAGTCGAGCGAATCGACCACGGCCGCCGCCTGCCCGAAGACCCAGAACTGCTGGCCCGCATCGCGGCCGAAGGTAAATTGCTCACTCTGTGTCCGATCAGCAATGTCTTCTTGCGCGGCGTGACGCATGTGCGCGAGCTGCCTATTCGGGAGTTCTTGAAGGCTGGTGTGCAGTTCTCGCTCAACAGTGATGATCCGGCTTACTTTGGCGGCAACTATATTCTGGACAACTATGTTGCCGTTCAGGAGGCTTTTGAGTTGAGCGTGAAGGAGTGGGAGACGATTTGCACTGCAGGAATCAATGGCAGCTGGTGTAGCGAGGAGAGGAAGGAGGAGATGTTGGCGAAGCTGAAGACGGTGCTTGCGGAGTGGAAGTAAGGGCAGGATGGAAGGATTAAAGCTTGCTTACGAGCATCATGAATGGATCAAACGATCTTAATCGTTGAACAGTACGTATAAAATCTAGATTGGCCGACTATGAGCCAGAAGAAAAAAGAATGAAAATCCTCTCCAAATCTTACTTTGACCCAGTTGATCGAAGTGGAACCTAAAGAGTCGTCCTGTTATCTGCTGCTCTCATCTCTGTACTGCCTGTGGTACCTATACACCCAATCGACATGGATGTGTTTCCCAACTCAGTCTCCGAGGACATCGAGCGAAAAGAAGAATCGAACACTCGAAGAAAATGAACCGTCTTTTTACCCGAGGGCGCTACCAGCAAAATGAGGCTTTCGCAACAACCAATTACTTCATCGTCTGGCCGACACGGGCGAGGAATAGTCGATCCACTGGAAACCGCCGGATCAGCCTCCACCATTTGGATCGCAGCTGGTGACCCAAAGAGACAAAAAAAAACAAGGCACTCAGAGCAACACAGAGGACGATTTTTGCAATGCAAAATCCCATCATTCCAGCAGATTAGAGTGGCCCAGGTTTTTGTTTCTGTAGATTTCACCACACATGCGTTGTGATCAACACCCAGAGGAGGAGGGCGTGCATATTAACATCCTGACGCTGGGTGGGATCGATCGACTATCGCTACATGTAGGCATTGTCTGAACAGAAACCAAGCCAACATTGAGTTGATTACTAGTTCAAGTCTACTGTTGATGGGCCGAGAAACGCAATAAGACCCAGATGTTCGCTACAGGATTGGAAGAAAAAAGAAACTCGGACACAGAGGTACATTTAGTTCCTAGACTCATGGATGGAATGAGATTCGTGATCGTGTATGAATGAGTGAAAGACGGTTGGGTCATTTCCATTACGGCAGGCCGATTGATGCATTTGACCTAGCCACCTCGTTCTTTTGTCCTCTCATGCACCCTGTCTGTCTCTTTTCCTCTGATAAGCATCATTCATGCACTATACAAAGAGATTGCCAGATGACTGCTAGGAAAGAGATAAAAGTAAGAAGACTCGTTGCGTAAAGGCGTATTGGAGAGAATTGTCCACGCGCGAACATCCCATATTGACACCAGAAAGGACCGCGGAGAAAACGGACTGGAAAACCGGCCCACCAAATAACAAGTCGCCGCCGAATGCAAATCATGCAGGGGTGAAGAAAAGGAAAAAAACATCCGCGCGGAATGGAGGTGGAAATCTTCCATTCTTTCCCCAAAGATTCAATCAATAAAAGATTCGCGATTGTGATGATCCTCTCCGCGGTCAGGATGTACCCTGCGCGCGCCCCAGAACGCCTTGCGATGCATGCAGATGAAATGATGATGAAACAGTAACGAGAGAAAGAAAGGACGGGAGAAAGTCATATGCCCTGTCGTGACAGTGCGTTTCGCTGATGCAAGAAGGAAATGATGACGATGAAAAAGCAGAGCCTCATTTCTTTCTGATAGAATCTCGAAATTGGGGTATTCTCTCGTCTGACGATTCGAAAAGTAAGGGAATTCGTGTGTCGCCGTCAAGATTGATGTGATGTTTGAACATTGTTCGTGCTCTGCGAAGATTGGTGGGAGCCCTTTTCTGGTCCTCGGGGCGCAAGATAGGTGTATCCGATGGCATTCCATGTCTGTTCGACCAAGTCCTGAGGTCGATAGGTGGGAGACCAATCCCTGTGATGAGATATGACGTGGATGTGCTGACTCGCTCCATATTGGCAATCGTATTCCTATCGGCCTGCTTTCTTCGCGAAACGATCGACGAGCGAGCGAGCGAACCAAAAGTCTAAAAGCCTTGGTAGTGCTGCTGATTAAAGTCATGACCAGCAGAAGTCCTGGGCGAATGGTTTAGCTCCTGATATTTGGCAAATTTGCGACTGCTTAGGTCCATATTGGTAGCGGAGATACGAACCCGCCGTGGAAATCGGGCATGCCTTGAGTGCTGCCGAGTGTAAGGCCTGCCATGTCGTACATATCGCCTTCTATTCCAGATGAATAGCCTTGTGGAGGGAAGCCAGGTGAGGGCATGGCGCCCCAGGAACTTGTGCCGTATCCAAAACCAGTCTGGCTGCTGTGCGAGGACGGAACTTCGAGATATGGTGTGCTTGAGCTGGATGCAGATGCGGAGGGTGTGTAGTGTGGTGTTGATGGCGCGAAGGCTGGGCTGAGATTGCCAGTAGCCGCGTAGTTGATCAGATCGGCGTTGAAGTCGTATGCGATCGGGGCGGGCTGCATGGATGCGCCAGGTCGACTGTGTATAAGGTTGCTGCGGTAGTTGTAGGCAGCCTGTTGCGGGAACTGCATCAGGGTCGCGATCTCTGAAGCTGCGTTGTCCATTCCTTGCTCTGTGCGCATTGCTGAGGTCACGCTGATGATATTCTCCAGAGCTGGCAATGCGAGCGCAGAGCAGAAAGACGCGCCCAGATCGGGAAAAAGTGGCTCAAGAGTAAGCGCCGCTGAATAGAAGTGGGCGAGCGTCAACATCGCAGGACCTTTTCCGCCTTGCCGTTGCAGAAGTGAAATCGGGATCCAGAATAACCATTTGCGCAGCATGTAGGATTGCTGAAATTGCTCATCTGGTGTCTGTGCGGGTGCAGTCGCTTGCAGCCGGTGAAGGTAGGAAAGGAGCTGCTCCACCCAATACGCTTCCATGTCCAGACCAACCAGTCCATATTGTAGTCCTTGTAGAGATTGTACGACAGTCTGTATTATTGCTGATCGGTCGGCCAGGCTGATGCTTGCTCGTCGTCGGTGAGTACGGAATGATTCTGCGATAAGGTCTTCCTCTGCGATGAGTTCGGTGAAGACTGATTCGTGTTTCCAACTTTGCATTGCGTTCAGGACCTATCCATTGTTAGTGAAAGCTGTGATCGCCTGAGATCGCATTACTCACTGATTGCACACCTGCTCTCAATGATGACCAACTCCGCCTGGGCAGTATGTTAGCTTTGTTTATGTACACAGACGTATGACAACCTACCAGTCCGTTGCTTGCCAGAGCATCAGAAGCGATGCAGCAAGAATCGCGTCGGCATTTGCGGGCGAGAAGCTGCCGATCGCCTCGTGAAGGCCGCGCAATGCGATTGAACCATGGTGGATTTGCAGATTCCGTGTTTCAGGAGATGATTGTGTCCAGGCCAGGTGGTTCGCGGAAAAGGACAAAAGTGCGTGCATGACGTAAGGATACGAGGAAGCTATGCTCAGGAATCTAATCATTGCAAAATTTGTTAGCAAGACAAGGGCGATCAGGGGATACGAGGTTGCACTCCACATGCACCGGCGTTAGCGCGACTGACTTTGGCAATTTGTGTGTCCATAAGGTGAGATTGTTTGAATTGTTCAGGAGGAGGTCGTTTGAAATAGACGACAGGTGATGTATTAATCGAAGGTCGGTCTTGGAGTATTCGTGGGTCGAAGGAGGAGGAAAGACGTTCAGATCTGGATACGGAAAGCTGCCGGTCTGTTGCCAAAGCTCCACACGACTCTCCGCGCCTGGGGTAAAAGTGAGAGGGTGCTGTTCTGGACTCCCGCTCTGGCTTTGGGTATCCGATCCCATGCTTTCCATGTAGTCGCAGCGAACCTGGTGTTTCGTGCAGTTACGGCTGCATACCCGTCAGTCTCGACCATCGGCCAGTCACACATGAGCATACGCACCATTGGGGAAACGTCTCGTCACAGCGAATGTGTCTGCGTTTGCATGTCTTGCAGCCCTTGCGACTTTTTGTGTGGCTGCGCCTCGAAGGGCCAGCACCTTGACCAGCCATCTCGTTTGGCGCGTAGGTTGATTCGAGTAAAAAGGTCCAGGGTATTATTCCAGCTTGGTAGCGACAGGGTGGTACAATGTCGGGATGATTTCGCAACGCTCCAGTCCAATATGGAGGATGTTCGATCCTCGGCGTTGCTGGTTGTGTTTCGGTGATATGCTTTGATGGCTATGCGAATCGGTCTGTTTGAATGATCTCTGTACAAGTCAAGCGAGTGTTGTGATGTTGTGAAACTTGTGAGGATGTACGACTGGTTGGGAAGTAGGATGGTATGTGTATAAGCAACGAGTGTGGTAACAAAAGCAAGAAGCGAGTGTGTAATTAGGTTCTTGACCGAGCGGTGATCCCTCACCAGAGTCAGTGGAGACGAGGCGGACGCTATGTAGTGAGCCAGACATACCGCAGTGCTCGCGAGGTCATGTAGGTCGGTCGCCCTGTGCCTGCCAAACGCCTGCAGGTGTGAGGTTCTCGAAATAGACCGAGCAAGCTTCGTGTTAGCGTGTGTCCGCCGATCGGCCTAGGGACGATAGGGTGCGGTAAGAACCTTGAGCGCCGGCCAGTGGACGGGTAGGGTCCTCGTATGACATCTCTCTCGAGTCGAGTTTGTTGACCGTGCCCTGCCTGAATGCCGCCATGTCACCGTCGCCTCTGGGGGAACTCACCGCCAAGGTTCCGCACTGGCTGTCAGCCTACACTGGACGCCAGGACGATGCAGGCCAGTGCTAAGTACATCGCACTAGCAGCTGCACGCCATTATACCGGGAGTAGAGGCGACTTCAGCTCCTGCGGCGTCGCGCAAGAGGAATGCTGGCCTGGAGGAATGATGGGGTTCGCGTGGAGGCAGAATGAATGGCTTCAGGCGGCCCATTCAAAGGCCAGCCATGCGCCATCCACTATCCACGATCCCACGGATTCTGCCATGCCATGTTTGAGGCGAAGGAGCAGGCACGCTCCGAAAGTAGCCAGACAGGCGAATATTGCATGACGGGCGTGCTGGTCCGCGGCGTGACGGGCTAGGAAGCGTGTGACGATTCCCCTAGCTGACAGCCTCTGCGAGCCAGCCAGCGACAGGCACGCACATACAGCACAGTACAGTCCCCAGTAGCCGCAACCAGATCTGCAGGAACGAGAGTCAGCCAGCACTGCCCTGTTGTACTGGACACGGATCAGGAAGCCGTGCAGTCGTAGTCAGCACCCGGCAACCCACCCTTCGCTCGGAGAGGCCGTCGACTACCTGGTACCAGCCAGGTGGGCCATGTGCGATGCTCGACACGTCCCCGACGAGACATGTGGTAACTCCCAGCCGAGCCCGACGAGTTAGAGTAGGTGCTAAGTAGGGCAGGCTACCAAAGCACAACGCTGCCATGCCATGCCATGCGGTGCCAGCAAAAATTTGTTAGGCAATAATAATGGCGTTCGCCAAAGAAGCGTGCTAGAACCCACCCCCCGCAATTCGCTAGCCGGTCTATTTCTTTTCTATTTTTACCTCTGCTCTCTGCTACCCTGACCGACGCCAGGCGGAATAACAGCAGACCGCCGAGAACAGGTGGAGGAGCACCGGCAACAAGGCTCGATGCAGTGTCACCTGTATGCTGCTACTAGTAACCACTGTTTTCTCTGGTAGCGAGACCCATCGTGCCATCCCCTCGAGGCCGCTCGGCATCGATTCAATCTTTTCACCGGGCGTGCTAGTCTCCCAGAAACGTCGGGCTCCGACTCCGTTCTCCAGGGTAAAGTAGCTGAGAGTTCCGCACTACTCTGCAAGAGTCTGTGTCCTGCGGCATTCCCAAACCGGCATGAGCTACGGCAAGGTTCAACGGCCGTCAAAACGCTCGCTAGGATGGAGAATCCTGCAATGATAATAACAAAACACATTAGCGACGCTTCAGCAGCGGCAAGGCGGGCACATACATGCGATCAGCCCACGATCCATCCGTGCATCTTTCTCGAAGCGACCGGTAGCCTGCGATCCTGGAGGTCGCACGACACTGCACATCGGGGCCTGTACGCTTCTGGGTTCCTGGTGGCTGTCTGACTTGACATGGCTGCCACTTCCGTCATCATCGGATCGGATGGCACGACACTGTGGCTGGAGCAGTATTTACTAGAGCTTGTGCCGGACGAGCAATTCATGGTAGCATCGTGACTTACACGCATGCATAATAGTACAGTACAGTAGGTAGTATCAAATGTACACCAAATCTTTTTCACCTGTGTCATGACGTCTGGTGTGCCTAGCCCCTAGTCCCTTCCTACTGCATCTAGTGACGAAGCGGAGGCACGTGGGAAAAGGTAAAATCTAAATTGGATGCACGGAAGCAGGCGAGTTATTCTTTGCGCGCACCCTGTGATGTGATGTGATGAAGCCAGGACCCTGGCGTGCCTGGCAAGCAAGCGAACTGTGAACGACGATTCGGGATGGACGGCAAGGCAGAATAGACAATACATGTAATGATATACTATATATATAAATCTTCACCGTACATTTCCTGGCATGCCCCGAGATGCCCCGCAGCACCATGCAATCGAGCATCCACGCACCGTCGTCAACGGCGCTCCAGCTCGCGTGCAACAGATTCGAATGTGGAAGTCAAACGGTCTTAGGCAGCAACTATAATCATCAAGACTGTCGGGGAAGCTCCCTAACAGCTTCCATTTCCGGCACTTCTCCTAGCGGGCAATCTCGGTGGCATGTTGCCATGACTTGGCTGGCGACTCCCACGACAATGATACATGATACACGATTGCAGTGCAGAAGGCTCTTCACAACAAACTCATCTCAACAAGCGAACCCTCATCCATTCGGAACGCCAGCCGTGCTCGTGGCAAAAGGATACATCGCACGTGTATCACGTGGGTACAGCGCAACAACTCCACTCCACTTGCACATCCAATCACACGTCAATATCTCGCCTACGCGGCTTTCGCCGATCTCGAGACACCCTTGCGCCATCGTGGTATGCCGGAGGATCACCCTGGGAAACTAATTATATGGTACTCGTGAACCTTGCTGGGCCTGAAGCCGGCCGCAACTTCACCAATGCCTCCAAGGCCTCCTACTCGACCGCATGTTGTGGACAGCCTTACAGCTCCCGGACCCGACCGGATTACTGTACCATGTCATCCTCTTGACATCTCTGGTCTTCCTCGCCAAATTGAAACACTCTTGCCATGAATCTTCACATGCCGTTGTGGCTCGCTTGTTAGAGTTATCTAGCCCACTGCCCAATGCCGGTTAATACATACTTACAAGGCATGAAGGGCGCCAGGCTTTCACCGCCAACCTTCACAACGTCAAGCCGACAAGCTCAAACTTCACATCGACTCTAGGTTCGCAACCATTCTAGGTTCAGCGAAAAACGCTCAGACCGCCGGCGCCCTATGGGCATTAGTTCTGGATCTGCCCGGACGACCGACTTCCCTGCTTTTCCTTGCAAAGATGGTTGATGGTTGTCCATGCGGAATGTCCCCCCGTCGGGTCCTCCACACTATCTTTAACAGAGTTCGTGGCTTTAGCCAGCATCCTGATGGCTGCCGGGGGCTAGAGGCAGATGAGAGAGCTTTGACCGGGGTTGTCTTGACCGAAAACCGCGAAACCGCGAATTAGTCCCTTCCACTGGTCTGGCCGCTTTGTCAATCACTGTCGACAATCACCCGCAGCATGGACGCCACATGGACGCGACGCAGTGGAACTAACTTTGGGACCAACCCTGACCTTCAAATGCAATCAAAGTACCTCCGCGAAGGGTAAACCTATTTTCGAATCCTGGAGGGACATCACGTCTGGATTTTTGCAACACTACGTGCGCTTATCGCTCTTTGTCAATCAAGGATGTAACATCCGTGGAGATCTTCGTCGCGCATGAGCCCTACAGACTGCGCAAACATCAAAGGATCCCTCTGGCCCTTGGCTCTGAACGCGCAATCCAAATCCTTCGACAGATCTCCCGCCGCGAGCGAACGCGACATTGGCGGGCATGCACCCAATTCATCCTCACACGGCACATCGGAATCCTCCTGCCATCGGCCCATCGAATCCATTGAACCCTGTCACCACGTTCATCCAGTTGGTCACCATTCATCTCGTTCCGCTCATGCATCCCATCACACCCTCTAGGCCCTCACTTTGAATGAGTTTGCCGACTCAAATTCCCGCACCAACCGGCCTCACCTCATACCTATTCGTCTTACAATGATACTCCTTCGCCTCCATTTTTATCCCCATCCCTTGAAACGAAGCAATATGTCCCATTTTCGAACCGCTCGAAGTCTGTGCAACGCAATTCTTCTTCGGCTTCTTGTCGATTTTCACCCCGGCGGGCTTGCGTGCCGCTTCTTCCCAGGGGTTGCCGGAGCCTCAGTGTTGCCCTTCATCTTGGTCGGTGAAAATTAAGTCGAGAACTCCGTTCATACGCCAGGCGACGAAGCTTACGCAACTTGCATCTGTAGGATCCCAAGTGGTCGAGGTTGTCGGTGCTGCGCATTGGGTTCTATAGGGGTAGTCGTTTGTGGAGCATTAAAAGATGTAGGTAGGTCTCGAGAGACTGGCGATGTCGAAGTCCAGTGTACTGAGTCGAGGGCATGTTACGCCGGCTAGGGTTTCCTGCGACTTTCCCGTAGGTGAGTAGTAGGTCAGGTATGTGTGTGTCCAGAAGCATCCATCTAAAACACCCTGTTCGTTAACCAGGAATTCACCAAGTGAGATGCAAAAGAAAGAAAACACCACCACAAGAACAACAAATCCCATTCCCCATCGCCAACCCTGTAAATGGCAAAAGAGTGAGTCACTCCCCAACGCCCCTAGCTTCGGTCATTTATTCACAGGGAGATAATCTGACGTGGTTACTAGTGCCCAGTAGGTGCTCGAACTCATGAAAGTGGGATCCTAAGCGTTGTGCAGCGGCGCTAAATTCGCACGCCTTAACCAGTCGGCCAAATGTGTAAATCGCTTTTGTTGAAGTGGTAGAACGTTTTGTGCTTATGTAGGTTAGATCGAGGGTTTTGTTTGGTGAGTGACGTCATCGTCCGTGAAGTGAAGTGAGGTCGAAGTGAAGTTGAAGCCGCGCTTGTGGACGACCAACAGAAAGTGTGATACGGAAGAGCGTCTTGTTCGGCGAGTTTCGAAAGACCTAGGACTTCATTCATCAGCTTGATAGATCGGTTCCATAGATCCAAACCCGACAAGAGAAGGATATCGAACGCCAGGAAGCAACGCGGAGTACCTCCACCCAGCCGGGAAGGTGAGACGGATCGAAAGGGTGGATGTTCTGTAAGTTGAAAGGAGTGGAATCTTTGGCGCCGTAAACAACTCGCTCACACATACCCTGCTGAAGAAACAAAACTATCCAAACCCTCCCCCTCCTCCTCAAAGCCTATGCTTTTCCCTTTCAAGCGTCTCCCTCAACCCAACCAACCCCCCCTCCTTAATCCCCAATTCATCCGCCGTGACAACATCCGCCTTATGCGCCGCAGTCCAATCACTCTCCGCCTCAGAAATATTCAATCCCAGGGCCATCTCTTCCCCGAACTCCTTGCCCCAAATGCCCTCGTAGTCCGCCTGCGAGACTTGCAAATACGTGGCGCGGCGGCCGGTAACGTCGATCCAAGCTTGCAAGTAGTCCATGTATGGGCCTTGCTCGGTGAAGACGAAAGCGACCTTTGCGGGCATGGAGACTTCGGGGTGCGCCAGGATGGCGGAGACGAAGACGCCGGTGTTGGTGTCGGCGTCGCCGGCGTAGAAGACGTTGGTGGAGGGGGCGGTGGGTTGGGGCCAGATGTGGGAGCCTTGGCTGCCGGGCTACGTTTCTATTAGTTTGACTGGGGATATCATTGTGGTAGAACAAGCTTTAGCTTCTTCCTTCCTTGCTTGCCGTCAATTCACAATCTCGATAGGTTTCATCATGGGGTACGACCAGAGGTCACTTGTGAAGAATCCGACCCACAGGAAAGTGGTCTTCTTTGCGAGTTGTGGGAATTGCGCTTTGATGTCGTCGGCGGCTTGGTCTTTGCTCTGTTACAAATTGTCAGCACATGGCGAGTCAAAAATCTCAAACGACGAACACTCACATCCATATGCGGCACATATTTCCCACCCAACTTCTCGCCCGATGGCAGCGTATGCAAGACCAGGTGCTCGAGATCCGAAATCTTGTTCGCCGCGGTGGCGATGTTAACGAGCTGCTGGGTCTCCTTCCTCGCAGCGGCCGTGGCTCCAAGCTCCAACAGATACTCCCAGAAGTTGGTGACGCCGAAGATGGCATCTGCACCCTCGAAAGCGGCTTCCAACGAAGCGACGTCGTCGTAATTGGCAGAGGCAAGCTCCGCCCCGACTTCGACGAGGGCTTTCGCGCCGGCGGAGTCCTTGTTGCGCGTGATACCGCGGACTTTCCAGCCTTCTTGCAGCATGCGGCGGGCGACGAAACCTCCGAGACCGCCGGTGGCACCGCAGACTACGATGAGTTTGGTCATGGTTGCTGGGGTTGTGGTGGGTGGTACGTAGGCTGGAGCGTGTGTTTGATGGGGATTTGCTGGTGGTCTGGACGATATTTGATGAGATCTGTTGTTGTCGAGAAGGTTTCCGGATAACCGAGTACATATAAGTACTCGAAGTGACATGTCCTCACCTGCTTGTTTGTCATCGCCGCATTTCTGGCACAGCTTGGTCATCAACGCTCTCGTGGCACAGTTGTTTCATCATCGTACAGGGTGCGGTCGATCGCGTCAAGCCACGCTCAGAGGATGGTGTTGGAAATTACCGCATTGGAGGCAGACATTATAGTTGCCAAGGTATGCATCGCAGCTAGAAAATTGGTCGGGATGCTGACCGAGCAAGATGGGTCCGTGTTATCGAGATTTGTTGCGCTGGGTGATTCTTCATCAAGTCGAACTGACAATATGCGGTAGAAGGATTTGGTCGCTGCCTGGTATAGCCGGACTTAGAAGAGGAACTGAAGTCCAGAAATGTTTGGTAAGCTGCGTCTTGGCGTGTCTGTAATGGCAGGGATTGCGATTAGACGGAATTGATCTCGATCCTGCCAGACCTCCGCTATCACATCCTTGGGAAGACAGTTGTTTCATTTTGCGCAAATGGGATACCGATCGACGATCCAACACGAAGATTGAAAGAGAATGCTTCATTAGCTGCTTCCGGCCGTTCAGGCATCGAGATCATCCTTTCATACTGCGGTGCAGACTCGTCGTAGCGGAGCGCGGATACAATCGTCTAACAGCTTTGATCGGAACGTTGTCGTCTTGCCGCACAAAAAAGAAAGGACACTTCGCATCCTTAGAGGCCCTCCACACTGGCACCGGGGCCCGGTCTTCCATCCGGCCCACCTTCGGCAGCCATACTCAGTCTCGCACACAGACCCAAGAAACCAACAGTCTCGGTGGCGGCGAGATAGTTGAGCGCGTCGAGCAAGATCTTCAGATGTCTGGAGAAATGCTGCTCATACTGCTGTAAGATCGTGAAGAGCTTCTTAAGCTTCTCTTCGTCAACAGCCTCGACGTTGCTCACGGCCTGGTCGAGGTATCTGGTCAAGCTAGCAGTGTAGTTGGCAAACAGAGCGCAGGTGCCTGTGACTTTTGAATTGATCTGCATCGCATTAGCAACAGGTAAACATATTGATCTTCAAGGGGTTTTCTTACACGTAGCAGTTTGCTGTTGGTCAACATGCATTCCTTCAGACATGTACCCAGGAAATCGGTATGGTCCCCCATCAACTCGTCAACCGTACGCTTCGGGGTGCCGGGTGTGGTTGGCTCATCGTCTGGGCCAGCTTCCGGCTTGTCTTCTGACGCATGCAATCGACTCATAAAGGCCCGCCAGTTGGGCTCGATGACTTCAGATGTGCAGTTGTATAGGAGTTGTTGCACGAAGATGAGCATACGGGATCTAGACCTCACGTCAGCGAAATGCACTATGTTGAAGGCTCGTCGTATCACTCACCTCAAACACCAGGCCCTCTTCTTCCAGAGCTCGATTTTTGGGTTACCCGTATTTCTTCGCCATACGCCGACGTCTCGCCCCGATTTACTGCCTCTGCTTGCACCTATGTCTCGTTTGCCAGATCCAATACCTCCAGCATCGCACCACGAGTGTATGAGCTGGCTTTCAAGATGCTTCAGACTCAGCAGGTATCTGAACAGCAGCTGATACCGCGTGAGAGTAACACGAGAGATGATCAGAGACAACGGAAAGGGCACGCCGAAGTCCAGCGTCAACGCTTCGTATGCCAATATCTCCTTCTCATCTTTTCCAGCCACACTTTCTGTGGCAGGATTGTAACTGTTAGTCATGCTCGTCGTATCGGCATCCATGCCTTGTACGTTGACGACACGCATGAGCCAACCGACCAGTCCAGTGTCTGCCATGTTGACCTTGACGTCTTCTTTGAAAGGGTCTTCCGCAGCCACCGAGCCTGGCGTGTGCAACACCAGATCGAGCAGCGACTGCAGCTTGCCTATGTTCGCCGATCTGGCACTCTTTTTGAGCTCTGTATGCGACAACTCGAGGAAGTAAGTGAACCAGTCTGAGCGGTCAAGGAAGAAGTAGTGCTTCAGACTGCTCAGTCTCTGCGGCAATTCGTGGGTTGTGAGAAGAAGACGCATGAGGGCCGCGTTGGCGTTTGTATACGCTTGGTTGACGTTGGAGATGAGGTTCATGTCGAAAATGTCGTGAGGAATGCCAGCAGTGGAAGCAAGATCAGTGTTGAATGTTGTAGAAAAAGTCACCGCTGATGAGCACTCGCGCACCACGTTCAAGTATTTGCCTGCCAGAAGAGCTCTGTCACGAACGCCTTCAAGCTGAGGCGGTACAAGTTCTTGGCGTAGCGTATACCGCTTCTCCCAGTACTCGTCTGTGTAGTCTTGTTCCAGTAGTTCGCGTTTGATGGATTCTGCCTCTTTCACCATGAACTCTTGGTGGGGATCCTTCACATTTCCATGGTGAAGCCATTCGTTCAGCATTCGCACGTAAGGCTTCGACGCATCTTTGAGCAATGAAGAGAGTAATTCTTTCGCCTGTGGATCGCCGCTCATGGCTTGGAGGCGCCTCGTCAAGAGCGCTAGTAGAGCGCCACCTATGCATGATTTCTTCCCTTTCGTAGACACACCAGCGCCTTCCTTGAGTGATGCAAGTACGTTCTCAAACTCGTCCTCTTGGTCCTCTTCGTCTTCCTCGATGTCAACTGGATCACCAATCAATCCGTTCTCCGTCAAGACCTCTTGCGCAAGTGAGTAAAGCTGAGACATCACGTGCGCACTTTTCTTCAGATGAAGCGACATTTGGTGCAGACTGAAGCCGTCGTTCGTGAGGTATTGATTCTCCAGCTGAGCCACCAGGACGATGAAGTCTTTTTGAAGCTTTCGTATCGCAGCGCACAAGGCATGGCTGACACTACCGCTCTCGCCTCGACTCATCACTTCGCAAAAGGCCTCCAGGGCTGACGCATGTGTAGCTGTCCGCAGAATCTGCAGTGACAGGTCCCGAAGACTCGGATCGACTCCAGATGCGATCTTGTAGTTCGGTCCAGTAAGTCGGCTTTTCTCGTCGAATGGATTGTATGGCTCGTCACTTCGCGATCGATCGAAAGAGAACGAAATGTGTTGTCCCTCAAATCCGAGCAAGACATACAGCAGATCGTCAATCAGAGCTCCTTCCTGTTCGTTCAAGTTCAGACCAGCCATCGACGGGGGAGCCAAGCTCGTGGGCGCATGTTTGGCCTGCGGTGGTACCGACACTCTGCTGGCTAGAGGCGCCTGGTTTGGTGTGGGCGCCAACAGAGTAGCAGTCGGACTCCATACTTGTGACTGAGGTGGTATACTGGGTTCTGATTTTTGTGTAGTCGACTTCCTCCTTGCTTCAGCTTCTGGCCGTGGGCTTCGTCTCTGTTCTTCCCGTGGCTGTGCGGTCTGGAGTGGGGTCTTGGTGCGTCTAAGTGTAGCCTCCTGCTCCAGAACTCGTCGTCGTGTCGAAGTCTCGGTCGTGGTCGTTACTCTGCGGGTCTGCGTCGCCTGCGAGCCAGGTCTGCTGTCTGCGGTCGAAGCTCGCAGTCGCTCCGTCGCAGCGCTGGCTGGACGGGATTGTTGTTGGCGTAGAGCGGCCGAAGCTCTTCTTTCAGCGACCGAAGCGCCACGTGACGGCGGGTTAGAGGCCATTGCTTCGTCTCCGCATAGTAAACCTTGAGGTCTTCAGCGAGTGTGTGGGTAGGTATCACCGCCTTGGAATCACTTCGCGCATAGTATGGTATGGTCGCGAGCCAACTTGTTGCCTTCTGGTGATTTGCGGGGAACGCGCGCCAAACAGAAGGCGCCCTTGCGCCCTTGCGCGTATCGAAAGCGGGAGCTGCCGTGGCCTAGCGCAGAGCCGCATGCTCGGGCTTGACGACACCGCAGCTCTGCCTGGCGGCACTGACATGAGGTGTGCTGTGCTGAGCTGAGCTTGAACATCTCCATCACCACCAATACAAACACCACTTTACGCTCTCTCTCCGAAGGACTCCACACGTCTTAGCAAAATCACATCCACGTCAACCAGCAACAACAACAAACCACAAACGCCATCATGTTCATCGCGCGATCTGAGTACGGTATGTTCACCTGGAGATCTACAATACACGAGCATCGCAGCTTGCATTCCCAACCATCTGCCCTTATTCGCATCGCAATGCGCTCTTGCTTTTCTCTCTTGAACCTCTGCTAATTCCTACCTCTATCAGATCGTGGCATCAAGTATGTACCTACCACATTCAATCGACCGCCTCCGCCTCTCTAACACCTTCCTAGCACCTTTTCGCCCGAAGGCCGTCTCTTCCAAGTCGAATACTCCCTCGAAGCCATCAAGCTTGGCAGCACAGCCATCGGAATCCAGACCAGTGAGGGTGTTGTCCTCGGCGTGGAGAAGAGAGTGACCAGCACGCTTCTGGAGACGAGCTCCGTGGAGAAGATTGTTGAGATCGACAAACACATTGGCTGCGCTATCTCCGGTCTTCAGGCCGACAGCAGGACACTCATCGAGCACGCACGGTACGACTGGAAGACATTACAAGAGAAGTGAACATGGTGGCTGACAACGGATTAGCGTAACCTCGCAATCACATCACTTCAACTACGCCGAGCCTCTGTCCGTCGAGAGCTGCACACAGAGCATATGCGATCTGGCACTGAGGTTCGGCGAGGGAGCGGAGGGAGAGGAGAGCATAATGTCCCGTCCCTTCGGTGTGGCGCTGCTCATCGGAGGCTGGGACGAGAACGGACCCGCGCTGTAAGCCTGCTGAATGGAATAGAGTTGAAGAATCGAGACTGACACTTTCACTCAGCTACCACGCAGAGCCCTCCGGCACATTCTACCGCTACGACGCCAAGGCCATCGGCTCTGGCTCAGAAGGTGCACAGGCCGAGCTCGTCAACGAGTACCACAAGTATGTTGTGCCTTTGGCTGCCTTTATCCATCAGCAGTACTAATGTGTTCTACAGGAGCTTGACCCTTAAGGAGGCCGAGACACTGACTCTTCGTACTCTGAAGCAGGTCATGGAGGAGAAGCTCGATGCCAAGAACGTACAGCTGTCCAGCATCACCAAGGACGGCTTCCGCATCTACTCTGACGAGGAGATGAAGGAGTGCGTCGGCCAGCTTGAGGGCAACTAGATAGGCATGCGTCCAGCAGCTTGTATAATAGACACGGCG
The DNA here is from genome assembly GCA_003614995.1 of Cladosporium phlei. Taxonomy (NCBI): domain Eukaryota; kingdom Fungi; phylum Ascomycota; class Dothideomycetes; order Cladosporiales; family Cladosporiaceae; genus Cladosporium; species Cladosporium phlei. Next base: position 13,263 of record QZFA01000047.1, on the reverse strand, counting down.
TAGTGCTGTTGTTGCCAACGAAGCAGCCAGCATTGCATGACAAACTCACGATGCATTCTACTACACGCTTCATTTTCGTAATATTCGATGTCGCTCATACCTTCATTTGAGGAACCTGGGACGCAAGCAAGAAGTCGTTATAATCCATGGACGCAACAACATGGCAATATCACGTGGATGCGGCTCTGCAGCCTCCCGGGGTGATAACATTCCGTGCCTCGGTCCACATGGATGTTTTGGCTTTCAGCTGTCTCGAATAATTTGAGGACGCGACCGACTAAGCATCCTTTCTCTTGGCCAACACTGTAGAGCCCTATCCACTATGGTCTAGCATTCTAATAAGACAGCACATCTTCCACTCTCCTATTTGTCGCATCTCCTTTCCTTTGCACCTCAACAATGTCCGCGATTCAACGTCTTCCCCAGGTGGGGGGAACCCTTTCCATCGCGGCCGGTATTTTCGCCATCGCTGGCATTCCCTCGTTGCGACAACGATTCACAGACCTGCTACCTAGCGGAGTCACAGGCAACATGTTGCGCCTACTGACAGTCGCTTTCGCGCTGCTCAACCTGAAGAACCTGCCCTTCGTCTGGCACGTACGTCTTGCCCTGCCATCATCTATGGCCCCCTCACAGGGACAACAAGGAACTGACCATGCCTCCTTGCACAGTGGAGAGTCTTCAAAGGCCTCATCTACCAAATCTTCCTTCAAAAACAAGAGCGCACCCCGAAAGACCTCTTCGCGCCCATGATCACCTCCTCCTGGAACTCCCCCTACGACTGCGACTACAACCTGCACAAATCGAACTCGACGTACTTTGCCGACTTGGACGTCGCCCGCGCCCACCTGGTCGGCAACATCATCCGCACCGGCCTCCAGCGCCTCAACGCCGGCGACGAAGAGGGCCTCCCTGCCGAGGTCCGCGCCGTCAAAGGCAAATACTACGTCGCGCTCGGCGCCATCGGCTGCTTCTTCCAGCGCGAAGTCCCGCCTCTCGCGCGGTTCGAGATCTATACGAGGATTTTGAGCTGGGATCGGAAGTGGTTGTATTTGGTTTCGCATGTGGTGAAGAAGGGGGCTATCAAGCCGGACTCGTACGTCTTGCAGCCTTGGAAGAAGGGCAAGAGGAGGGCAGTGAGTGATGCGAAGAAGAGCGACGAGGAGGAGGATTTGAAGAAACATGTGTACGCGACGAGTATTGCGCGGTATGTGATGAAGAAGGGCAGGCTTACGGTTAATCCGGAGATTATTCTTGAGCGCTCGAGGTTGTTGCCGGCTAGGCCTGAGGGGGTTGGGTTGCCGCCTAGGAGTGAGGACTCGGCGGTGGCTACGCCTGCAGGTGAGAACACTCCGGCTGGTGAGAAGGCTGTGGATAGTTCTGAGCAGATTGCTGCTGGGGTGAGTGAGAAGTTGGGTGGTGGTGCTGTGGTTGGGGGAGATGGTGAGGATGGTTGGACGTGGGAGCACATGGAGGCTGAGAGGCTGCGTGGTTTGAAGATGGCTAGCCACTTCGATCAGCTCAGTGGTATCCACGATGAGATCCGGGCTGGCGAGGTGTTGGGCCAGTACTCGGATTGGTTCTAGATTTGCATTCTGGCGACGGAAACCCGAGAAGATTTGTACACATAGACGCTTAGGATGTCAGCTGATGAAACACATAGACTTCGACCTTACACGATCGATAGGAGAGCAGGCTACCTACGCATCCAAGATGACGACGATGCCCCGGATGAGCGACATGAATGTCAAAAGGGGTTTAAATGCTCTGTTGACTTTGAACTGCGATATCACCAGCCAGTCCAATGGCTAGAACCAACCTCTCAATTGGCCTGCTAGGTATCAACATCTACATGCGTGACTCGTTAATACATCAAGTTTCGAGATTGACTCCCTGTTGCAGCCTCGCGGCCTAATGTTCTGGATTTCAGAACGACGATGACTTCTTGCTATGATTCTGATCGATTCAGAACTTGTCGCGTTGGGTAATGGTCGTCGTTCTCATGCCTTATCCGGGTACTCGACCGGGCTGGCTTCGCTGCATTCGGCATCTCTTCCTGACCTTCCAAACACGCTTAGAGGTATGAGACATTCCAACAAGCTACCTACATCTACTCCGAACCTGCTCTGATCTCTCTATGGCTAGCTCTGTCGTCCGTGACTGAACCCTCCCCGGTTTCTGACGGCCGGCAGGCATCAAACCATGGTATATATTCAATTTGACTCACAGAGTCTTCCACACCTCTCTCTGGAACCCTCTCAAAAAGTAGAGTGAAGCCAGAAACGGGAGCGTGGCGCAATGGCTAGCGCATCGGTTTTCGGTTCAGGACTCACATCCACTTACCAATACGCCGAAGGTTGTCGGTTCGAGTCCGGCCGCTCTCGTTTTTAACAATTTGTTACATGCACGTTGGATCTTTTTGACCGTTTACCAGATGGGCACTTCACCTTTCCGAAGCCGTGACTCTGCTCTATGCTCTATCGCAGGGGTTATGAGCCTGTAAGGTTGCTGTGTATTGAAACTGGATTGCCATCGCTAGTTGCCCCCGATAGTGACTTTTTTACTTTGAGGATGGTAGTGACAGAACCTACCTTTGTCGACTGAACTGAACGACAACTAGGAAGCTGCATCGATCGTGATCATGGAAGCATTGCCATCTTGGAGACATCGCAGTTGCCCCCAGTTTACTCAGGTCACCTCGCCCTTCTGCGCGCCTGACCTTACGATCCATGTCCGAAGCGATCAACTATGCCCGGGATTCGACGATTGTGTTCGTCATGCTTAGGCTTCATTGACTTTTCGTATCTTCGTTGAACGATCAATGTGATGATTCGTGTGCTTATACCGCTCAATCGAGTTGATCAGTGCATCGTTCGTGGAAAATCGGAAAGTCGTTTTTCTTCGTTGAACCCTTCGAGTCAAACCGTGTCTTGGAAGTCCGCTAGGCAGGAAAGACAAAGCAGTCGTAGAAATGACAAACAACCACGTCTCAGGTTTGTATACAGCAGCCTACCAAAGGAACATGGTCATTCTGAATCGTGGTAAGCAAGAATAGAGAAAAGAATGGCACTCTGTCGTTTGATAATACACATTGTAATCACGGGTATGTTTATATCAAGGGTTAGAGTTGGGGCGTTTTTAGAGGCAACTTTTTGAGTGGGATCAGACTTGACATACAATCGATCAAATGCAGCGGATAACCATTGGACATTCTGGTTGCATGTTCAGTGTATTAAATTCCTCGTATCTCGTTGATAGTATTATATCCAGTCTCTAAACCCTCCCAAAACGCCAACCCAACCAGAACTCAGCCTCTCTCCTTTACTCAACATCAACCTTCTTAACATCCACAAACTCGCCATTCATCTTCGGCACAGTCACCCTCAGGACACCATCCTCCAACTTCGCCGTAATACCCTCGACATCCACATGAGCAGGATTGGCACGGCTCCCCAACCTGATCATCCTCTCGAAAGCGCCAACCTTGCGCTCATTGAGAGCCAAGCTCTTCAAGAACTCCTCGTCGCCAGGTCGGTAGATGACACCCGCGACGTTGATCTCGGATTTCTCGGCATCCCAGTTGACTCCGACATCTTCCTTCTTGGCGCCGGGCAGGCTGAGGTGGATCACGTAGGCGTCGTCGGTGTCGAAGACGTCGGCTTCGGGGGTGAAGTCTTCGGACTTGGCGGCCAGGGTGGTGTCGTCGGCGTCGTTCTCGCGGTCGTTGGAGTTTGAGGCGTTACCACCGAAGAGGCTTTCGTTGAACATGTTTGCTAGGTCTTGCATGAATGCTGGTGGGCCGTTAGGCAGTCCGCCGGCGGCGAGATTGTAGCGGCCGCCCCATGGTCCGCCTCTTGGTCCACCCCTTCCACCGCAGTGGCCACGACGACCTCTGTTGTGGTGTGGGGGTGGGCCGTGACCGTGGTGCGGGTGGTGGTGAGGGTGTTGGGCAGGGAAAGGCGGTGGCGGTGGTCCACGTGTATCTGAAGGACCAACTTCGGGCTCCTCCAGAGGTGTCGAGATTGGAGGGTCGTCGTGCTCGCTGTCTTCTGGTGCGGGTGGCGGACCAGGAGGTCCTTGCTGGAAGCCGCGGGGGCCACCATGTCTACCGCCGCGTTGTTGGAAGGGCTGGAAAGGCCACTGGCTCCAAGGGTTGTCGGAGGCCTCGTTCGCTTCGGTATTGCGGTTGCCACCGCCGAAGGCAGGATGGTTCAGGCCTTGGCCTTCGAGGTTGGCTACCCAGTCCCAGAAGGGGGCGGTTTGGTTGTAGTAGCGTACGTTGGGCATGATTGTGATTGTTGTTGTTGGTAGTGTGATGTTGGTGATGGAGAAGGTAGAAGAGAGAGATAGCTTCGAAAGCTGACGCCACAATATACAGAGAGATACTCACCGTTGTACCTACCTACCTACCTGTAGGCAGACTTTGGCCACGCAACACGCTGTCAGCTAGCAGAGACACTGCGAGTCACAGACAGAAGCATCATGAAGATTGTGGAAGATGGCAGGCAGACACATTCCGCGTGTGTAGGCTTCGTAGGTGTGAGGCGTAAGCAGGGCAAGCTTGATAATCGTTGTCATTCGCCTTCGAAGGTCTACATACGTAGGCCAGACTAGTGTGCTGCTTGCGGGCTAGGCTGAGACATGTTGACGCCACACGGTCGGAGGATGTGGCGATCCTGTAGCGATCCTATGGCGATCCTGTGGCGTTGCGGACTTGCATTTTTTTGCCACCCCCAGAAAACACCATCGTCACGTCGCGTCCTTAGTCTTACCCTCGAGGTCAATCAACATACATGTTGAGTGAGAGCGTCAGTTCCCACAGTATCGTTGCTGAGATCAGGATCGAGGTCAGTGTGTACGATTCGTTCAATCATTATTGATCTCTGGCTGGCAATCCAACCCGGAACAGACCTGTCGTGGCCTCGTCTCTTCGCTGTCCAAAACAGAGCATTCGCCAAGAGTAAAAGAAGTATACTGTACTCGCTTTCCAAACCACAACCACGCTTCTCTGAGCTCCTCACACAGGCAATCCAACCAAACCCGAACCCTATTATCTCTCGGCGGCAGAAACATCAAAGAGCATCCGGCGAGACTAGTCAGTCGTGCTCTCGCCAGAGTCACATCCTGCCACCAAAGCAGCCTTGCACGACTCGAGATCCCCACCATCCTCGTTGTCCAGAAGCGCGCACTCCAAACGCTCGCACTGACGGCCTAAAAGCTTGAGGTCCAACTCGCTAAAGTCCATCTGAACCGCCACGCCGACCAGACTCGGAAGCTTGACACGAGCGAAGTCTTCCTCGATATCCTCATGCCAGAATTGACCCCAGCATTTCAGCCAAAGACGTTTGAGGCCCGGAAGCAAGCCTGGGATGTTTTGTATACAATGAAAGAAAGACTCATCCACGATCGCAGTCCGGATCGCCTGACGCTGCTTGAAAGTGAATTTTTCGACAAAGGCCTTGTAGAAGATGTCATGGGTGCCACCACTGAAGTTGAAAGCGTTTGTGGCGTAGGGGAGTAGAGCCGCGTCGAGGTTGACCTGACGACAGGTGCGGAGGAACTGCGTGCTCAGTTGAACGGAATGGTCGCAGATTTGCTGCTCCACCCACGCCCGACTCTCCCGGCTGCTGTTGCACACCTTGTGCCTCTTGTCATCTTCGACCAGACAGAAGCGGCGCAGGTGGGGCTCTGCATCTTCTTCTTCTTCTTATTCTACTGCAGCGTGAGCGGCGCCGGCCAGGCGGCTGACGTTTGCGTGATCCATCGATGGAGCAGTGCACAGATCGATGCCTATCGTGAATATGGACTCGGGTTCGTCATTCGTGTCGTCGATGTGGATGGTGTTGTTGCTGAACAGATAACCGTAGACCATGTTTCTAACCTCCGGAGGGAGATCTAGGAAACCCAAGCGGCCCTTGCGTTGCGTGCTGTAGATGTGTTAGCATACTTGATGTGAAGGCGCGCAGGGTCGCGTGTGGGAACACTTACGATGAAGGAGGTTCCATGTTGCCCAGCGTGGGAGCTGCCGTGGCTTCGTCCGATGTGGAACCCGCCATGTTGGTGGTTGGGGCGAAGATGTGTGTGTAGGTGGTGGGTGATCTTCGAAAGTCGGGGTGGACAAAAGGACGAGGTGGACGCGCGAGAAAGTCGGGAGCGGGTCTGCGAGTCACTGAGTGAAGGTTGAATGCGACGCGTCAACGAGTCCCGACCAGTGAAGTTGTTCGAAGAGTGAGGCGGACGCCGATCGATCGATTGTTGATAAGAGGGCCGCTACGTCGATTCACTGTTCTTCTTCTGCTTCTTCTTCTTCTTCTTCTTCTTCTTCTTGACAGACTCACGGCACTTTGGATATGGAAAGGACTCGGATCGAGGTAAACATCACCGAAGCAACAAGGACATGAAATTAGAAGACCATTTACCTACGCTTCTTTGAGCACTACTAACTGACTTGATCCTTGTGGACTCAGTCTCCGAATATCCAAGGGCGGTCAAGTGCCTATTCTGACATCTCTCTCTTCAGGGGAATCCCACCTAAGTCTCCTCGTCCTCATCCCCATCCTCATTCTTGTCATAGTCCTTATCCTCATCCTTGCGCCGTAGAGTCAGAGTCTCCAACCAGAGGTGCTTTAGTTCAGGGACAAGTCTCGGCAACTCCGCTAACTGCCTGGAGAATATCATAGGCACGATAGCAACCCTCATGGCACGGCGTTGCTTGGCAGTGAACCGCTGGACGAACGCCATGCGGAAGCGAGCTCCCATCCCACCACTGAGCGTGAACGCATTCGTAGCGTAAGGAAGCAGGGCAGCCTCGCTGTGAATCTGGCGATTGACGCGCAGCAACTGGGTGCTGAGCTGGACGTGCTCGCGGCAGATGTGGTTTGAGACGAAGATCTGGTTGCTGTCGCAGATCTCACCGTTGGTGTTGTGAGTCGTAACGGTGCAGGGCCCGTTGACGCTGTGGAGAGTGAGCTGAGATGTGCCGGCGAGACTTTTCACGGCCAAGTAGTCGTGCGATGGAGTCGTGCAATTTGAGATGCACATCTGGTACTTGTTCTCGAGGTTTGCAGCCGTGCCGTCAAGGTGGATTGTCGTGCCGCTAAAGAGAAACCTGTAGATGCGGTTTCGGATCTCCGCAGGGAGATCAAGGAAGTTTGTGGGACTCTTGATCGGTCTGTGAACGTGTCAGAGTGATCCGGAAGCGTGTTGATCGTTCATCGGGATACTTACGACGACGCAGGCTCTATGTTGTCCTGCTGGGGGGAGTCCTGTTGGGAAGCATCTTGCTAGGAGGCATCTTCTTGCTCAACGGCGTCTTCTTTGGGGGCGTCTTGCACGGCGGCTGTCATGTTGAGATCGCCGCTGTAAACATGTTAGCACAATCTCGAGGCGCGTTGGCAACGTTACTGGGATACTCACGATGGAAGCTCGACGTTGTCTTGCCTCGAGGCGTCTTGCGCGGAAGTCGTCATGTTGTGGGTCTTACGAAAAGTTGGTGTCTTTCGCAAGTCAGGGTGGATGAAAGATCGAGATAGACATGCGAGAAAGTCACGAGGTGGGTCCGCCAGTTAGTGAAGTGAGAAGTGAAACGCGACACATTGTTCAGACCAGTGAAGTCGTTACCAAAATTCAGGCGTCGAAGGCAGAAATTGATCGTCGACCAGAGGAAGACTCGGTCAGGTATTTTCTCAATCGATGGTTCCGATGCATCAAGGCTTATGTGAAGGGGGGATTATATATGATGGGTATGTGATATCGTTCAAGGCTGTCAATGAGCCACAGACCATACATATGCTATGTAGCATGCTTTCTTCTTGCTTTGCCACACATAAAGGAACAATGAGAGTACTAGTGGATGCCTCACAAACAGCAAAAAGCCAGTCACATCGTGGTTGAATCGTTTACGGAACGAGTTTCGATCGATTCAATTCAATTCATCACCGTCTGTAGCTACCTTCGATGTCCAAGTCTCTCGTTGACGTTATTCGATCGTTTACTGAACACACTCAGTCCATCGACTCAAGTCTTCATCAATGTCCAAGTCTTGTGAAACCACAAAGCGACGCCCACAACAAAGAGACCTGTCCAAATACCGTCGCGAACCGTTCAACCCTTCCAAGAAGTGCCTGAGAGAAGGCGCGAACCTCGAGACGCACCCCGATCAGCGTCATCCCAAGTCTTCCACAATGTTTCTGCTATCTTTCCCATGACCTTGACAATGCATCCTGAACAACTCGGAGTCGTTGTTCTCGGCTCGGCTGTGCACATGAAGGGCTGTTCGTCTTGATCAGACAAAACTCGTACGCCAAACAAGAGAGATGCTCATCCAACTCCCATCGCGAATCTTCCAACCCTCCCAAAAGCTACCCAAGAGAGAAAGACACTCACACCTCAACAAGCTCAACAACCACCACAAAACCCCGAACCCACTCCCCTTCACTTCATCAAAATGCTCAAAGCCTTCTGATCCCCCAACAGCGCCTTCTCCATGTGCAAAACAGTGCGCTCCTTTTGCGAGCTAGCAACATCAACCCAGATCCTGACCGCCGCGCCCTCGAGCGCAGCGAGTTTCCTGAACTTGTGAACGTGATGGTTCAGCTTCCGCACGCTAATGTCGTTCAGGTCCAGCCACACGCGCTGCAGCCCGGGGAAGAGATCCGGGATGTGTGGCAAGAGGCGCTTGCCGATGTTGTGGAAGGCGGCGTTTAGGATCGCGGCGCGATTGTCAGGGCCAAAGGTGCGGCGCAAACTTTCGCTGTGCTCCGGGCGGTTGGCGTCGTTGAAGATGAAGAAAGTTTCTGTGTAGGGGATGAGGGCGGCCTCGGAGTGGATTTTCTTGCAGGTGCGGAGGATTTGCAGGGAGAGGACGGTGGTGGTGTGGTTGCCGGTGCATTTCACGCCGTTGCAGATAGCGTGGTCGAGGGTGCGACCTGTGGATGGGAGTTCGAATGCGGCGGTTCCTTCGACGAAGGATGGGTGTTGCTGGGCGCGAGCTGGGCCGGCCAGGGTTAGGAAGCGGTTGTGGCGCGATGGGGTTTCTTCGCATAGCCTGCCGCGTAGTTTGGGGACGACGAGGCTCCAGTAGAGGGGGATGGCGCCGTTTTCGGTTTCGACTTCGTAGGATTGCGGGTGGGCAGGTGAGGTGTCGACGTGGACGGTCTTGCCGACGAAGAGGTATTCGTAGATCTTGTTGCGGATCTCCGCCGGCAGGTTCATGAAAGCTGAACCTTTCTGGGCGTTCATGTTTTGCTGCCTGTAGAGTTGTTAGCGCGTGTACGTGGGAACATGTTGTATCTGGAACGATACTTACAGAGGGTTTAGCTCGGAGTCGTTGGGTGTTGTGACTTCAGCCACCTCGACAGCAGATGGTTGACCAGCCATCAATGTGGTGTCGATCTCGTTGTCTTGCGTGAGGTTCGCCATGATGCTGGCGTTCGTGGACTTTGTGCTGTAGCTATGTGCACCCGTCATGTGCGGATGGGGGCAGCTTGTCAGTATGGGCGGTGTTGCGGGTGGTGGTGGAAGGACGATGTAGGACATCTGGTATTGCAGAAGTAGGCCGGCCCACGACTAGAGTTACGAGCGGGTGCTTCGCGCCGTGACGCGGCAAACAAAAGGTTCATGTGAATGGAGAGTCACTGTAGGTGGAAGAAGTCAGCCTTCACATCGGTTAGTGAAGTTCCATGCCGCAGTGCCAAGGCGTTCTGTGTTTGGAGGAGAGTCGTGGCGGGCCTCAACATACTTGCTCGGCGTTCGGGGGAACGATGGATGGCATTAGGTTGTGCATATAATGACCAGTTGATCGGACCTGGCCTAGAGGCGACTGGACAATCTCTCATTCGACGATACCGCCGTTGCTGGGCGACAGCTAGGAACATCCAGGTGAGAGCCGCAGACACCGAAGCCACCGAACTTGATACCCCAGAGCTATCAAGTCGTGCAGAACTCCGCAGTACAGATGTTTCTTTGTTCAGAGTCTGAGACAACAACGGCATTGTGTGACAAGAAACGATTCGAAAGCGGGAAAGGTCGAAGGAGATTGTTTGAGCGCCACGAAGCAATACAGTTGTCAAGATTGTTCTTCTGTTGTGGGATTAATGGGGTTATTGGATTCGCGATGGCCAGAGGGCACTACAGTCGCTTGATTGAGAGCTGAAGTCGTCAGGCTCACGCCACTCAACATCCTCATGATGTCCGTCTGCGCCGACTCGGCGGTGGAATGTTCTTTGTTCGGAGCTGGGCATAAAAGTATCATGCTTTGACGGGGAAGACTCGAGACTAGGGAAGGTCTCTTGGAGGGAATCAAGGATCGTCAAAGTAGGTTCGCTGCAAGCAGACGCCCATGTTTCGGTTGTGTACTATGAGCAATAGTCAACTAGCGGTATATCCAAGCGTTTAGACGCTGCATGTTCAACGTCTAAAGTCAACAACACTCCTCTTACTCCACCCATGCTGCTCAACAAGCCCAACCTCCCTATTCTTCTCATCATACAACAGACCACTAAGATACTTGTACAAATCGACATTCGCACCGTTGTAAGCGATGCTGTGATCGCTATCAGTGTAAGCCCTCCAATCCATCTTCTCGGGGCTAACGCCATCCCCAACAAGCAGATCCACAAGCGCCGCAGTGTGCTGGTAGTGCACATTATCATCGCCAATACCGTGCATAATAGCGAAACCACCAGGGACGTTCTTGAAGCCCTCGGTATTGCGGATGGCGGTGGCCTCGTAGCCATCGGCATTGGTCTCCGGGACGCGCATGTAGCGCTCCGTGTACATGGAGTCGTAGAAGCGCCAGTCGGTGACGGGGGCGGTGATGAGGCCGAGGGTGAAGGGGCCGGCGTCGGCGCCTTGGGTCTCGAGGACTTTGGCCGTGAGGAAGCCGCCGAAGGACCAGCCCCAGAGGGCGACGTGGTCGGCGTCGATGAAGGCGTTGTTCTCGATGAGGTATTTGGCGGCCCAGATCTGGTCTTTGGCTTCGAGGATTCCGAGCTGTGAGGTGACGGTGGAGCGGAACTCGCGGCCTTGGAAGGCGCCGCCGCGGTTGTCGATGGTGTAGAGGATGTATTGCAGCTCCGGGTCGGCGGCTACGAAGAGGTTCCAGTTGGGGGTTGTGTAGGCCTTGGTGGCGCGCTGGGAGTTGGGGCCGCCGTAGGGGGTGAGCATTATTGGGTATTTCTTTGAGGGGTCGAAGTTGGGAGGGTAGGTGATCTTGACGTTCAGCATGTAATCGGTGTCAGGGACAGGGCCGATCTGGGTCCAGGTGGTGTTGGGGAGGTTGTAGTCCTGGATCCTGTCCACGAGTGCCTGGTTAGAGGTAACGGTGGAGATGGGGGTGGTGCTGTTGACGCTGTACAGCTCCTGGTATGGGACATCAGGGCCGCCGTAGTTGAGGAGGTAGTAGCCGTTGTTGGAGGAGAAAGAGGCAGACCACCAGCCAGCCTCGGTGTCATCAACAAGCGCTGTCTTCTTGAGAGTGGCGTAGGACACGCTGTACAGATGGCTTTCGGTGCTGTGGTGCTCGGTAGAGGTGTAGTATACGAGCTGACGCTGGGTGTCGACCGAGAGGACGGAACGAACTTCCCACTCGCCACTGGTAAGGGTGATGTTGTTGGAAGCTGGTCCGTTGACAGGGAACAAGTAGATGTGAGCCCAGCCGGAAGCATCCGATACATCAAGGTAGTAGGTAGCGTTGGATGCCGAGTATGTGCCGTTGCCCTTGAGGTGGCCGACATATTGAATGTTCAAGCCGTTCTCCAGCCAGCCATCGCTGCCGTCGCGCTCGCGGTTAACGGTAGAGGAGCCGGAAGGCACAGAGACTGTCACCAGCTTTTCTTCGGTCTGCACACGGTTGTACGCGCGGTAGATGAGGCTATCGTGAGCGTCGGTAACCCAGCTGACTTCACCGATAATGAGCTCCTCAGGCGGGAATGCATCGGTACTCACGGGCACGAGATCCATGGTTTCCAGATCAAGCAGCGTGATAGAGACGGTAGGGTTCGTTGTGCCGACCTTGGGGTAGCGAATGTCCAAGTTCTGGGGGTAGACAGGCGCAATGGCAGAGTCATTCATGAAGTACTGCACGGTGAAGGTGCCCACACCGGTCTCGTTGAAGCTCAGGAAGCTGAGGAAACGAGCATCGGGGGAGAACCAGAGCGTGTAGCGGTCACCGAAGATCTCCTCCTCATACACCCAGTCAGGCACACCGTGGAACATGTCCTCGCCACCGTCATTGGTGATTTGGGTGATATCCCCAGTCGCGCCATCTTTGATATAGAGGTTGTTCTCTCTCACGAAAGCAATGAGATCGCCAGTGGGTGCAAACTGCGCATACTGAATGTCGCCATTCTGGTCGTCGACAAGCGGAGTCTGCTCTCCAGACTCCACATCCAGGACAATGTAGTTGGACCAGTAAGAGTGCCTGTAATTTTGGGTGTAGTTGGTGGCGAACATGACCTTTTGCTGATCAGAACGGATCCAGTATTCGTACACATCCTCGGGAATCAGGTCGGCGGCGACAAATGTGTCATTCTCGCCGGTGGCGTAGTTCTCGAAGACGAGAGCACCGCTGTCTGCTTGGTAGACGACGAGACCATCTTCCTCATCGGGCAGCCAGTCGACGGAAAGCGTGGAGGCGCGGAACTGGGGGCTCAGGACGGTGTTGTTGAAGTTGAGCGTCTGGTTGCCGCTACCGGTGGGAGCAATCGGTTTCCTTGGGGGGTCAATGGCAGCTGCACTTCCCAGCAACAGAGTCGCCACGCAGGCCAGAGAGGTGATGGCCATGTTGACGGGCGAAGGGATGATCGTCGAAGACTGGAGTCTCGAAGTCAGGACTGCCTAATGCCTAAGTTTATATAGGACGGAAGCAAGGGCAGGCGAGATGTCGCGCCATGCGATTCACTATCAAGAGATAATGATATGTAACCTTCCGATTGGAGCTAAAGCGCCAATGCTGTCGCTGGGGAAAACGGCGAAGTCTTCTTGGCTGACCCTTGGCTCGCGAACAACCAGTTTGGTTATCATTTCGTCTTGTTGGACACAAGTGTCTACCAGAGTAGACGAAGATGTTGCCTTTATAATCCGAGAATAGGTAAGCTGACCCTTCTCTACAGGTACAGAGAGGTACAGAGAGAGAGAGAGAGAGAGAGAGAGAGAGAGAGAGAGAGAGAGAGAGAGAGAGAGAGACAGAGTGAGAGAGAGAGAGAGAGGGTGAAATACACAACATATATAAGGTACAATATACAAAAAAATAATATTTAAAGA
>QZFA01000046.1:0-165473 GCA_003614995.1 Cladosporium phlei | reverse complement strand
CAGAGTTTGTGCATCATAGACGAGGTCTCGGTGGTCGCTAGTCGTGCGACGAGATGAGTTCAGTCGTGTGTTGTTGTTGTTGTTGTTGTTGTTTTTTTTGTTGTTGTTGTTGTTGTTGTTGTTGTTGTTGTTGTTGTTGTTGTTGGCGGAACCGTGATTTCTGTGGCTGCTTCGAAACGACATTGAGCTTGTCGAGCGTGGTTGCATCTCAGGGTGGAGGGTTTGTGCATTGTCGTCGGTCTGGACTCTAGTCGCATCTGCACCATTCCCTGGTGCCGGTGTGGCAAGGCCTGATTCCGCGTATCCTCGGGACTTTTGGACTTTCGGTCTGCTGAAGAGACTAAATAGAGACATGTTCGGTTTGCGAGGGCCTTGCATTGGGGCGTTGGATGTGTCGTCCCTCAGTGATTGTACGCTTCCGTTGTAACGCCCTGAGAGTACATGATGCGCCTGCAGGATTCCTGCATGTTTGCGGTCATCCCAGGGTTCGTCCAGAGCAGTCCGTATGGGGGGTAAGGGCTTGTCGCAGTCCAGGGGGGTGGAGGCTCGAGAAGCAGGTCGCTCGAAGGGACTCATGGAGATTGTTTGGTGTGTGTGTGTGTGTCAGTGAAGCTGTCAATCAGACACGCATCACAGACATGTGTGGTGTTGTAGGTCGTTCCAGAGTGTTGTTACAGTGGCGGTGGCTTGGCATAGGCGAGGGTACACGAGACGAGAGGCACAGTGAGGCACAGTACACTCTTTTACTTGTCCCTTGCTTGCAGAAAGGTGAAGTGAAGTGCGAGGGACAACCGAGTGGATGGAACTGGCGTGGAAGAAAGGGTACAGTACACTGGTGGTGTAGTTAGCCTAAGGGCTACGCTAAGAAAAAGCTCGTCGGTGCAGAAGCGAACATCAAAGGTGAAACGGCTGCTAGGCGAGCCTTTTGCAGCGATATGCTGAATCTAGCCGTACAGGCTCGAGTGAGTAACGCGACGGCATCCACTGCGTGGAAGAAGATGGCCGGGGTATGGTGGCAGGGTCGGTGCCGGATCACACGTGTGTTCTTCTTAGGCTTCTTTGAGCTGAGTGGAAGAAATGAATTGCATGATTCGGCGCTGAAAAGCGAAACCGTGTCTCGAGGATAACCTTGAAGGCCGCGTCAAAGGTGGTGTGTAGCCATGACTTGACTAGATTCCTGTATTGAAAGGGAAAAAGGCTAATTCATGGCGGGCGGGCGTGATGGGCAGCAATGCGCATCTCAGGTGTTGAATTGGCATGCCTGCCATACTCGGTGTCGGCCGGAGCAAACGAGGTGAATGGGACGCCAAGGGTGTGTTGTGGATTGATGGATTGATTAATTAATCAATCCAACAGTGATGGCGTGGGAGGGCAGGGCAGGCGTTTGCCGACGCGGAGATGGGCTGCATCTTGCAGGTGACAGGAGGTTGCAGAAAGGTGGCACGCACACGTGCAGTGCATCCCCATAAGTTACTACTGTGCATAACTCAGCACTATCCATTTCGTGTTTACGATTCTTCAGGACCTTCAGGGGTCGGCTTAGTGTGGCCGTTTTGCAACTCATCTCTCCAGATACCGCACACAAGGCAAGACACAAGCCGAAACCGTTTCATGTAGCAGCGATCCGGCGGGACCTCGCGGCGTGTGAAGAAGTGCATTGTTCAAGACCGTCCTGGATGATGATGGATAGTAATTAGCCGTCGAGTTCTAGCCTTCGCGTCCCAACGCCGCTATACAGCGATCATAAGCCGGTGATAATATGCACAATGGGGCCTCATCATCACAGCAATATGCAGTATGCCTGACTTAACTCAACTCCAAACGCGCAAACTCTCTGCCGCGTTGGTCCCTCCGGCCCGTCATCCTATCCTTGTGCCGTTACGCTAGCGGATCGATGGTGGTGATGATAGCGGAGGCTGGCTGCAGGTGTCACTTCAAAAGGTCCAAACCATTACAGCTGGCATGAGTAGGATGACTTCGATGAACCATAGCTGCTGAATCAACTGCATGCGGAGGATTGGCATACTGGATTTGTCTTTCTGTGAGATTTTAGTATTCCCCTGGCACGAGGATGATAATGATGGACAGTCGCTGACACCACCCTTCTCCTAGTCGACGCATTAGTCAATTGACTACGGTACCGGTGGTATATGTACGGACAAGTGCATTTTCTCCCCTCCGAAGCGTTTGTTCACACTACGATAGCTCTGCTGCTGTCGACACGGATGCCGCGAGCGAACAAAGGAGCCGGGGCGATGAGTCGAGTCCGAGACAGAAGACGGGAGTGCCGTCGTCGGATGTGTTTGCTTGACATGTGACGAGGGTGTTGTCTGTTGATATCCATGTTGCAGGCCAGCCAGGTAATCAGGTCGTACAATGACCGCATGCATGCATGCATGAATGTCATGTTAATGTCGTTCATTGATTATGCACGCCATCTCTTCCATTCCATTCTCTCCGTCCTCTCCGCTCTCCGCACTGCGGCGACCTCCGTGAGGTGTGATCCTGTAGCTACCTACTTCACTTTCTCGTTGTATGTCCGCTTCCGACCGCACACCTCACCTCAGGCGGGGCATCGCACCTGCAGTCTGTAAATCGTTTGGGCATACACCTTCAGTACAGTATAATACGATCCAGACATCAATTTCTTTGTCGTTCTTCTCCACCCTCACCAACCCACAACTTCCGCCTTGCAACTCACTCCCTACCTCACACTCTGCTTACCTCACCCACCTCAACGACCATGACGCCTGACAACGAAACCCACAACAACCACAACAACCACAACATCACCTCTCTCCCCCACCGACCGCGCATCTCTCCCACAAACACCGAAGAAAACATGACACAGTCCCGCCAAGGCCCACCGTCACCGCGTAGCCCACACTCGCCTTCTTTGTCCTCCCTCCAAGCAGCAGCCACTCTCAATGCCGGCCTGAGATCCTCAACCGCCGCATCAGTCTCAGGAACCCCCGTCAAGAACAGCCTCGAGCGTCGCCGCTCAAGTCTGCTCACCAACTTCGCCCTCAACGACCCGACAATTCCCGCTCCAGGCGAGATGCAGCAGACCCACAGTGCGCGCTCTGGCAGACGGTCCAGTGTTGCGTCGCCCGCTATGGGAGGCGACCTTCACCACCACCGTCAACCCAGCATCGGAGAAATGTACCAGGACATGGAAATCGAGACTGAAGGTCAGGTCAACCGCCTGCTCCACATGATCCGCCTGCAGCAAGACCAACTCGCCGCCCTGCAAAGCCAGAACAACCAGAACCACGACTCATCAGCCATCGCTCCAACTCCTCCGGCAGAGAGCTCAAGGCCATCCAGCGCCCACCCTCACGACTCCCAGCTGCAGCATCCTCAACCAACGACAGGAGCGACCACCTCGACAAACGCAAACTCCCGCTCCACTTCCTTCTCCAGCGCAGTGCCAGTCCAAGCCGGCCTCCCTCACGGCCACGGCATCTTCAACCGCCCTCACTCTCTCTCCCGCCAATCCTCCGCCCGCATCTCCAACAACGCCAGCGGAACCACCTCGCCAGCCTTGCATCCCTCCTCAGGCCTTGGACCCTTGACCGAAGACTTCTTGCTCGGCGGAACGCGCGACGATGCGGCTTTCTACCAGGCTGAAACCGTCAACCTGACGCGCGAAAACCAATTACTGAAGTTCAGGATCAGGGAGTTAGGTTAGTACCTTATCTTTTTTTGATTTTTCTGAACCCACACGCTGACCATTCTGGAATCCACAGAGAAGCAAATCTCCGAGTCCGGCGCATCGCCGCAACAACACCTGCACCAGCACGCAAGCCACTCGCCACTGGCCGAGACCCCGGAGACGTTCAGCAATGAAGCTACTACTGCTACTTCGCTGCCAACCCCTCCTGCCGCCGAGCCTGTGTCTAAGATCGCCTGAAACGGTTGTTTGATCGTCTGAACTCAGTCCGATCATCTCTGGTCGGACCCTTTCTCTTCCGTATTCCGTCCCTGGGGACATATGAGCGTGTGAGCCTGTCGCGGCGTTCCGGTTCCAGTTCTCTTGCATCGCCCGGGGACGTGGGACGGGGTTTTTGAGCGCAAAACAGAAGCAGACTCTAAATGTACGGTATCGGCGCTACGGGGGACTTCCTTTCCCGATGATGATGATGATGAGGGTAATGAACAAGAATTGACGATGCTGTGGTTCTCGCTATCATACCCACCCTAGATTACACATGAACGATTACAAACACACGAGAGGCAGCATGTGTACACAGACTGACATGGAAGAGACTCACCTCACAGCCCCTGGTGTCCTCCCAACACTTGCTGGTCCGCATTGCCTCCATCCACCGCCCACTCCTCCCTCTCAGGCCCAAAGTACTTCCCAAACGTCCTCTCCAAATCCTCCCTCCCCAACTCCATGTGCTTCCCCGGCACGCCCTCAAACACCAACCCGCCCTTCTCATCCAGCGCCCTCAACCCAATCCAATCCTCCCGATAAATATCCCTCTCCCTCAGCGGCGTCACAACGCTACTCGTCTCATTCACCTCCGCAAACCACCCGCTCTCCTTCGGCACAACAGTCTCATCGTCTTCAAAAACAACCATCACGAACCGCTCCAGCGCGCTCAACCTGTCCTTGTAAACCCCCTTCTTCACCTTCTTCTCGTTGTTCACATCCGCCAGAAAGTGGCTGTGCTCCAGATATCCCTCCACCGGCAGGCCGGTCGTTTTGTTCAGTTCGCGGTAGTATTGTGCCGGCACGACGGTGTTCTGCACGTAATCCGTCCACGCATTCCCGCCCACAAGCGCCACAGCTCCCTTACACACCAGATCCCACGTCCCGCAGCGCTGAAACTGCGCAATACCATTATGCTGACTTCCATAAGTGACCAAGCTGCGCACACTCAACCCTTCACACCTCTCGACTAATCCCCTCAAAAACTGCCCGCCCTGACTAAACCCCAAGGCGTCGACCCGCACCACCCCATCCGCGTTCGTGAGATTCGGGTTGATGAGCAGCTCCGCGCAGATGACCTCGGACTGCGCCGTGATGTTCCCGAAGAAAGTCGCGCGCTGGTCGTCGGAGCCGGATTGCGCGGCGCGGATGTATTCGACGTGGGTGCCTGGGTGGATTTTGGAGGCGAGGGCGCCGACTTCGTGCAGGCCTTCGGCGTCGTGGCGGTCGCCTAGGCCGTGCCAGATTAGGAGGGGGAGGGGTTTGCTGTGCTGTGGGTTGGGTGTTGTTGTTGGGAGGGCGGCGGCGAGAGGGAGGAGGGTTAGGGCGGGGGTGAGGAGGCGCATTGTGAAGGGTTGGCTTGTTGGGTTGGAGGCTTGGCCAAGATCAATCTTCGCTGGGTGACTTAGTAGGTATAGGAAGAAGAACGAAGGATGGTTTGTGGCACTGGAAACATCTCTCGCTGGCTCGCTCTCGTGGTAAGCCGTCGAAAGCGGGAGGGATCAGCATGTCAGCGACGTCATGAATCGGGGGAAATCAACATTGAATTATCTTATCGATCACTGAGAACACTCGAATAAAACCGATTAATCAAGAACATTAGTATCAGTTTTTCGTATCTGCCAAACCATCTACCTAGTCCCTACATCGCCGTTTTCCATTTCCCATCACTGTCGTTCTAGTCAGAGTAAGCGCACATACCCTAATACAGGCAAACCGCCTGCGAGCCTTTGCAATCCAAAAGATGACCTTGATGGTCACATACCTCCAGCTAGCATGCGTGTCGTTGCATGCATCCACGAATCTTACACTTCCAACTTCAAAAAAGCAAACCAAAAACGCGCACATGAAGGGTATTTTTGTCTTCAGTAAAGACCCAGACCATCCCGCCATGAAAAGAAGAGAAGTTAAATAAAAAAAAACAGAATAATCGTTGACTTGCGTTGCGTGAAGTAAAGAAAAAGGGACAGCCTTTTTTTTGGTTCAAGCGCGTGGTTTCTTCCAGTAGTATTGCTGTGAGTGATGTCAGTTTGGAGGTTCTCAAGACGATGTAGAGCGCAGTAGCAATCAGGACATACCTTGTGCTGTTTGCGGGCAGCCCGCATGCTCGTCTTTCCAAGACTCTGTGTGACCGTCTCGCGGCGGAAGTCGTCAGTGTCCGTTTCCGGGATGTAGTAAAACTCGCTCTCGAGCAATTTGCCAGCGGCATCTTTGCCTTCGCGCTTGATCTCGCCAACGCACGGGATCCCATCGATGACGCTCTTGAGTGTTGACCGCGAAACGTATGGCTTTTCAGCGTCGGTGTGCTTCTTCGGTTTCGCACCACGGAGCTCGGCGGGCAGGTTGGTGTGGATGGTGGAGAGCGGCAGGGAGTGAATGCGGGAGTAGGCCAGCTGGTTGATGACATGGTTCGTGACCAACTCCAGATCGAACTGAGGTGCTGGTGACGGTGCTGCTGCAACCTTGGCCTGTGGCATGGCTTTGTTGGGGGAGATGGAAGTCACAGCTAGAGGCTTGCGGACGCGATCCGGGGAGGCATGTTTGAACGATTCAAACTTGGAGAGGAGGTTCTCGCCGAATGGGCCAAAGGAGTGAACGATTGGGTCGTTCTCTTCGTCATGTTCGGAAAGATCTTCGCTCTCGAAGCTGTGGCGTTTAGACTGTGGCTTGGGAGTGAGTTCGTTGCTGGTGTCGACAACAGTCTGGTCTGGGTCTTCCACCGGAGTAGGCGTGACGTCCTCGTGCGCAGCATCTTCGTCCGAGCTGTTATCCTCGTAAACCCGGACTGGGCTCTTCGACCCGTCGTCAATGAATGATGCGTCAAAGGAGGTGATGGCTGCGTTGTTGGGCGTGGGCGAGGTGGGAGTGTATTGACGCGGAGGAAGCATTGCCGGCGGGCTTGATGCGAGCTCAACAGGATCGTCACGACGACGCTTGAGGGGAGATTCTTCCAACCAGGAGGACTTTGAGTGGCTTGAGCTGGGCTCCAATGCCTCTTTCGGCCACGTGAGCATCACACGAGTGCTTTGAACGTCGACCATGATTTGTGCCTGTGGCTTGTCTGAGGAGAAGCAATCGCCCTTTGCCAGATCATACATCTGCCCGCGGCAGTGCACGGTTGCACCATTCCATCCCAAGCATTCGACCTCTACTTTGCCAGCTGGACATGTGGAGTCAGGAGCAGCATACGAAGCTCGTACGTGAACGCGTGAGACATGTCGGTTGCCGGGAAGCTGGTAGTCGGACGAATTGCTCGAGCGGCCCATGAGGACAGGCTCGCCATTGTAGGGGATGTGAAGAGTCGGCACGTCACCCAGGGGAGCGCGTTCGGATAGGGTCGAGACGGTTCTTTGAAGTCCGGGACGCGTCTGACGCGCAGGTGAAGAGGAGCCGAAGAGACCGGTCGAAGAGGTGGGGATCGGAGTAGGATAGTACTTCCTCGCTTCCATGAGGTCGTCGAACTTTCGCTTGGTGGAGGGCCGTGGAAGGCCTCCGGGTGAGGAGGAGAGAGGCTCGAAGGCAGGAAGCAGCGATGGACGACGCGATGGTGCGTCCATGCCTTCGGTAGACTTGACGACAGACCTGCCGCGGAAGGGAGAAGCTTCCATGTTGGAGGTGCTGTACTGAGCTGTCCTGTCTTGTCCTGACCTGACCTGACCTGACCTGTCCTGTAGGTAGGCGTACTGGACACGCGAAGGACTGCCAGATGCCGCGTAAAGTGGAGGGTTGCTATGCGCGAGGACGCGGCTAAGCGCCTGTACCGGGGGATTGGTGAGGTGTATAGGTGATGCTAGGAGACAGAAGGCATGTCCAGATGACGAGACGAGGAGTGAAAGAAGAAACAGCAGCAACAGCAGGATGAAGGGAGGTCAGAGCCGGACGACCTCTGGGCAAGGTTGAGTGTGAGCGGGTGCAAAACCGACTGAGTGCTGCACTCTCGCGTCAGCCGTAGTAGCGCGTTGGACCCATTGGCCTAAGCGTCCCGGCCTTCTGCCTTTGCCTAAAAGACTGCCTTGTTGCCTGGCGTTTTCTTTTGTTTTACTGTACATATTGATTACCTGACTAAGCTGTCTTTTATCTATGAATGAAATGACAAACATGTGTTTATTTGGAAGTCACTCCCATCGCTACTGCTCTCTCTCGCATTTTGTAACTTCGATCAGCATGTTTTAAGCGAGACCCACCGACGCGTGAAATGTGAACGTGAACTTTGAAGCGTGGAAAACATGTCATGGATCGCGTGTCGAAAGAAGGCTGGAAACTCTCCACTCGTGGCCCGTTGCCGGCCGTGGCATCGATCGTGATTCTCTCCTTTCCTGAACATTGATTAGAACTGCCAACAACCTCCAATATCCTCACTTTTATACAATCGTATATCAACACAGAAATTCAATGTAAGCGACGGTAGAAAGGTCTTTCCTTTTCCATGCCGACTCCGGGCTTAAAGTCGGAAGTTCAATCTAAATCCAGTCGAGTGCTTGCTTGGATCCAAGGTTGCTGGCGACGTCGTCACCGTCTATAAAGCACCGCCTATCAGCAACACCACCTATCTCTCACATTTGTCTCCATCACCTGCTCTCTACCAGAGAACCTCCCTGACATAACCCATTGCAATCCACAGCACAGTAACAAAAGATCATGGCGGCCTATATGGATGCTCTCCGCCAGTGCTTCTTCATCGGCGCTCCCACCCTCACCGAGAAGAACCTCCCGAACCAGTCCGGTCGCGTGTTCATCGTCACTGGTGGTTATGCAGGTAATATCGAGAACTCACATGTGCAAATTCAGTATGTACAGCATACTGACGACTTGCAGGCGTCGGCAAGGAACTGTGCAAGATCCTCTACCAGCACAACGGCACCGTCTACGTCGCCGGCCGCTCGCAGAGCAAGGCCGATACTGCCATCGAAGAGATCAAGCAAGCCCATCCCAGCTCTGACGGAAAACTGGAGTTCTTGCACGTCGATCTGGCGGACCTTCCCACTATCAAGAAGTCCGTCGACGACTTTCTGAGCCGCGAGCAGCGTCTCGATGTCTTGACTAACAGTAAGTCTTCATGAGCATCCTCCAGTATGCCTCAGCTCGGGGACGCGGTCGAGTAGCAACGTCATCTCTGCAATGAAGCTGACATCTTCACTATAGACGCCGGTGTGATGACACCTCCCGCCGGATCCGTCACTCACCAATCCCACGAGCTCCAAATGGGCACCAACGTCCTCGGACCCTGGCTCTTCACAGAACTTCTCACTCCCCTCCTCCGCAAGACAGCCTCAACCTCCCCTCCCGGCTCCGTTCGCGTAACCTGGGCCGCCTCGCTCGCCACCATGTTCTCACCCAAAAACGGCATCGCCTGGTCCGACGCAACCAAGACCACTCCGAAACTCCACGGCGACCGCATCACCGACTACGCACAGTCCAAAGCCTCCAACGTCCTGCTGTCCCGCGAGTACGCCGCCCGACACGGCAAAGACAACGGCATCGTCACCAACTCGTGGAACCCCGGCAACCTCGCCAGCGAGCTGCAGCGTCACTCCACTGCGATCGAGAAATTTGTTACCCAGTTCTTGGTCTACAAGCCTGTTTTCGGCGCTTACACGGAGCTCTTCGCCGGCTGGAGCGAGGAGGCCGGCAAGCCGGAGAACGACGGCAAGTACATCGTGCCTTGGGGTCGCTTTGGAGAGTTGAGGGCGGATGTGAAGACCAGCCAGGATGGCGTGAAGCTGTGGGAGTGGTGCGAGAGGGAGAGCAAGCCGTACATGTGAGGTGGAGAGATGACTGCTGACTACTACTGCGGGACCAACGGCCATTCAGGTTTGAGATTGGTGTAATCGGTGGGGAAGTGGGATGTTTACGTGGCGCTGTGTTATCGGCTGATACTAATTGACTTAAGGTCCATACCTGCCAGCGAAATACTTCATTGAAGCTCAGACTGTTTCACCGATTGTCCTCCTCCCACATTAGCACTCAAGCAGCCAATATCGCCGCTTGTGTAAATGGGATTCTGTCGAGAGCTCTGTGAGTTGATTAGCAATTGTGATTTGTATGTTGATGCTTACACTCGACGAACCTTTGGATTGTCTCGGGGCCCTTCACAGATTGAATGCCCTTCATGCCGATATGCTTGGTGACGAGAAACACGGCGTAGACCCTGCTGTAATCCTGGGGTGTTTGTCTGGCTCTACCTCAGGATGTATGTGCCGTCTCGGCTGCTTTGCAAACTGTCATTGGTAATGCCCGCTTACACCTCTGAACACATTGTCTGGTGATTGACAAGAGTGCAGGACGACGGTATTCAGCCATTGAGCAGCTTGACGGGTTTGGTGTTGCAACTGCAGCAGCAGAAATCTAGTATCATCCATCCCAACAGAAGCAGCATTCCAGCAATGCACACACGTTTCCATGTGAACATGGCCACCTCGAGTGGTTGATCTTGATTCCAGCTAAGAATTTCAAGCTCGGCCTCGCGTTGCGCGTCCAATGTCTTCGTCCACTGTAGCATATCGCGCGACAGCTGGGCACTGAACCCGGTGCTTTTCCCAGAACGCCACTTCCTCTCCAAATCAAGCAGCTCAGATCGCACTGACTTCAAGCGCCAGCCATGGTTTTCCCCCAAACTCCAGAGCGACCGCAGTCTCGACCACTTTCTGGTCATGACACAACCACCAAGTGTCGGCGTACTTCAGGGCTAACTTGATAAGAGATAGCTGTTCGTCCGGGTCTAGCTGGCGGCGACGTGATGAGCGGCTTCGTTTCGAGGCTTGCGGTGCTGAGGTTCGTGTTGGTGTAAGAGTTCGGTCCCAGTTGTTGAACCAATCATCGAATGACAGCGGTACGTAGGAGCCGTCGGAGTCTGAGTCGTTCATCTTTGCCACTTTATCACATGTGATTCGTGATGTCGATTGGTAGGTGTTTGTAGAGGTGCTTGTTGCTTGTGTACGGCGTATAGGTGAGTCCGATGACCCTGACCCTAAGCCGTCTACGGATACAAACGGAAGCCCTCGACGAACTGCTCGCATAGCGAAAGCGAGACAAAGACCGAAGTACTCGAGCAGTCGACATTCTTTCATGACGAAATGGCGCATCAGCCATATATAACAGCGTAAGTACCTGCGTAAGACGTGAAGTGGCGCGTGCCATACCACCTACTTACCGTTGAACAACAGCAGAAAGACACTGTCCACGGATATTCATCACCACACACCACCATGTCCTCACCTTTCATCAAAACAACCCTCATCCTGTCCACCTGTACAAGCCTGGTAGGCTCCGGCGGTATATTGGCACTCACCTTCTTCGACATCCCCATATTGGCCTCTCAGCCCGCCTCTCGGTCTTTACCCAGCACCCGCTGGCTCTTCTCCCGCGGCTCCCATGTCTTCCCAACAGCCGCCGTCCTTTCCTCTACCGGGTTCGCATCGCTAGCCTACGCATCCATACCAAGTGGAGTCGGACTGTTCGAGATACTCCGCACGAGCAGCGACGCCAGGTTCAAAATCCTAGGCTACATGGCAGCAAGCCTACTAAGCATCAGCATCGGGCCCGTAACGAGCTTCATGATCCCGACGAATTTCCGCTTAATCGAACTGAACGAGCGGAAAGGCGGCGCGAGGAGTTCTCGCTCGGCGGAACTGGGAGATGAGGGAGGGAGGGAGGAGTGCGGAGGAGTCTGTGGATGGGAAGGGGCAGGTTTCGCAGTGGAGTGATGTGAGTGGGCCGCAGGGAAAGACAAGAGGAGACTCTACGAAGGCGGAGGACGCAGAGGTGAAGGCGTTGTTGGAGAAGTTTGGGAGGATTAATGCTTTGAGAGGAGTTTTGCTTGGGTTGGGTGGTGTTGTTGGTTTGGCGGTTGGGTTGGCGTGAGGAAAGAGGATGAGAGTGCGACGTGAGACGATTGCTTTGCTTTGAACAGACGGATGGTGCTACGACCTTCCCACCTTCGGATGGGTCGACGGTACTGCCAAATGCTTACAGTACAGTACTGTACTGATGCGGGGAACTTGGAGGTGTATCCATTGCCAAGACGATCACCTTTGACGAGGCGTTGCCTTTGACCATCCACAGATGTACTTATTCACCTCCTTCTCCTCCTTCTCTTCCCTCTCAAAAATTCAAAGCAAACCTCGCTAATGCAACGCCGACCGCAGCCATCCAAACAGCAAAGCAGAAGAATCCCACGACGGGCACCGACAGCTTTTCGGTCGTACTCTCCCACGTGTCCTCCAGCAGGGTGCCTGCGCCCCACACGGTTTGGAAGGAGGGCATGTTAGTCACTCGCCAACGAATGGACGAACAAATTTGAAGAGGTATGTTTTGGCGGGCCTTACGCAAGATGCTCACCGTGATCTTTATACATGCAAGCGTGCAAGCTGTTATTTTACGTAGCAGCTGCTCAGATAGCTTGGTTTATGACGTGCACTCCGCACGACTACAATACCCTGCCGCCTGGGGAAGCTCAATCCATTGAGACCCCAGGATTATGACCAAGAAAATTGACGTTAGTGGACAATGCAAGTACCACATTCAAAAGTGCGCGAATACCGGACCTTCCTCGTCACTTATTGGACCTCTTCGTGGATCCGTCCGTCCGCCCTCTACATACCCGGACTTCCGGACTTGCCACGGAAGGTTTGTTGAACAGACAATCTCTCTGGCACCGGTACATTGTTGATATGATAGAGCTGCTGGTACCACCGCTTACTGAAGCTCGATCCAGTGAGAGATCCAGGTTTAGTCTACTACTTTGCGGTGCATCTCGCTGGTACAATGACTACTTCGACATATGGAAGTCGCTGATACCACCGTATATCAACAAACTTTACCACCAACTGAGGGAGACATCATAATATCGATCCAGGGCAGAGGTCATGTGTGCGATTTCCCTTTTAGCACGGTGGTCAAGTGTGTGATTTCCCTTTTGAGCTTGTTGCGTCGATCATCAGGCCTCCAGCTCTTGAGTGCGAAGCTACCACAGAGCTCCTGGGATCTACCACAGAACCTCCAACGACAAGACGTTGTTGTAAAATATCCAGACAATCCGGTGGGGATATATGACGGCGACGCACACAATCGCCTGCTAGTATACGCTAGCCATGACGACGAATCACCTTGACGTCAAGTACAGATGCACCGGCATAATGACTACCTGTTCAACGCCCACGCTGAGGACACAACTGTCCAGCTCGATCAACAACAGGAAGACACGATCATGTTCCTACCAGACATGCTTCCACCACTCCTCGATTGCGTTAGCAGTCCCTGCCTCGCATTCGCCCTGCTCTCCAAAGCCATTCACTTGCATTTCCACTACAAGTTTGAAGCCTTCACCTGGAGAGATGCAATCTTCATCCCAACCTTCTTCGCATACGATGCCTTGGCCTGCATCGTTGTCTGCTCGTGCTTCGCCCACGGTCGGTCCAGCGGCATCAACCACAACAGCAGATACTCCTCCAAAGAAAAGCCGCCGATGACAGCGATATCCCGACCAAGCACGAGCGTCCCGAAACGCCATTGGGCGCTTCGATATCCGCTGTTGATTCTTGGGGTGATGTTGCTGTTAGTCACCGGCCTGTCTGTCGCGACCGAGCTCGCCGTGTACATCACCATGAGCGGCCTGTGCTCCTGGCCCACGGTTATCGAAGCCTATTCCCGGCCCGGCTATCTGATGATCTTCTGGTCACAGTGGATGAGCCCCGAGCAGACGCTGTTCGTGTTGGCGGTGCCGGTATGCACGTGGATATATGCTCGAGCGTTCCGATATGTGGTCCACCGGGTGGCTGAGAAGCGGATATCACACGGGTTTACGAAACAGAACGGGATCCGGCTACTAATGGTCAGTGGGTTCTGCTTTGCAATCCAGGGTTTTGTGCGGCCGTGGGTTGCGGGAGTCATGCTCTGCTCGTGGACCTGGGCGTGGCTGGTCGCGATAACCTGGCTGTTCGACTCGCCAGAACTCGTTGCGTCGACTTCGACTACGGCGTTGGACCCGAGACGAACTTCAAATGTTCTACCTGTGGTGGCGTTGGAACAACACGGGCAAGAACTACTCCGAACCAAAATCTCGAGAAGACGGTACCTAATCCTTGGAGCCACGTCCATGCTACTTTGTTTCGCGCGATCGAGGGACTTTGAAGACATCTCAGTGACAGTTCCCGCAAGTGTGCTGGCCTCGATAATGGGCGTCACAGATGAACGGTGTCCAGTGGGCAAGCCGTGGCCCGAGATCCCGACTTCAATACGTACCGACATCCTTCCTTGCCCCGGGTCTTCTTGTGATGGTCTGCAACACCTCGAAGCGATGGACCTGTCCGCCTACTGGAACTCTGATGAAACGCCCGCCGGCTTTGAGATGTTTTCGCCACAGCGCCAGGCTCAGTGGAATCAGTGGGCGCGCACCAATGGATCGGCCACGCCGCCAGAGGGATATCATTTTCTCTTTGACAATGACAAGGTGCCAAATCTCGACCAGCCGTTATTGCCGGAACTCCTCAGAGGTGCCTCCGGGGAGAAGCATGATCTCCTCTCCACCGTGAAGATCCGGAACGTCGCCTTCATTCTTTTCGAGTCGACCCCCGTCCAATCATTCCCAATGTCAAGCGAGAGTGTCTTCTATCAGAGAACCCTCAACAGCCGCACTCCGGGTGGAGTGTACGACGACATCGACGACATCACACCAAACGCAGCGAAGCTATTCAACGGCACATACGCAAAGCACAGCACCGACGGATCCCGTCGTGGCGGCATCTCCGTCAAAGGCGCCTCGACCTCGGTCTCTTACACCACGAAGAGTCAAATGGCTGCGCATTGTGGTCTCTCCCCTCTCCCCATTGATTTCATGCGTGAGTGCGTCGCAGACGCTCACGCCTACCAGCCATGTCTGCCACACATTTTTCACGCCCTGAACGGCATGCAAGCGGAGGAGGAAACCAAGCAGGATCACGGCAACCAGACGTGGAACTTGCTGTACTCGCAAGCGGTCGACGAGCGCTGGGACCGCACCATGGAGGTCATCGATCGGATGGGGTTCGATCTGGGCAATGAGGTGATTGTCAAGGGCACGCTGGCGGCTCCCGATGCACCCTACCCCGTCCCGCGCTCGCGGCGGCGGAAGAATGCCAAAGGAGCTTGGTTCTTCCCCGAGGACGCACTCGACCCGTACTTCCGCGACTTCTGGCGGAACACAAAGCGCAAAAGCCAGCGCGCATTTATGAGCCACATCACCTCCTCCACACACTACCCCTGGCCCTTGCCCGCCGACTGGCCAACACGGCATTATGGTGAAGACGCAGAGAGCAATGCACTCCTCAACGCAATGGCCTTCCAGGACCTCTGGCTGGGCCAGATCTTCTCCACGATGCAGGAAGAAGGCGTCCTGGACGAAACCCTCGTGGTCCTCTCCTCGGACCATGGCATAGCGCTGGAAGAAGGCGATCTGTACGCCAGGATGCAACCGCACAATCCGCACATCAACAACTTCGCGGTACCCCTGCTGTTCCATCACCCGCAGCTCCCCTTCTTCGACCTCCCCGCCAACGCGACAAGCATCAACATCCTCCCCACCATTCTCGACCTGCTCCTGCACTCGGACAACGCCCTTCCCGCAACCCAGAAATCTTTCCTCCGCACCCTCCTCCCCTCTTACGAAGGCCAATCCCTGCTCCGCCCCCTCCAATCACACCACCACTCATCCCCGCAGCCCTTGAACTTCGCCCTTCCTTCCCCCGGCAGGGGCTACATCATCATCACATCCCCTCTGCCCTCGATCCCATGGCGCCTCTCAGTACCGCTCTGCCACCACGGCACCTCCTCCTTCACCAACCCCAACGAAGACCGCAACGAACTCCACCCCGAACGAGCGATCTCGTGGTCGCGCTTGCTGAAACAGGTGAGGTACAGGTGGGGCGATGAGGCGGCAACGTGGATGGTGGAGGCGGAGAGGCGGGCGGGGATATGGAGTCGAGAGGTCGGGAGGAGGTGGGGGGTTGATCCAAAGGCGCCTCCTGGAGAAATGATTGTTCGGTTTACGGCGACGGATTGATCGAGGCAAGGGCTGTCACTGCCATACTCAATAGGGATCCAACATTTGGTGTCCCCTTTCCTCTAGAAAACCTGTTACGGATCTGAATAATGGGTCTCCAATGGTAGAACACTGTCGGTTCGATCCGACTCGGGAGCCCTGGTACTGAATTCAACGTGTGATGGAGAAACCGGAACGAAATATCCCCATCTCGGCAGTGGTATGGTGATGGGACCGATCGGAGCCAATCGAAAATACTATCTTGACGCCTTTCAGAAATGCGACATGTATTTTCGTGATTGTCATGATGGACTTCAGTACTGACGAGCTGGCACATGTCGAAGCTTGCTGTATCGTCGATCTAAAACGCCCACAACGCGCTTAATGCAAACAGACTTAGACCAGTGACCACCAAGCACATACTAACAAGCTAGAAGAAAGGAACGGAGCCATCAGATGTGCAGTACGGCTCTGATCGCTTGACTAATGGTGGACTCATGATGTCTAGCAAGGGTTAGGGTTGCGGTTACGTTTATACCTTGTCCCGGTACTTAGATTTGGATCGAACTTCAACAAATCAATACACGCTCGATATCGAACTGATTCAATTCAAGTTAAGGCATCTGGAGGCTAAGAGAAATACCTCTTGGGACTTGTCATCTGGATATCGCCCATATCTTCGATATGAGGCCGTACGTCGAGCGCCGATCATGTCGAACCTGCGGATGAACGATATCTTTCGACGATTCGATGTCTCTGCCAACTTCCTAAGCGACATAGCCACGATCGTGATTTCTACTCCAACATACCCAATATATCGCGGAAGACAATCGACCAAGCGAGATGAAGCTGACGATGCCGAGACGATGTTCGCTTCCAGCAGATCGGTGATGCCGATAGGGAGCCGATACCTGAAGATCTAATCGGTGCCGACTGGCCAATGAGTGCAATGGACGGGCGCCCGGACCAGAAGCCCGGACTTTCTTCACAAGTGTGGGAGATCCAGACTTGACCTCTTCTGTAGCGTACCGGTTTTGCAACTTTCTTCATCCTCTTCGCGTTTCGCGCCGGATCAACGGATCGCACAGGGACTTTCATCATCCAACGCCACCAGAATAATACAAATGGAGCTGGAGAACTTGCCTTCACCAGTACCGAGTTTTCATGCCACAAAAATGACCTATCGGAGGGCATCATGTAGGATCCGGACATGATGTCGTCAAGACCTCCGGACTATGTCCCTCCTCGCTACTTACCGTGCCGTTCTTACGCAAGACGCAGGGAACAGCCTGCAGCATTTGAAATCTCCCCTCTGCCCCGGCCGGTCAGCCTGATGTGTTTCATACTCACGAAAACGTTCGAGTAAAGGTCCTTTTGAACTCTCAATCGTTTTACATGGTGGGATTCGATATCACATATGATCACCATGCCATGAGTCGCTCGCGTGCAGCTTCTGCCCTGGCGTGGAGATGTCAGAGCAACGCTACAGTTAGACTCCTGGAGACCGGGCTAACGGTAATCTAACTCTTTTCCCGTGGCCCAGAGCTGCACTCTCGCCGCCTCCCATGCAGGAACCGAGTTTTAGGAATACGTCACGTTGATGAGTGAGTACTCTATTCTGAACCTTCGTTGCTGGTGTGGGTGGCTTCCGGAGCCGTCGCCAATCCTTCACCTAACAAGAGGTTACATCTTCGCGCTTCCCTTTCGTCGCCATCTGATTTCTTCGTCAGTTTGATCGCATTACCGCCCCTTACAAGCCAGCGTGGCTCCAGGATTGCCAACCACAGACCCACGCGACTGAATCGACACGGCTGGATACACATCCACTAGCTCGATCTCGGAATGTCGGAAATCACCTCATACATGGGCCTGAGAGGCCCTGCACTCTCCAGTGTCATCGGAGCAACAGCAGGTCTCGCATTCTTCCTATTCGGTTACGACCAGGGTGATCTCGCTGGTCTCCTCACGGTCCCGTCCTTTCGAAAGCAATTCCCACAGGCCGACACGATTGGATTCCCGGACAGCGCCCATGTCGCAAACCTACAAGGTTTCACTGTCGGCATCTGGAATCTGGGATGTTTCGTTTCCGCGATTCTGACCATCTTTCTCGGCGACAAGATCGGCCGCAAAAAGACCATGTTGATGGGTCTTGCGTTCCTTGCGATTGGAGAGATCATTCAGGCGTCATCCTTCAGCTGGTCGCAATTCATCGTTGGTAGAGCGATCGCAGGTTTCGGCAACGGCTTCAACACAGCTACTGTCCCTGCCTGGCAAGCCGAGTGCACGAAGGTGCATCGTCGCGGCACCCTGCTCATGGTTACAGCTGGAACATTCATTGCAGCCGGCTTGAGCTTCAGCTACTGGATGGACTTTGCCTTCGCGTGGCTGGAGCCTTCCTCTGCGGCATGGCGTATTCCCATCGCCATCCAGCTGATCTTCCTCTTGGTCGCTGCTCTACTACTGCTGGTCATGCCCGAGTCTCCTCGCTGGCTGATCTTGACCGGCCGCGAGAATGAAGCATTGAAAGTGCTGTCTGCTCTTAACGACAAGCCCATGGACAGCCACGACGTCCGTATGGAGTTCCTCCAGATCAAGGATGCTGTCATCGAAATGTCAAAGGGAACCTTTGGATCCGCCTTCTCCATGGGAGACTACCGACACGTGCACAGAACCTGCTTGGCTGTGCTGCTGCAGGTCTTCCAGCAGATGACCGGTATCAATCTGATCACCCAATTCCTGGCCCTCATGTTCGTGCAACTCTACGGATACTCAGGCTGGGTCGGTCGTCTCCTCGGGGCTGTGGTCGGCACAGCGTTCACTATGGCCTCCGTGATCCCTGTCGTCGGTATCGACCGCTTCTGGGGCCGTCGTAGCTTGATGATGTTCAGCGCCGGTGGCATGTCCATCTGCATGGCGATCTTGTCCGCCATGCTATGGCTGCAGAGCAATTCCGGCAACATCGTCAGCACAGTCTTCATCTTCCTATACGTCTCCTTCTTCGCCTGCGGCTTCCAAGGAATCGCATGGCTCCTGCAAGTCGAACTTGTCCCCCTCCGCATCCGCGGCCCTGCAAACGCCATGAGCACAGCAGCCAACTGGCTCGTCAACTACGCCGTCATCCAAATCGCCCCAATCGCCTTCCACAACATCGGCTACAGGACATACATCATCTTCGCCGTTTTCAACTTCGTCATCGTGCCCATCGTCTACTTCTTCTACCCGGAGACCGGCTTCCGCTCCCTCGAAGAGATCGATGTCATCTTCTACAACGCAAGCCAACAGCCCAAGCCCTGGCTCAACGTGGTCAAGATCGCAGCCGACCAGCCGCTGTGGCACAACGAGAAGGGCAGCAGCGAGGAGTCTTTCAACTACGAAGCGACGGAATGGCACAAGAGGCACCGGCAATTCAGCGACGAGGGCAAGACGAGCTCGGGCGACATGGCCGATGCGACTACTCTGCGCAACGCGGACAGCGCCTACGGCGGCGGCGGCAGCAGTTTCAACCAGACCAAGAAACTTACAGATGAGGGCAGTGGAAGTGAGGATGGGATTTTGGGGCAACTTCCCACGCCTATGCAGGGCGATGCCAGCGGGCCTTGGCCCAATGCTGCGCCGGTGTCTCGCTCGGACGCTGCGCCAGGCCCTTATGTGCCCAGAATGTCCTCCTCAAGGGACGGGAAACCACCGAGCAGAGGCTACTGATGTTGGCCAGTCATGGCTGCGAAACGATCTCTTTTGTTCAATCACCCACCCTTTCCTTGTTGTAACGTGTCAGAGCTGATCTTTGAATGGGGCGGAAAAGCCGGGACTCAGATGGATTCTTACTAGGTCTTCTACGATTTTGTTAATCTTTTGTATACGATTCAATTCATGATCTGCTTATATCAATTACTAGTCGTCGAGGCATGTTGGCCATGTATGTCATTCTCAGTAGTGATGTGGTGTCAAGCTGATTGAGGATGCATTCGATAGCGCTATCGGAGACGCGCTGGGGATTTCTCAAGGAAAGTGATCGCTATTCAAGGTGTCTCTCAGTGGTCAGATGCTGAGAATCGGCGAGGGAGTGTAAGGTAGTACCTTCGGAAACGTGCAGTACCCGGGACATACAATCGTGAGACAAACGGTCTCTCAGCGGTAAGGTACTTCCGGTCCGCTGTGGAAACTTGAGATACCACCGTCGAGGACACAAGACGTCGATCAAACATTGAGGTCGTAGAGTTATCAGTATGCTACACTCGCATCCGAATGAATGATCCAGTACGAGCCTTCAAACGAAACCCCACTCACGCCCCCTTTTCCCTCTCCTCCACCTCCCTCCCCCTCCTCACCAACCGCCTAGTCTCCTCCCTCTTCATCTCAACCTCCCCCGGAAACTCCCCCCTCCAATCCTCCCTCCCGCCCAAATGCCTATAAACAACCCTCGAGTCCAGATCCCTGTACTTCGGATCCTCGCTCGTTTCCTCATAGACTTTTAACCCTTGCTGCCCCAGCGCCAAATCAACACCAACCCGCTTCGCCGTGTCGCAAGCTAGGCCGAAGTCCTTCTTCATCAACTGCACCCGAAACCCACCCTGATACCCCTTACTAGCCGGCGCCTCCGGACAAATCCCCGGAACAGGACACCAGTCGTCGCAGATCGCAGACTGCGCGGTCGAAGTGTGGAAGACATTCGCCAGGACGCGGGGGTCCATGCCGGAGGCCATGCCGATGTTCATGGCTTCGCTGACGGCGATGGCGATCAAGCCACTGCAGTAGTTGTTGCAGAGTTTGGCGGTGAGGCCGAAGGAAGGGCCGCCGCAGGGGAAGATGTTGCTGCCCATGAGGCCGAGGAGGCGGGTGAGCAGGGTGATGTTGGGGTCGTCGTTGGAGGCACCGAGCATGAATGTCAAGGTGCCTTTTGCTGCTCCGAGGGCGCCGCCGGAGACGGGGGAGTCGTAGAAGGTTGCGTTTGGGTGTTTGGCCGCGGTGGCGTCGCGGACGGCGAGCGATGTGCCGACGTCGATGGTGCTGCAGTCTATGAGGAGTTTGGTGCCGAGATCCTTGCTGGCAAGAACGCCGGTGGCTTCGGTCAAGTATACTGATTTGACGTGGGAGCCTTCGGGGACCATTGAGATGATGATGTCCTACGATCGGTAGATAAGCGAGTGGTCCTGCGGCAACCGAATGAAGTTCTTATTGGTGTATGGCATACCGAACGATCAGCCACTTCTTTCGAGCTGCTGCATGCGTGGACTCTGCCTTGTCCCTCTTCGACGAAATCGTCAATCGACTTCTGTACGACATCGTATACGTAGAACTGCGTTTCCTTTTCCATCTTTCCGAGGAGATTGCGGGCCATGGGTAAACCCATTATCCCAAGGCCGATCCAGCCTACTTTCTTAGGTAGGTCCGACATCTTGCTTTTGATTGACATTGACTGTGAAGTAACGAGAGTACTTGCGCGTAGACACAGTGTCTCAGTGGTTGGAAGTATACATGTAGTCTTCGCAATCACATAGAGTTGCGGGGTATTGTACAGCCGAAAACCGAAGGATCATTAAATATGTGACGTACTTGAGCCGATCTACAATCTAATCGTTAACATTAACAATTGTGCCTCTTCCAAGGGTATCATTCCTCATCATCATCGTCGTCATCCACCTCCATCGCATTGTCCTGACTGTCTCCACTCTGATCTCTCCTCGTAGTCGTGCTCCGCGTCCCACTAGGCGTCTGAACGGCCTTGACGATCGCCTCGCCTTCTTCCGGGCTCAAGACGTTGTCCAGAATGTCATGCGCAGCCTCCACAACATCGGTCTCAATCCCGGCTTCAAGAACGAGCTGCTCGCTGAATGCGATGCGGGTCATGCCGATCAGGAAAGCGTGGTAGCCGCCTCGCTCGACGTTGACCTTTTGTGTGAGGTCGATGAGCTCGTCGAAGCTCCGCAGGATGTGATGGAGGATGCGAACAGTCGTGTTGATCGTTTGAATGATCAGTTCGTGCATTGTTTGCTTGGGGTCGCTATTGCCATCGCCACTGTGATTTTGGAGGCAAGCGTATGGCGGAATGGTATACAGCTTTGATACTTGGCTGTGCAAGAACTTGATGAGTTTGGCGATGGCGAAGCGATGGTTGGCAAGTAGCTGACCGCCATGTTCTGTGAGACAGAGTCTCTTGAAGACATCCAGAGTGGCGATCCGAAGCTCGGCAATTTCCTCTTCAGTGTACGCTGGCTCGTCCCTGGGCGCTTTTGGAATTTCGACCAGCCAAGTCACCAATCGGTCCACGGTCGTATGTGAATGTTGTACTTGTTGAGCAGGCTCGCCGCTGATGGATCCGAAGCTCGCATCTAGGACTGAGGTCGAGAGAATTTGCAGCGCCTGGATGATGCGAGGGATTGGCTGCACTTTGTTGAGCATGAGAAGCGAACCTCTGTAGTGGATCTGTTGCCAGAATGCTTCTATCCGTTCGGAGTCGAGAGCTGCAGATTGAGCCAAGAAGTGTAGAAAGTCAACGACTTCGTCCAAATCAACCTTTGCAGCTAGTTCGTCTTGAGCCTTGTAGTCGAAAGTAGCAGAGAACGATGCATGTTGCGACTGAATTACCGGTGTGATTACCAGATCGATGGATTGTAGACATATCGGCACGGCTTGCTCCACCAACTTCGATACCTGGCTTGACAGCTCCTCGTAAAGAGCAGCGCGAAGCAGATTTATTATCAGCGCCAGTGGCTCATACGTCTTCTCGTGCAGACACGATGACCAGAGCCTCAACAAAGTGTAAGAAACTTTGAGCGGCATGTCCTCCAAGCCGGTTGGAGCTGAAGACGAAAGTCCGTCAAGGAAGATCGAAGCCACTGATCGATCCGGATCCGATGGAAAACTGTACTTGGCGAACAACTCAACAGTCCGTTCTCGTGATCCTAGACGCTTGTGATTGAGCATGCGTTGCATGAACTCATATTGGTTTGGCGCATCGGATGCACGTGGAGCAACACTCGCAGGCAACGTGGATGCGAAGGACTGCTCTCCACTTACTTCTCGCGATGGCTTGGGAGGTGGCATGAAAGACAGTGCTGGCAAAGGACTGTCCTGCGCTGATCGCTTTCGCTTGGCTCCAGCTGTTGGAGTCTGATCCCTGGGTCTCTCCCTGCTGCGGCTAGGGCTGACCATGAGCACTTCACTGTCGTCAAAACCGTCACCAAGTCCTTGCTTCTTCTTTCGAGGAGTGTCCTTTTCTCTTGTAGGCCTCAGTTTGCTTGAACCTGCCGTTCTCTTTGCTCGGTCCGCTTCCTGCGCCAAATCATGTTGCAAGAAACGATTGTCTGTCTCGATCTTCTCCCTTTGTTTTCGCATGTTGTCGAGCTCCGCCTTCTGCTTGGCTGCCTCATCCGCGTGTAGCTTTTGCATGACACTCAGCCGTCGCTCATATTCTTTCGCAGCCTTCTCCTCCTTTGCTCGTACAATCGAGATTTCGCCTTGCTTGGTAGCTGCCGCTCTGCGGGCTTCCTGCTCCAAGCGCTGCAAACGAGTTTGTTCGGCCTCCAACTCTGCAATACGAGCCATGAGGGCATTGGTGTCCGTGTCATTGCGCTTCTTATGCTGCAAGTGCGGAGCCTGAGCCCATTGCTGTGTACCTCCACCAATCTCGGCGTCTGCGGCGGCAAAAGCAGCGGCGGTCTCTGGGTCAATTGTGCGCGATGCCGCACGCGACGACGTTGGGCGAGATGGAACTCTTGCTGAAGGGCCAGAGGCAGGGTGAATGACCATGCTCGGCTCATCGAGGTCAATCACATTTTCCTCGTCGAATCCGTAATCGGACGAAGTTGGCGGTTGCGCGTTTGACACGATCGGCCTGGCTTGCGATCCAGGCTGCTGAAGTCGAGGAGGCCGCCATGCCAGATTCTTGGTGGCCTTTTGAGACCGATACAGGCTCGATGCATTGTGTGCTTGTTTCCTTAGGTTGATGGCTTGCGAAGGAGCCGGACTGTGCCTCTGTCGCTGTGTTGAGGATATCGCATTTCTTTCGAGCTCTACGAGGGTGTTGTCCGGGATGTCGTCCAGATCATCATCCAGGAACAAGTCGTCCTCCATGTTTGCGCTGGCGTGTGCCCACCACCATGCTTGTCGTGTAGCTGGCGAGTCAGGTAAGCAAGGCAAAGGCAATGTAAGGCTAGCAAACAGTTCAATTCATGTCTCGGCGACTGAATGATGGGCGTTTGACAATGCTGATAAAGTTCCGGGGACATCAGCTAGCGCGGCTTCAGGGTTTATCTTGGCAGACGAGCTGCTCGATGACGTGTGGGCGGCAGGAGCAGACCTACCCAGAAATCAATAGCAGAGAGCAAAGAGACGCTGACACTCCCCTCCCATCTTCTGTGACAACAATCTCGCCCAAAGGCAATCCTCACGACCCGACAGTCATGCCCAGTCGCAGCACCTAATCCGCCACTACATCTCGTCTCTCAGGGGAACTTCTAGTCCTCTACGCGCCAGCTTCCGCGTGTCTACCCCATACCAAAGCGCAGACGAAGATTCTCCAGGCGGCCAACTGTCGCTTCTTCTCAAGACCAGGTCAAACACCACACGGACTCGCCATCATGACCAAGCCCAAAAAGGATATCAAGTTCCAACATCGCGAGCGCCGCACGAGTCGAGGCAGCAACTCCGACTCTCCCACAGAAGAGCGCATGTCTGCCAGCGGCATGTCTTCCAGCGCGAACGGCTTCTCTAAGAGTCCCACGCGGAATGGCGACGTGATCAAGCAGAACCGCGCAGATGCTGCGGCAGGCTGGGCAACCGACGACGACAAGCCGCCCGTCAAGGAGCTCTCGGAATCGGAAAAGAAGAAGCAGACCTTCATCACACGTACCATCTGGACCATCGTCATGATCGCCTTCTTCTTCGGCTCCATGTTCTCGGGCCACATCTACATGCTCATCATCGTGACCGCCGTGCAGATTATTAGCTACAAGGAGGTCATTGCGATTGCCAACGTGCCTTCGAGAGCGCGGAGCTTGCGATTCACGAAGACTCTCAACTGGTACTTCCTCGGATCGACCATGTACTTCCTCTACGGCGAGAGCGTAATCTACTACTTCAAGCACATTGTTCTCGTCGACAAGGTTCTCTTGCCGTTTGCGACCCACCACCGGTTTATCTCTTTCATGCTTTACGTGATGGGTATGTACAAACATGGTGTTGCGATTATCGTCCAGACTGACTAACATTTCCCAGGCTTTGTGTTCTTCGTTGGCTCTCTCCAAAAGGGTCACTACAAGTTCCAGTTCACCCAGTTCGCCTGGACCCACATGGCTCTCTACTTGATCGTTGTGCAGGCGCACTTTATCATGAACAACATTTTCGAGGGCATGATCTGGTTTTTCCTGCCAGTCAGTCTCGTCATCACCAACGACATCTTCGCATACATCTGCGGTATCACTTTCGGTCGCACGCAGCTTATTAAGATCAGCCCGAAGAAGACCGTCGAGGGTGAGTAACACTGCAATATCTTTTAACTCGACCATCGAGGAAGACTAACATTCGCAGGCTTCGTCGGTGCATGGATCTTCACCGTCTTGTTTGGATTCGCCATGACCAACGTGCTCATGCGCTCCAAGTACTTCATCTGCCCTGTCAACGACTTGGGAGCCAACATCTTCACTGGCCTGGAATGTGATCCCAACCCAGTCTTCATCCCACACATTTACCAGCTGCCTTTCATCCCGCCCCACTGGACCCACCTTCCGACCACCGTCAGTGTTTCACCGATGCAGTTCCACATTCTTGTCATGGCCACTTTCGCATCGCTGATCGCGCCGTTCGGTGGCTTCTTCGCATCTGGCCTCAAGCGCACTTTCAACATCAAGGACTTCGGTGACTCGATCCCGGGTCACGGTGGCATGACTGACCGCATGGACTGCCAGTTCATCATGGGCTTCTTCGCTTTCATGTACTACCAGAGCTTCATCGCCGTGTACAAGGCCTCTCCCGGATCTGTACTCGAAACGGCCATCACTGGCCTCACACCCGATGAGCAGGTCGCGCTCGTTAAGCTTCTTGCCCATCATCTCGTCAACCAAGGACAGCTGGCCGCACCAGCCTTGGGATACTTGGGAGAGCAGTTCCAAGCTTTGAAGAGATAGGCTGCTTGCCCGCCCAGCATGCACGACCCAGACAAAAAACAAGAATGGGAAAAAGCCGGTGTACGTGGTAATGTGGTCGATCTGGATAGCAAGATAATAATGTACCTAGGTACCGTATTTACACGAGAACACAAAAGTTGAACCACCATCATGATGACTACTCTCAGGCTCTCAGCGGACCCAGACTCAAGTTCAGTAGTGAAGGCGGCAAGATGCATCAAGAATCCAAGATCATTCGTGCAGCGTAGCAATCGGCCCGTTGCACGCGATGCCTGCTGGTTCCTCAAGCTCGTGCATACACGAGATGCTTGGTTCAGAGTAGCCGTGGCGTTCCGGGAGGCTATTGTGCACGCGCCGTCAGCGGCTTCGCTAGGCATGTGTACGCGGCTCTACGCATGCGGGTGAACAATAAACAATAAGAAGTGGGATGTTGGGGAGGATTGGCGAGGTAGAGTATAGGGCTGTTGTTGTCGGGGAACGGCGAGGAGCGAGAATTGTTCATTATTCGAGAATTGTTCATTATTCGAGAATTGTCATGAGCTGATCACATGGAAGCAACAGTGAACATATTAACATGAAGCCAAAATAGCAGACCGTGGGGAACGTAAGACCATCGTACCGTACCATCACATGCTCTGGAACAAGGCATATCATATTAACGCATCAATTAAGGTGCATTGATGCACCTTCCCCAGAGCTACCCCGCTTGCACCTGCACTTGTACTCGGCGTGTTCTGGACACGACTAGCTTGTCCATCATTCAGTGTTGACATTACAAGAACTGAACTGCTCTCTTCCTCTCTTGTTTACTACAATTTCACCTCCCTTTCTCCCTCCCTCACACTCACCACAACCATGGCCTCAACCACTACCGCACCTCCCGCTCCTCGAGAGCGCAGACCCAGCACCTCAGCTCCGATCAATGACTTCACAACGGCTGTTGGCCCGCCTGGCATGAGCAGGCCGAAACACAAGAGGACAGCGACTGGCTTTGGGCCCGCCGAGATCAAGGCTGTCGAGGCCAGCGTGCCCGAAGGACAGAGAGCTGCGTGAGTATATCGCTACATCGTCCTGCCTGCATAAACATAAGCTGACCATGCTTCAATCGCAGCTGGAAGAAATTCGTAAGTGATCGGCGCCTGGAGATCTGCAACACAACACACAAATACTTACACGAACAATAGTCTGCGAAGGAGTTCAAGACCGGCGACGAGTTCGCGGCAGAGGCCGTCAAGCACATCGAGACAACCTTGGCAAGGTCTCTCTTCAACTGTGACGAGTAGTGAGTTTGGTCGTCTTTTGGAAAGCGAGCTGGATGAGACTGACCTTTCTTGACAGTGCTGCTTACGCTGGTACCGCTCTCGCTTTCCGTGACCGCCTGGTCATCGAATGGAACAAGACTCAGCAGAGACACGCTCTCGCTGATCAGAAGCGAGTTTACTGTAGGTATACGTTAATGGAGGATTCGCCTGCTCTCACTGACCACTGATAGACCTTTCTCTCGAGTTCCTAATGGGACGCGCCTTGGACAATGCCATGCTCAACGTTGGCATGAAAGATGTCGCAAAGGGTACGAAATTTTGGATGTTCTTGTGAAACGCGTGTTCTCCCTGACTAACCAATCTCAGGTGGTCTTTCTCAGCTCGGCTTCAACATGGAGGACATCATCGAACAGGAACGCGACGCTGCCCTGGGAAACGGTGGTCTTGGCCGTCTTGCTGCTTGCTTCCTCGACTCGCTTGCCACGCTCAACTACCCAGCTTGGGGCTACGCTCTCCGCTACCGCTATGGTATCTTCCGTCAAGAGATCGTGGATGGGTACCAGATGGAGGTTCCCGACTACTGGCTTGACTTCAATCCATGGTGAGCCATACTCATTTTTGTTCGCTGCGTACAATCAGCTAATCAATTCCGCATAGGGAGTTCCCTCGCCACGA
The DNA here is from genome assembly GCA_003614995.1 of Cladosporium phlei. Classification (NCBI taxonomy): domain Eukaryota; kingdom Fungi; phylum Ascomycota; class Dothideomycetes; order Cladosporiales; family Cladosporiaceae; genus Cladosporium; species Cladosporium phlei. Next base: position 137,462 of record QZFA01000046.1, on the reverse strand, counting down.
TGTCACAGTCGACATTCAGTTCTACGGCAACGTCAGGAAATATCAGGATGAGAGTGGAAAGCAGATCAGCGTGTGGGAGAACGGAGAGCACGTCACAGCAGTCGCGTACGACGCACCAATCCCCGGCTATGGTACAACTACAACCAACAACCTCCGCTTGTGGTCGAGCAAGGCGTCTCACGGCGAGTTTGACTTCACCAAGTTCAACTCGGGTGAGTACGAGCAGTCGGTCGCGGAGACGCAACGTGCAGAGACCATCTCTGCGGTGCTTTACCCCAACGACAGCTTGGATCGTGGCAAGGAGCTACGATTGAAGCAGCAGTACTTCTGGTGTGCTGCTTCGCTCTTCGACATCGTCAGGCGGTTCAAAAAGTCCAAGAAGGCGTGGAAGGAGTTCCCCAACGCGGTCGCAATCCAGGTGAGTGAATCTTGTTTAGACTCGTTTGTTTGCAACGTACTGACATTCCGCGCAGCTGAACGACACACACCCCACACTTGCCATCCCCGAGCTTCAACGCATTCTGATCGATCAGGAGGGTCTGGAGTGGGATGAGGCCTGGACCATCGTTCAAGCCACCTTCGGCTACACCAACCACACCGTCCTACCTGAAGCACTGGAGAAGTGGTCCGTCCCTCTCTTCCAACACCTCCTGCCCCGCCACCTTCAGATCATCTACGACATCAACCTGCACTTCCTGCAGTATGTCGAGCGCAACTTCCCCAAGGATCGCGAGATGCTTGGTCGGGTCTCGATCATTGAAGAGTCGCAGCCGCAGATGGTCCGCATGGCATACCTCGCCATTATCGGCAGCCACAAGGTCAACGGCGTGGCAGAGCTACACTCCGACCTGATCAAGACAACAATCTTCAAGGACTTTGTCAAGATCTACGGTCCCGACAGGTTCACGAACGTCACCAACGGTATCACCCCAAGGAGATGGCTGCACCAGGCCAACCCTCGCTTGTCCGAACTCATCGCCAGCAAGCTCGGTGGATACGAGTATCTCAACGACTTGACCATGCTGCACAAGATTGAGTCGTACGTGGACGACAAGGAGTTCAGGAAGGAGTTCCAGGAGATCAAGTACGCGAACAAAGTTCGTCTTGCGAAGTACATCAAAGAGCACAACAACGTGGCTGTCAACCCGGCAGCTCTGTTCGACATTCAAGTCAAGCGTATCCACGAGTACAAGCGTCAGCAGCTCAACATCTTCGGCGTCATCCACCGCTACCTCGAAATCAAGAACATGTCGCCCGAGGAGCGCAAGAAGGTTCAGCCTCGTGTCAGCATCTTCGGTGGCAAGGCTGCACCGGGCTACTGGATGGCCAAGACCGTTATCCACCTCATCAACCAGGTCGGCAAAGTGGTCAACGCCGACAAAGAGGTCGGCGACCTGCTCAAGGTCATCTTCCTCGAAGACTACAATGTGTCCAAGGCTGAGATCATTTGCCCTGCTTCCGACATCTCGGAGCACATCTCGACTGCTGGTACTGAAGCTTCTGGTACATCGTAAGTTTTGGACGCTTGTGGTTTGATTAATGTGAAACCTGACTGACTCTCGCACAGCAACATGAAGTTTGTACTGAACGGAGGCCTCATCATCGGTACCTGCGATGGTGCAAACATCGAGGTAAGTAACGTTGACGCTGCCAGCAATTGACTGAGTGACTGACACGCAAACCTAGATCACTCGTGAGGTTGGAGAAGAGAATATCTTCCTCTTCGGCAACCTGAGCGAGGATGTCGAAGACCTCCGTCACGCGCACTTCTACCAAGAGTTCAACCTCGACCCGATGCTACAAGAGGTGTTCAAGGCCATCCGCGAGGGCATGTTCGGCGACGCCGGCCAGTTCTCGAACCTGGTCAACTCGATCGTCGACCACGGCGATTACTACCTCGTCTCGGACGACTTCAAGTCGTACATCGACACGCAGAAGCTGATCGACGAGGCGTACAAGAAGCAGGATGAGTGGCTGACCAAGACCATCACGAGCGTTTCTCGCATGGGCTTCTTCTCGAGCGACCGTTGCATTGACGAGTACGCTGAGATGATCTGGAACATCGAGCCGGTGAAGCCCGAGGCCAACGGTGCTTGAAGATGCTGAGAGGAATGGGTTTCAAAGGTCTGGTTCGTGCAACAGTCTACGTGAAATGATCATGACAACGATTATGAGCTACATAGTAGATAGCGTACAAAAGCATGTTTCTTGAAAGTGCTTGTTCCCAAAAACGTGGGAGTCACGTGCCTCTTGAAAATACCTCTCGTGATGCCTCAACTGGTTGGCTACCCATGATACCATTCATTGCCAAAGAATAAAATGAAGACGTGTTTGCTGACTCTCATCGGGAAACACACCTCATTCTAGCTCCAACCACGAGGGCAACAGCGACGCGGGGATGTGGCTTAGCTCAACAACCTTGAAGTGTAACTGCCTTGTTTAGCAGACCGTCATACCACACCCTTTGCTCTGAACCCTCTTACGAAACACTCCATCCCTTTACAGTATACCACCAACACTGCATGTCCGCTGCCGAAGCCGCCGCCTATTCCTCCAACAACACAGGCACATTACCGACTCTCAACATGGACAAGTTCCGCGCTTTCACCAACCAGGTCACCTCGCAAGTGACGCCCTTCGCGGCTCGCAGTCAACAATGGATCAAGGAGCAGACTGGCACCGTGGCCGAGAAGACCGAACTACCGCATGATTACCTTGAGCTCGAGGTGCGCGTCGACGCACTAAAGGCTACTCACCAGAAGTTGCTCGCCGCGACCTCGCAGTACACCAACGAAGCGTACGACTATCCGCCGAACGTCAAGGAGAGCTTCCAGGATCTCGGCAAGAGCATCGGCGAGAAGGTGAGTGCTTGCGTTGTTTATTGCGTCTTCAAACATCAAGCCAACTCATACTGACCATCCCAGGTGAACCTCCTCTCCAAAGCCTCCAACGCCGCCGAAGCCCAGGCAGCACTCACAGCCCCTCCCTCCGCCAAACCTCAACCCAAGACCTTCCCTCACGCAATCGCCCGCGCCGCCCTCGCCGGCTCCCAAGACATCGCAACCGCGACACCCCAAGGCTCCACCGAGCCCGACCCTCTCTCGCAAGGCCTGGAGAAGTTCGCTATCGCACAGGAGAAGGTCGGTGAGGCCCGCCTCGACCAGGACGAGAAGATCCAGAGCCGCTTCCTGGCCGGCTGGAGCACAACCCTGAACCAGGGCCTCAAGAGCGCAGACAAATCCCGCACCGCCGTGCAGAACGCCCGCCTTGCGCTCGACGCTGCCAAGTCGCGCGCCGGCGCCGGCGGCAAGCACGAGGAGAGCTACACCGAGGCGCAGCGTGCTGCGATCGAGCAGGCCGAGGACGCTTTTGTCGAGAAGGTCGACGAGGCCACCAGCGTTATGCGCAATGTGCTCGACACACCGGAGCCGCTGCGCAACTTGTCAGAGTTGGTTCGCGCACAGGCTGAGTACCACGCTCGCGCTGCTGAGATCCTCGAGGAAGTTAGCAAGAACATCGGCGATATCCAGATGGAGCAGGAGAGCAACTGGCGCAAGGCTAGGGATCAGTAGAGAGGAGATGACTGTCTTGAGACGACTGTCTCGAGATGACTTTTGACGACCGGGTGTCTGTCGAGGCGGGAATGCTCATTTTTCCGCGGTTCGAGGAGTTATAAGGTGCTTTTCTACTGCCGCTGCTAGTATGATGAACGAGATATCCTGTCTTTTGCAGGCAGTGCCCACGCCAAGACACAACATTGGAAGCACGATGACCTCTTGAAGCAATACAGGTGCGGGACGTTCGAGTTTGGTTCACAGCAATGGCCCTGTAGGCTACGATGATTGAGTACTTCGAATAAACTACTTTTCTATTTTCTGTCATTGAACATCTGACGCTGCTCCGAAGATTGGCAAACCTCAAGGCCGATTTGTCAACTACCACCAATCATGGGAACAGACTCGAGATCTTCTTCGCGCCCCCAGGCAACTTAACTCGGAGGATCGCGCCAGGATGTTCCCTCGAATCCACCCCATCGTTCCAGTTAGGCTGGTAGAACAACTGGTTGATGTTCAGGTACAGATACCCATCAGCGCCCACACTCCCGCCATCAGGCCACAAGATCCTCGGGTCTCGCACGAAGGGTTTCGTCCGCCCGTCACTGTCGGAAGACGAGTCGTAAACAAACACCGCGTTGTGCTCGGGCATAAGCTGGTAAATATTTCCTAAATCATCGCCCTCGAAACCGTTGGCGTTGCCGCCTCGTTGGCCGTGGTCGCTGACATTCGCCCTCGCGAAGAGCTCCGCCGATGGATTCAAGTCGCGTTCTCTCAGATTCGCCGTCGGGATCGAATACAGCCTGTTGGTCGTCAGAGGCGAGTAATAAAGCCTCTCCCCATCCGGCGTGAGCTGCAACCCATCCAACCCCTCCTTCAACCAACTCGTCGGTTTCCCAGGGCTCTGATAATAGAACGGAGCACCGACGTACGACGGCACGTCGTTGAAGCCGCGGAGAACAGATTTGTCTTGATCAAGACGACGCCACGACTCGCCAGTCCCGAGATCGAGCATGATGAACCCCGGCCGCCCTTCGTCGGAGCTGTCGACCAGGTACGCGATTCCCTTGCCTGAAGTCCCCGGGAGGTCTGGGCGGAGGTCAAATCGTAGGTCGTTGAGGTAGGAGTCTGGGTAGTGCACCGAGGGCGGGAACGTGAACGTCTCGTAAACGCTGTTGTTGGCCAGGGAGATGGCCACGACTTTGGGACCGCCGGGTTGGGCGTAGGGCATTGACAGCTCGCCTTGGGAGTTGGCTATTGTGGGACGCCCGGTGTCGAGGGCCCAGAGGGTTTCGGGGCGACCTGTGGCATTAGATTGGGGGGTGATGTAGAGGGCTTGAACGGAGACGAAGGCGCTGGCGTTTCCTGAGCCGAAGTCGATGCCATTCCAGCTCGTGTTTAGCTGGGAGACGGGCAGGTTGAGGTCGAGGGATGGGTAGGGTTCTTCGGCGGTTTGGTTGACTATTACGCCGAGGGTGTAGCGGTATGAGCCGCGGGTGTAAGAGGCAAAGAGGCGGCCGTCGGAGGCGACTGCTATTCCGATGGGCCATTGGTCGTAGTCTGTGTTTGGTGGGTTAGTATCGGCATGTTTCGACTGGAATTTGTGGTATTAGACCAGGGAGATAACTCACAATAGTGGACTTCTTCGATCTCGGGACCGTAAGTGCCATTGTCGGTTCGAAGTCGAGTGCCAGAGCTGTTCTGGTAAGTCATCTGTGCTGCGGCACCGATGCTCAATGCGAGTGATGCAAGTGATGAGTACAACATATTGCAAATTGTTCGAATGGATCACAAAAAGGGTTCGAGTAAGTGATATATAGGTACTATACCTTATCGTCAATCGTTTAGACTTCAACTCATGCAGTCGTCGTCATCCGTGACAAGGAGATATGCCGTTTTACCGGAAGAGTAGTACCATGGTGCCGGAAAGGGACATGAACCGGCATCCGCGGTAACACAAATTGGTGTCGCGTCGTCGGAGTTGATGGAGGATGACGCAGGGGATCGTCGGTCAATATGAAGTCTATTGTTTTGCCAAGAGATGGGAAAGGTCACTGCCCAAAGTCAATTGCAAACCTACAACTCATCAACAACTTCTCTCAATTGGATGGTCATGCATTTCTGGCCATCCGAGCCACAACATTGATCTGTCGACTGAACTCTGGTGGTACCAACTGCCTCCTCCCATCTCATCCGGGACATGGCTGGGCACGCGCCTTTATTCATCAACATTCTGCCTCCGCGCAAAGGGTAGAGTTAACTACTCTTGAGACGATGCCAACCTCACAGCTTCAGGAGGTTCTCGATATGTTCATCGCATACCTCAAGCACGTCACCCGATACACCCGCGAGCTGGTGCATGATAGTACCGTATTGTCCGCGGCTTTCGTACATCGAAACCCATTCTTCTGCCAGTGAGATACTGACAAAACTCGGGATACAAATCCTGATCTCTGAGTAGATCAGGCCTTCGTAAGTGGTATTATCAGCAGCTTCTGTACACCACAAACTTGCCAGGGCCGGTGAGATGCCTTGTCCATCTGTGGTCCAGGATTGGACTACCTAATTCAGCAGGCAGCGCGGGGCGTATTGCTCAGCCTCATCAGCCTGTCCCGACTACATACTACGCTGTTGCACATCCTATGTGACCACTGAGTTCAAGATCCATCCACGTCAAGATGGGAGACCGCGAGATCGCCATCCGGGGCGACTACACGAGTTCCCAACCAGTGGAGTTATTCTCTGGCCAAACCGCCGGAGGCAATGCGAGGCAACACAACGGAAACCTCTACAACAGTCAGCTTTATTCGCCACCGAGACTCTCGGACCAGCTTCAGTTTACTGACCTGACACAGACCACACTTACCACTACACTCTCGCGAAAAGGCGATCAGATGAACATTTGCGTGAAGACAGACGCAATGCGGAGTTACTACGTGCAGCAGCCGAGGGCCAACACTCACGAGTCCAACATCTCTTGCACATGGGAGCAGATTTGGACTACCGAAATGAACAAGACCTCACCGCTTTGCACCATGCTGTGCTCAGTGGCTTCGAAGACGTGGTAGAGCTGTTGCTCAGCCGAGGGGCAGACGTGAACGCCCCAAGCACAACAGCCGGCTTACCGTTATGTCTGGCAGTCTTGAAGGATCGCTCACATATTGTGCGCTTGTTGCTGGACAAATTCCGAGCCGCCGTCAATCTCGCGGATCCCGAGCTTGGAACCCCATTACACTGCGCAGGATTCACCGGCAACTGCGAAGTTGCCAGGGTCTTGCTTCAGCATGGGGCCGAATCGGATCCAGTGAATCGTGTGGACCTCACAAAGCTTCTTCCGTACCAAGACGTTGTCTCTACTGGAAAGCTGGCCGCTCATGATCGGGATCCATGGTCTGGAGATTGCAGCTGGACGAAGATCACTCCCCTGATTATAGCGGTGTTTGCCAACAAGTTGGAGATAGCGAAGCTCCTTCTTGGGCTAGACAACGACAAGAATCTTTCAACATTCGTATGCGACAACGGATTTTGGCGTACTTTCCATTTCCTCTATGCAGCAGCCCGTTGGGGTTCGTCCCAAATGACGGCTCTGACCATTGCACACAGCCCAGATTTGGATGTGGCTGACTCTCATGGCTCCACTGCTCTCATTGGAGCCACGCTGGACAACAGACCTGACAACGTTAGACAGCTACTCCAGGCAGATGCTTCCCCTGATCTCTTCAATTTACATGGAGACTCGGCTCTTATGTTAGCCGCTTATTATGGCTTCGACGATTGCCTTGCGGAACTGATCAACGCTGGAACGTCACTGGATATCGAAGATAAACAAAACGTGACTGCTCTCATTTGTGCAAGCTCGCGGGGCCACGCGGGCTGCGTAAAGCGACTTGTCCAGGCTGGAGCTTCCTTGGATCATGCAGCGGACAATAAGAATACTGCGCTCATAACTTCCAGTTGTTATGGGTTTGACAAGTGCGTCAAGGAGTTGGTCGACGCGAAAGCATCGCTGAATCTTTGCAACGAACTTGGAGAGACTGCGCTCATATGGGCGAGTTCGAAGGGCCACGGCAACTGTGTGAGGCTTCTGGTCAAAGCTGGAGCATCTGTGGACGTTTGGGATGAATCCGGAAGAACTGCTCTCATAGCAGCCAGCATGCGTGGGCATGTCGATTGCGTCACGCAACTGATCGAGGCGGGAGCTTCTGTAGACCACCAGCTCAAGACTGGCTGCACCGCCCTCATACTGGCTAGCGCGTACGGCCACGAAGACTGCATTGAGCAACTCCTTCGTGCCGGAGCTTCGTTGGAGATGCGTTCGATAGACTACGACTCCACTGCCTTGTACAATGCCGTGCTCGGCGGCCACGCCAAGTGCGCGCAAATCCTGTGTGATCACGGCGCGAACGTCAACGCTCAGTCGTACGGCATATCAACGCTTAGTCGTGCGGCCCGCAAAGGTCGGCTGGACTGTGTTTGGATGCTGCTCAAACACGGGGCTGACCCTAACTTCGCAACAAAGACACATTGGACGCCTCTCATGGCTGTCATTGACGAAGCGAGCCCTTCGTCCGCCGACATCGTCGAGGCCTTGCTGCAAGCTGGTGCTAGCCTGACGGCTCGGAACATCCGGGGACAAACGGCCTTGCACATGGCCGCGAGAAAGGATCAGATACCGACTGCAAGGGTGCTTCTTGACGCCGGCGCTACACCGGACGATTTACCAGACTGCACAGCCCACCACGAGCATGGCCGCAAATGCACATGGCGGCCGCGGCATTACGCGAAGCCAGGTGGTGGGATGCACGCTCTTTTCCAGACCTGGGACGAGGAGCATATCAAGAAGTCACAGACCAGACTGGAGACGCAGGTCAACCGGCAGGAGGTGATGAGAAGAGACGTCGACAAGGAAAAGTCGACGTTGAGGGGATGAGTCCGCACGCCACGCAGAAGAACTGACCCGGTAGCACCTGGATCTAGACTCGATTCCGACGAGCGGAGATGAGATCCACCAATATCACGTTCGTGCCATCTCGGCGTTGTTGAGGGGTGCGACAGGACCGTTTCCGACCATGATATTGACTTTCCCTTACTCTGCTCAATATCTCACTAGTAATCACAATATCGAGAACATACGAGCGTTGATGATACCACATAGTGTTCAAACCCAAGCAGTACATGCCATCTATCTAAACAGCAATCCTCCCCAACGCCTCCCTCAACGCCTCCTTCTTCGTCCGATGCATCTCCAACCCGCCCCCATACCGCTCCATAATCTCCAGCATGCGCCGCACATCATCTTTGGCCTTGGCATACAACGGCTCCAGCGGCGGAGCAGCCGTTTCACTCCCACTCCTGCCAAAACGACTACTCGTACTCGCCGTACTGCCCCTCCTCCTCAACAAACTCTCCCCCGGCAACGAACTCAGCAAGTGCGCAATGAGCAAACTCTCCTCGAAAGCGCGGTGCTGGAAAACCCACCAAACCGCCGCTTCGTTCTCGAAGAAAGCCCACAGTTTGAAGAAAGCCCAGATCGATTCGTGGGCGGCTTCGAGGGCTGCGCGGACGTTGCGCTCGACGCCGCCGGCTTCGTTTTCGCTGGCTTGCAGGAGCATTAGGCAGTGGTGGTAGTTGCTCGTCAGGAACAGATTCTGCCGGACAGCTCGCGGAGTTGCTGGGACTTGGTGTTGGAGGGTCAGGTAGTCGAGGTTCGTCAGGTGGGCTGGGAAGGATTTGTAGAGGCGCTTGAAGGCTGCGATTAGGCTTTCTTTGTGGCGTGGGCTGTTTGCTAGTGGGAGGGAGAGGGAGCAGGGGGATGAGATGGTTTCTTGGACGAGGTTGCCTAGGTGCCACATGCTGCGGATGTAGGCTACGTCTGTTTTGGCGACGGAAGGCGGGATCATGTGGTGTGGTGAGGGAGGAGCGGGTGGGTAGGAGGGTTGGGGCGCGATGACGGAGATGCTCATAAGGTTCTCGACGCGCGAGTGGGCGCCAGAATCGAAGTCGACGCCGTCGCTGGAGAGCTCGTCCTCATCTGTGAGGGACTCGACGGGGACATCCGAGTGGGTTGCTGTGGGGGGCAGTTTGAGGAGGACGGTGAGGAAGGTGTCGTGGAAGAAGACGGCTTGCCACAGTTTGCGGCGCTGCTGCTTTTCGATTGTTGATGCTTCCGGGACTACGATCTCGGGATCGCGGTGGAGTCGCATTGCGTAAGATTGGCGGAGGTGAATACCGGCCCAGGCGTAGGCGTCCGAGGCGTGGTTGTCGTTCATCAGGAAGTACGCCATAAGTAGCATGGCTTGGATGGCTCGCATTGATGTTCGATTTAGGTATGAGTAGATTCGCAGCGCTTGGTTTGCAGCTGAACAATAGAATTCGGCCGTCTGTGATCGTTCTTCATAGCCCGGATATTGTAAGAACTGGGTTCCAAGGGCAAACATGGCGTAGTGTAATGCCATCATGGCGGCGTCAGTCTTGTGCTTCTCCTCGACCGGCAGCGCCCAGAAGCGTTCGTAGTCGGCATAGAAGCTTCGGCGATGTATGAACGGATATACCGGATCGACAGCATCGAAGTATTTTGCGATGAGGATATCGGCCTGTTCTTTGGACGGCATCACGCTGATGACTTCCGGCAAGCCGCCCTGCATAGTCCAGTAGTTCAAGAATGGATGCTGGGTCCCCATTCCAAAGACATTACTAGGTGTGGCGCTCGAGAAGGGAACATGTGACATCAAAAAAGGCGAACTGCTCGCCGAGCCTCCTCCTCGAGACGTGATGTGAGAGCGACTGTCGATTGAAGACCAGCCATTGTCCGTCGTCGTAGGAGAGATGAGACTTGACGAGGCAGTACTGAGCTTCCTCACTTTCGCCGGAGGCGGTTTGATGACATGCCTTGCTGCTTTGCCTGATTTGCTCTTAGTCGTACTGGAGTTAGCACTGGCACTGGCGATCAAATTGGCAACCGGGGTGTATTCGCAACTACTCTGTCGCTTCACACAAGCCAGACAAGGTCGTGCTCGATCACATTTGGTCTTTCGTTCGACGCATTCCAGGCACGAAAGAGTGGGTTTGTTGCGTTTCTGCTTGGCTTTCACTTGCCCGCCACTGCTGCCATCGTCTGCGATGGGATCGCTGGAGGCGGCGAAAGCGTCGTATTGCATTCCATGCTCGCCTTCATCTGGGCTCATCCCGGTTCCAGTAACGGCATTGTCATTCAAGGCAGGTGGAATCGCAGGTGCAAGCGCAGGTAGAGCTGCAGCTAATATGGGTCCGCCATTGAAGACGGACTGCTCTCGGCCGGCCATGGGAAGTGAAGTGACTGTACTCAGATGTACAGCTGTGATATGCTGAACGCTTCTGCACCAGCTGTACTGTCAGATACGTCGACAGAGCGTACAGCTCCTCACGCCTTCACAGCGAATGGACCAGGCAGTGGGTACGACGATACTGGTCTTGAGTCGCGCGTACTTCGTCCTCGTTGTGTCCAGCTTAAAGCCGCAGGCGATATGATGTACTGTGCTGTGATACGCGGCGAGCCGATTGCCGAGTCCCCAGGTTGGTTGGTGGGTTTTGGATCGGGTGATGGTATACCGGCCACCCTGTCCAAGGGAATAACGGCACGGGTAAGAGATGGGAATAAGACGCAACGGTGATGATGTGTATAGCGGTTTGGAGATAAGATACGACAAGGAAGAAGACGTTGTAACAGTAACAGTAGTAGTAAGTGATGATGCAGGCTACTCTGAATCTATGGCTCGGGCGACGGCTGTCTTTGACCTTCCCCGCTTCCCATCAACCTCCATGACGGCTATCTCGTCGCTCGGAGGGAATGATGGTTTGAATACCATAGAAACCCACACGGATTCTGACAGGAAAGCAGGAGGTCGAAATGACCTTGATCTATCATCCCATGCGTAACTCAAACTTGATCTCATTCCACCCCAACCAACTCCACGCTTGCAAAACTGACACTCATTCATCCGTTCAATCAATCAATCATCATTTCTTTCCAGCATCCTCCTTCAAGCTGACGATTCTGTTCAGAATCACCTTTTCGGCGGTGCTCTCCTTATCCTCCGCGAAGTAGGCCGACCTCAGGCCCTGGAAACGAACACTGCTGTTGTCCGCAGTACCGTGAGCCTCGCCCTCCTCCTTCGGCCAAGGAGCGGCCTGTCTGACGTGGTGGAAGCCACACTCGATCATGGCGTTCGGGTAGACGATCTCGCTGTTCGGGTTCATGTCGTCGTAGTAACCGCCGGTCTTCCAATCCAGCTCGTTCGGCTTCGTCGTCTTGAACAACGAGTTGAATATGCGAGCTTCGGCTTTGACGGGACTCTTGTGTGCTGCGCTCTCACCCACCCAGTGGATGCGGGCCTTGCCTGCGGGAATGTGCTCGCCGTATTCGGCCTGGATCTCAGTGACTTTGCCTGTTGAGGAGTCCTTGGAGAAGCTTAGTGCGCGGATCCAAGGGTGCTGGACGTTGAGCAGACCGACACTCTGGCCGGGAGTCAGACGGAAGAAGTCCGAGTCGTCTTCCTCGCGGAAGTCATCGCGCTCGATGTAGATTGTCTTAGTGAAGGGAACCTTGTGAGTGCCCTTTGCGGGGTCCTTGGGGTCGAACGGAATGTCGCGCTCCTCGAGGTAGTCGTCGGCGAGGTTCTGGAATGTGACCTTGATGGGGTCCAACACCAGCATCAGGCGAGGCACAGTGCGCTCGAGGTAAGTACGAACGCTGGAGTCCAAGCTGTGTGTCATTGTGTTTGCGCCGGCTTTCGTGACGCCAAGGTCGAGGACGAACTTCTTGAGCGCACCGGGAGGAATACCACGCCTCCTCAGTGCCACCAGCGTGAAGAGACGAGGGTCATCCCAGTCGCGAACCATGGCGGGGATCTTGCGTCCAGTACCAGCTGTGGGCTTGACAGTAGGCTCGGCATCGCCCTCTTCCTCAAGCTTGACTGCGTCAATCTCATCAGCAAGCTCGTCTGCTGAAGGCGCTCCTCCAACAGTCGTTCCCTCGACAAGCATAGCGATCCTGCGCTTGGAGAGAATCGTGCCCTCGACGTTAAGACGACCATACTCTCGCTGCATAGGGCCCTTCTCTTCAGACTGCGGAACTTTGTGGTCCAGTGCCTCCAGTAGCCAGTTGTAGGCGGGTCTGAGGGTCTCGAATTCCGTCGTGCACAGCGAGTGCGTGATGTTCTCGAAGCTATCGCACAAGCAGTGGGTGAATTCGTAGGTCGGGTAGATCCTCCACTTCAGGCCAGTCTTGTGGTGATAGTTGTTGTCCTTCACACGGTATGCCGCAGCATCCCACAAGGCAGGGTTCTCCGCCTTGCTCTTCAGGTCCTTCTTCTCCTTCTTGACCTCTGCCGAGTCCTCCTCCTTGATCTCGTACTCCTCAGGCTTGACACCGAGGAACTGCTTCATCCTCAACAGCGCCTGACCCGCCTTGTACTTGCCGTCCCTCATGGCCCTGAAGTCCTCCAAGTTATCCTCGACTGACCTGCTCCAGTGCTTGCACACGCTCCTTGGGCCGTGGTCTTTGCCGCCTCTGCCCTCGAAGATCTCCTCGCCTGAACAGTAACAGACGTACGCCTTCTCCCTCATAATGAGCTTCTCCGCGAGCTCATAAAGCTGATCGAACTCGTCGCTGCTGTGTGTGATGGTGTGCGGCTGGAAGCCAAGCCATGAGACCATCTCCTTGATGCTCTCAAAGTACCTCTCCTCCTCCTTCGCCGGGTTGGTGTCGTCGAATCGCAGATTGCAGATACCGCCATAGCTCTTTGCGAAGCCGAAGTTGACCGTGATGGCTTTGGCATGGCCAATGTGCAGGTATCCATTGGGCTCGGGCGGGAAACGAGTGTGGACCTCCTTCACCGGCTTTTCGTTGTAGACGCCTCTGAGCCAGCCCTGTTTGAAGGGATCCGCAGGCTCCTTGCTGGCCACGGGCTTGTTGGTCTCATTGGCCTTGAAGGCTTCCTTTTTGGCTTTGGCCGCGGCCTTCTTGGCCTCTTTCTCGAGGGCGCGCTTGGAGGGTCCTTTGGTCTCTGCGGCGGCTGCATCTGCAGGCGGGTCCTGGGGTTTGGTGTCCGCCATGTTAATCGAGGGAGTGGTGTGTTTGTGCGATGTGTGTTGAACGCGGCAGGTCGGTATGCTTCGAGCGGATATGTTAAGTAAAGCAGACCCGGCCAATATGAGTCAGTCAATCAGTCAGTCACACGTGGTGCAAACGCGCGAAAGTGAAGCCAGGACCGTCTTATCAATTATTGAGTCAACAAAGAAAGTCGAAACGGATTTCCTGCGCTACTGTACCCCGCCATCTCGCGCACGGCCCTTTCCGCCCCTCCATGTCCGACGTCACATTTAAAGATCACTTGAATGCGTCGGAAACATCACTTCACATCTCGACACTCGGCATGAAACTTTGTTCAAAACTCTTTGGATATCAAGAGCTAGCTCGAACATCGACACATCAGATCCAACCAAAACTGCCCTGGAAACACATCAACCCAATACATATCAACCACCATCCATATCACATCAAACGACCTCTCTCCACCAGAGTCGCAAGGATGGCCGACGCAATTGAGCTGTCCGAGATCCCAACCATTTTTGACCTCTACGCCACCAACCGCCTCGAACCCTCATCAACCACCCAACCGAACGCCAACAGCAAGCACAACGACAAAATCTCCCTCATCCGCTGCGACATCACCGAACTCAAAGCCTCCGCCGTCGTAAACGCAGCCAACGAATCGCTCCTCGGCGGCGGTGGCGTCGACGGCGCAATCCATCGTGCCGCAGGTCCTGACCTCCTCGACGAGTGCAGGACCCTCGACGGCTGCGACACGGGTGACGCCAAGATCACAGACGCTTACGAACTCCCTTGCGACAAAGTCATCCACGCCGTCGGACCCGTGTACTGGACCACCAAACGCAAGGGAATGCACACCCAACTGTTGCAGAGCTGCTATACGAAAAGTCTTGATCTAGCAGCCCAGAACGGTTGCACGAGTATTGCTTTCAGCGCACTGAGCACGGGCGTTTATGGGTATCCGAGCGGGGAGGCTGCGGAGACGGCGATCGCGGCTGTCAAAGGCTGGTTGGATGCCGATGAGGAGAGGAGTGCGAAGATGGAGAGGATTGTGTTTTGCAGCTTCCTTGCTAAGGATGAGAGGGCGTATGAGAAGTTTATCCCGTGAGTTCATGCTTTGTTTGCCGTCAGAAGCAAGAGAGATCCATGCTAACCTTTTCTTAGGCAATTCTTCATACCTGCCGCTGAGGACAGCAGTCCCGCCGGGGACGAAGTCGACGGTGCAGCGGAGAAGACGGGTGAAGATGATGTGCCGACGCTTCCTAATGTTCCTGTGAACGAGCCAGCCGAGGATGGAGAGCCCGACGCGAAGAAGCGCAAGGTCTCTAGTGGAGAGGGAGGACCTGACGCAAAGGAAGAGTGAAGCTGCACAATGAAGATGAAGAGCTCAATTGTTCGGGCGTCGATCAGCATAGATACCCAGCATGAGATACCCAATAAATGAACGGTCAGTACGATGACACTGACTTCCGCATACTGCACTTGCAGTGATTCCAGCGAGAGAACGATGTTCGCATGATCTCGTATCTAAGAGACTGAGCACGCGACGGCGTCAACAACTTCCGCCTGTTGTCAAGGTCTCGATTCCAGTGAGACAGCATGTTCCGATTTCGGTTGAGTGTCTGAGCTGGGCACGCGGTATTGGTAATACCCTCACATCTCGTACATCGTTAACTCAGCTACGCCGGTGAGATGGCAAAACTCCAATTTCGGGTTCTCGGGTGAGAGCCAGGACACGAGGTGGTGCCAGTCGAGACGGCAACATCTAAATCGTCAATATCTCACGGCCAAGAGTCAAAACACGCGGTGAAACCATTAGCTTTCGTGTGTCATCAAAACTTTGATACCAGTGAGAAGAAACTAAGTACGCGGTGGATGAAGAATCGTACACTTGGACGGCAACTTCTCGCAAAGTCATATACTTCCCATCAAACCCAACTCAGAGCTTGCGCTTCTTTGGAGCCGGACCAGCCTTACGAATAGTCCTGTCACTCCTGTCCTCTGGCGCAGCACGCTTCTTGGAAGCCGGTTCATCCTCGCTAGCGGTCTTCTTCTCCGCTGCAGCACGCTTTTTCATCCTCTCGACGCGCTTCAGCATGATTAATTCTTCCTTGATCTGTGAATTTTGTTAGTGATATGGGCTAGAGAACACAGGATGGGAGGCTCTTACTTGTTTGGCCCATTCGATCTGCCGGCGAGCGAGGACCATCGGATCGATCTTTGGCTTCTTCGGCGGCTTACCGATGATGACATGACACTTATCGGGCGTATGCTGGGCCGGACCGTGCTGTTCGCACCACTCGGTGGCGATGGGAGTTGGAATCCAGTCGGCCGGCTTAGGGTGGGGCGCGTCCTTGGGCGTGGTAGTGAAGTAGTTGTTTTCACGGTTAGGTCACAGGTGCCTCGTTGCGGTTGACGGCCTTGTTGCGGAAGGCTTGGAGGGCTTTGCGGTCCATGGAGGCGAAATCGGGAGGAGCCATGGCGGCGTGGCTAGTCGGCGGGGCGGCGAGAGTGATTGTTTCTATTCGAGGTCAGCTACTGAGCCACAGGGCCGCTACTGAACCGTACTCACGGTCGTTGGTTGATATGATCGTCAAGCGGGTCAAAGTGTGCGGTGGGGTTTCTGTTTTGATGGTGTGAGCGCGAATGGTGAGGCAGAGGTATTGATGTGGGATGTTGGTCATACGCTCGAGGATACTCGTAATCGCCGACTGAGTGGCAGCAGCTGGTGATGTTCGTGGTACATAGAGCGTGAGTGAGTGGGTGGGATTTGGCGGGTGCATGTTGACCGCGGCAAGGAACGAGAAAGAAGGTGGATGTGAGCGCGAGTTTCAGCGCACGGGATCTAATGGGATTCCGTGGCTTAGCTGCTGCCTGGCAGAACGCTTCGAAGGAAGGAGCGTTGTCGCGAAACAAGTGAGCGCTTTCATGTGACACTCTGGAGAATGGACACGTCGATTTCACGTCGCATATACACTTGCAGAGAACCATGAGATCAATAGAGTATGCTCAGACTGTCCATTGAGTCCGCGCTCCTGAGCCACAGATTGTAAGGAACTCATATCTCGGCTTCAACTTCGGCATCGGCATCCCGATGGCCCTCCGAGCCTCAAGGCGCTGATCCGGCGTGATGTGCTGCGGCTTTAGTGCTTCTACGACTGCCGAGTCTGAGTAACGTCCTTGGACTTGGTAAGAGCTGTAGCGTTTGTCGATGGTTTTGTGGTCATGGCGTAGCTGCTCTGCGGCAATGAAATGAGACATGGAAGCTCCGCAAGCGTCTCGTAAGAGGTTCAATCGTTCGACGCAGCAATCGTTTCCCAATCTCAAAGCAATCCAGGACTACGAAGCTTCCGTTCAGGCGTGATACAATCACATACAATAATACTCTCAGCCTACGATTGCGGAATCCGGAACACCTTCTGAAAAATCATGAGTAAGTGGAGATTCAAGGAGACGGCAGGGGAGAACTAAACAAGAAACACAGCGTCTGTACGTGAGATGAAACGAGAGGAGATGTAGTCAGAACAAATTATGACTTACTATCTGGTAACCTCCAAGCGAGTGCTCTAACCATGTCCTCGGGCAAGGCCGACCATGTGAAAAAAAAAACAGTGCAGTGAGCCACTTCACAGTCTACCAAGTCTATGCACACATCGTGCAGTTGCCGTCTCATCACATGGATGAAAACGAACGGTACGCGCAAGAAGTCGTGGGTAGATGTGTTTCCAGATGAGAAGAATCACATGGATGAATTCCTGCTGACATTTCGCGTCTTAGCAGAACTTTGGGGCTGAATGAAGAGTCCAACAGGTACCTGGCGCATGGAGCTGTTATCGACTGTATGCCCGAATCGTCTTCTCGAGCTCATTGCCCGGGCGCTCGCGATCTGTGGTTGCATCCGAGATTATGTCATTGGCGTATTCCCAATTGTGATAGATGAGAAGACCCTCGAACGAGCATACTCTTTGACTTCTTCAGCGGTGCCCCAGGATGGATTCGAGCGGATACAGTGTCGGTGTTGACAGGTTATCTTGGACACGTATATGAGGAATGTGACGAGTTTGTCTCAATGGTGTATCCATTCCGTTGGCGCTGTGCGAACTTTCGTGTAAAGCGGGCCCCTTAGCTGACGAAAGTCATACGCCAGTACTAGCAGCCGAACGAAGTAGTATGAATCTGGCAACGGGGTCAAATCTTTTTGGCCTCGCTCGTAGGGGTCTACAGCAGGCTCTGGATGAGCTGCACACTCTGCGCATGCACTGGACGCGAGCTCGGCGTTTCGCAGAAGGCGAGGTATGCAGAAACGCAGTGGCAGCTGGGGACCATCTGGTGACAGTCCCGTCGGACCTTTGATGTCCAAGAAGGACGTCTCTGCGATAGCCAGTGCAGCGGCATCTTCGAATCCAAAGATTTGAGGACGAATAATGCCCTCCATGATAAGCGTTTCATGTTCGAGGAAGATGGTGCGGAACAAGCGACTCGTGCCGGACAGTCGGAGGGCATCGTGCACAGTCGGGCTGGCAATGAAAATGCTGATGAGAAGCTCATTCGAGAGCGAGAGGATCGTCATGCTTATATTGGCAGAGGAACAGCAGTTGCTGCGGGTGTGTTGTTCAATAGATGTTGTGGGAGCGACATAGCAGTGGCATCTTATGTGGAAGAAGCCTCCGTATTTGTATTCGCTGCCCAGAGTCTGTCGCCCGCGCTTCGAGTGCGTTCCAACAAACAATAGCGGCGAGTCGGCGGCAAACAATACGCAGGAAATGATTATGCGTGGTGAGGCTGTGAGAGGCTCCTGCGGGGGTCGTGACAGGTCTCTGCGGTATGATAGATCGAAATCGATCGGGTCTCCTGGCTTGTTACCTTGATTAGTTACAAGTATTGGAGAGGTACATTTGATACTTTCAACCGTGCCAGTGAATCGAAAAGGTTTGGAGTCCTGAGAGCACAATTCGAGGAGGGAGTTGGTGAAAGCGAGCGCGCTTCACATCGGATTCTGATTGGCTGACGAGACTCCACTCAATTTGTAACGCGAACACGCGTTCGCGCGCTCGTTTCTTCTCGCCGACGGACAACAACATGGACTGACCGACGCCACACATGGCCACGATCAAGGCCATCGAGGGACGCTCCGTTCATCAGATCCAATCCGGCCAGGTCATCGTCGACCTGAACTCCGTCGTCAAAGAGCTTGTCGAGAACAGCTTGGACGCCGGCGCCACCTCCATCGATATCCGCTTCAAGAATCAGGGACTAGACTCCATAGAAGTCTCGGACAATGGCAAAGGTATCTCGCCTGATGACTATGAGACCATCGCCCTGAAGCACTACACCTCGAAACTTTCGAGCTATGAAGATCTTACCTCGCTGGAGACCTTCGGATTTCGAGGAGAGGCATTGTCGTCCATGTGCGCGCTTTCCAAATTTCACATCATCACTTGCAGAGCCGAAGACGGTGCGGTCGGGAAGCGTCTGGACTTTGAAGTCTCCGGCAAGTTAAAGGGCACCAGTGTCGTGGCTGCTCAGAGAGGTACCACGGTCATTGTGGAAAACCTCTTCCACAGCCTGCCCGTCCGCCGCAAGGAGCTGGAGAAGAACATCAAGCGTGAGTACGGTAAGGTGACCACCCTGCTGAACTCTTATGCTTGTATCAGTGTAGGTGTGCGGTATGCTGTCAGCAATCAGCAGCCCAAGGGCAAGAAGGTGTCGGTCTTCTCGACAAAATCCAACACCACGACAAAGGAGAACCTCGTCAATGTTTTTGGAACGAAGACTCTCTTGGCTCTCGTCAAGCTTGATCTCAAGCTTGAGATGGAACCGAGCAAAGGTCCTTCCACGCAGAGCGCCCGGGATTGGTCTACTCAAGCCGCCGATCGCTCTCGAGAGGTACTCATTCAAGGCCACATCTCGAGGCCAGTTTTTGGAGAAGGCCGACAGGCGCCAGATCGTCAAATGTTCTTCGTAAACTCGCGCCCATGCGGGCTGCCTCAAGTTTCGAAAGCCTTCAACGAAGTCTACAAATCCTTCAACGTTTCACAATCACCGTTCATTTTTGCCAACTTGATCATGGACACCCACGCCTACGACGTCAATGTATCTCCTGACAAGAGATCGATCATGCTTCATGATCAGACAGCTTTGCTGGACAGTCTGAAGACTGCCTTGACTGCAATGTTCGAACAGGCCGACCACACGGTACCGCAATCGAATCTCCCGAATCGAAAGTTACCTTCTTTCCGGCCTACTACACTCTTGAAGAATTTGTCTACTGGACCGTTCGTGGAAGAAGACGAACCGGAAGTCGGAAACGAAGGAGAAGTGGGAGACGAAGATGAGGAGGAACAAAGCCAATCCGAAGAAGTTTCGGCGGCTGCCCATCGTCGAGTTGCAAGCAGGCCGAATGCCAGTCCCGTGAACTTGATTGAAAGTTGGGCAGGACGCGACAGCGAGCTGCGAAGTGACAGGCCTACAAAGCCACAGTACGGCGCAGCGAAAGGTAGAGGCACGGTGGCGAATGTGCAAAAAGCTCGCGGGCAAAGCAATGCCAACGTTGCATCTGAACAAAAACCCGAAGACGAAAATCCACCGCGCCATTCGACCCTGCCAGACAATGTGAACGACAGCCGCAATCACACTCACGGAAATCCTCCCCTTCACAAAACGACAGAGCCCGATCCAATGAGCACGCCATACGATGATCTTTTCTCGCAGAGGCCACTCCCTGTGCCACAGCGAGTACAAGACTTCAACGCTTTCATGGAACAAGCGCGGGAAGCTGTCAGTGCTGGCGATGCGGCTGAGGAGCATGAGCAATCGAAGTCACCTGATTCTGGCACGCCGATGGAGCTGGACCCCGAGCCTCGGATTCCTGTGATAACACCTGGCAGTCAAACGACTACACCGGGTCCTATAGCGAACGCCTTCGACCGGATGCGTCCAAAACAAACTCCACTACAGACTGCCGAGATCACTGTTGGCAACCAGACGACTACGACTGTCATTGGAAGTGCACCGATGTATAAGAAAAGAAGAGTTCACGAGCCGATCAATTCACAAGCTGTGGCTTCTTTCGGCTGCAGCCCACTCCTAGCCCGAGGTCTACGCAATTTTGCAGCACCTGGCACGCAAGTTCATTTTGACAGCAGCGATGTCCAATCACAATCCTCCCGGCGTGCCACGCATCTCGATAATCGAGCCGATGATGGGGAGGCTGCAGCCAGCGACGACGAGCTATTGTCCGGCGCCTCTGACAACGATAACGAGAGCGAGCACAGCGTCGAACATGTCAACGATGCACCAGCTCACACTCCAGCCTTATTGCCTGCAAAAGATCAAGAAACCGCCTTCTCGGACACAATGGACTCCACGCCGCTCGCTCTGCAAGATGACGATGAGTCGGACGAGGACTATCTTGACGAGGAAGCGAAGAAGATCAAGGAAGACGAAAAAGTTGCTCGGCTCATCCAAGAAGCCGAAGAGGCGGCCGCAAAACCCTCATCGCAGAACTTGCAGCGAGCCTCGCAACTCTTGAAGAACGCAAGTGGGCGCAAAGACTCGACACTCCAGCTATGCTGCACAATGAGCCCGTCGATCGCGGACATCGAACTGCAAGCTCGAGCCCTTGCAGCCGTTACAACAGCTTCGCAAGCCCAATACCAATGTCAGGACAACGCTGTCGTCAAAGACGAGCTAGACAGCACACAAGCCGAGACCAAGCTCTCATTGACTGTGACAAAAGCCGATTTTGACCGCATGCACATCGTCGGCCAGTTCAACCTTGGCTTCATCTTAGCAATCCGACCAGCCTCGAGCGACCAAGACCAGGACGAACTGTTCATCATCGACCAACATGCCGCCGACGAGAAATACAACTACGAACGCTTCTCCCGCACCATCACTCTGCAGAGCCAGCGCCTTGTCTCACCCAAAACTCTCGACTTGACAGCCGTCGAGCAAGAAGTCGTGCTCAACCACGCCGACGCTCTCAAAGCCAACGGCTTCGAAGTCGAGATAATATCAACAGACAACGAAGCCACAGATGAGGATAACGATGATGAAGTCACAACAACCCGAACGTGCCGCCTGCTCACCCTCCCTACTTCGCACACCACCACCTTCGACCTCTCAGACCTGTCGGAGCTTCTATACCTGCTGTCGGATGCCCCCACATCCAGCTCCGTGATCCCTCGCCCGAAGAAAGTGCAGCGCATGCTGGCTATGCGGGCTTGCAGGAGCAGTATCATGGTCGGCAAAGTACTGACTCTGAAGCAGATGGAGAGGGTGGTGAGGCATATGGGCGAGATGGAGAAGCCGTGGAACTGCCCGCATGGAAGACCCACTATGAGGCATTTGGCTGGGATGGGGGAGTGGAGGGGATGGTTAGAGGGGATTGCTGTCGGTGGTGCTGTGGAGGAAGATGCGATGGGTGGTACTGGCGGTGGTGTAACTGATTGGAAGGTGTGGCTTGAGTCGAGGAGGTGATTTCAGCTCGAAGGCTGTGTATTGCTAATAGCGTAGACTGTTCTCCACCGAATCGAATGCCAAATAACGTCCATCTCAACAAACCCCTGCGCTGGTATCAGCAGCCTCGTGGTATCGAGCAAGCAACATCGCCCTTGAGACAGAAACTGTCACATACGAGTCTCTCCACGGTGCCAGTGACTTCATGCGGTGGTATCAACGGCTCTATGACATCAAGAAAGCAGCGTCACCATTGAGACAACAGCGTTGAGATACTGGTCTCTCACTGGCGCCGGTCACCTCGAGAGCTAGTATCAACAGCACTCCACAAAAAGTCACGCCCAGCTCCTCCGAAAACAGCGATAAACCGGGCGCTGCAGAAGCGTTCGTTGCCCAAACGACCATCACGCTCTCGCCGCCAAGCTCGCCAGAAGCATCAGATCTCAAGACCAAGCTCGAGCCCCAGTCTTCGAAACAGCAGTCTGTCTAGTGATACGAGCACTCCATCCTCCAGTCCTGGCAGTGTCGGTTCTGGGAAGATCTACAACAACGCCAGTGGATCGATCGCCTACAGGTCAGCATCGCGCTCTTCGAAAGGCGGGAAGAACAGGACCACCTCGCCGCATCTACGCTCCAGCTTCGACTGGACATCTGCAACGCAAGAGACGTAGCATGGGTTCACATTCACGGAAGGCGGAATCACCCGGGATAACCTCACTCTACCCGCCCCACTCCCGCGTCACGGGACCGATCGACCTCACCTCACCTTTCACACCTCACCTCGCCGCTCCTCACCGCTCTCCCGCCCGCCGCCCGAACGTCAACCAACCTATATGATCCCGCGCGTAGCTTACCCTTCAACAAAGCGATCTCGCGGCCTTAGCCTAGTTGGTAAGGCGACGCAAATAGATTTAGCGCAGTTGTACAATCTTCAGGTTTAGGACGCAAGTTCGATACCTTGTCGGGACGCCGGTTAACCAAGGATGTAAAACACCTACAGTTAGCTTGATTACTGGGAGATTGGGGATTAAGCAATTAATCTTTTGCTTTTGGTATGCAAGATATTGCAGTCTTTTTTTGCTCAACTACTGCAGGCATTTGTTTTGCGCGTTTACACAAATCTTCATCTCCATCCAAAGCACTGTCTCCATCATCGTTTTGGTTCGTGCATTCTGCCTCGCCTCTCTCATACGTTTTGTTGGTTCGACACGACACATCAAGTCACTTTCGAATCCGCGATGTTGGAGGGCTGAGGTCCGCGACATACTGTAGTAATTCAGCTGGTCTGAGACGACCTATGCATTCACATGGTGAAGTCGGTAGAAGCGCGTGGTTTGACACTGTGAATTTTCCTGGCTGCTATGCCTTCAATCTCCCAAAAAACGACTGGCCCCAAATCTTGGTATTCCCTGTGACGCCGTACACCATGCTCAGAACGCTCTTGCAATAAATGACCATTCCCTTCAGTCCCTCGCATAAGTGATTTTCCCGCGCTTCGGTGCCTTCTCGTCATCGTCGTCTTTCTCCGTGGCTCGCTTCTTCTTGTTTCCGGTCTTTCCGGCGGTGCCTGATGTGCTCTCTGCGCGAGATATGGGGGCATGGACAGAGCCGGTGGGCGTAGCTGCATGCGACGGGGTGTTCGAATCCGTGCCTTCTTGCGCCTGTTCGATATTGTCAGCAACAAGACAACGCATATGTACTCGGTGTGCGCAAAACTCACCCTCATCCATCCCACAGAGCTCCGGCTGAACACTCTGTCTTCATCCCTCACGCGCCCACGCCTTCTGTCGTCGGCTCCGCGTCCGCCCACGCTCACGCCTTTGACCCAACCATCGAAACCGCGAACGATATTTCCAGAGTTGCTCGTCTCCTCCAGATACGCGCCCTCCACCTTGAAGATCTGCTCTTCCAGCGCGGCCAGCTGCTCGTCTAGTTTGCGCTTCTTCTCGAGGGTGCCGCGAAGGGTTGTGCGTAGTTGTTCGTAATAGGGACGGCCGGGTTGGTCGGCGGTCGCTGTGGAGGCATTTGGAGCGTCTCCGGGCGCCTTGTTCTCTGTCATGCTTAATGTCGATGCTGCGGGTTGTCCATTGGGTGACGTGTGTTGTTATCGCGGTGCTTCTGACATGTGAAGACGGCAGTCGCGACGACTATGGCCAAATTGGGCTTAGCGTACCCGGTCTTGGCCCCAGCATTTGGGTGACGCGACTTCACTACAGACAACACTCACCATCCGTCGCTGGGACTCTTGATGCTTCCACAGTATGTCAGATCGAAGCATGTCAGCAGCTGATGCGTTCCACCGTCACCATGTCGGCTCAAAGGCAGCAAAGAAGGCACCAGCTGAAGCCGTCTTTCTGTTACACCACGTCTGGAACTCCTCATCTCGCTGACACAGCTACCAAACCTGCATACTGCACGGTTGAGAGGCTGCGAGCTGAATTGTCACGAGATCTGTATCTCGCCACCTGGGTATACCCGATGCCCACGACGAGGCTGTACTTACAAGGCTCAGCACGTGTACTAACGCAAGCAAAGCGAGGAATTGGTTAAGACTCGCGTGATAGCCCTCTTGGCATGGCACTGGACACAACAGCAACTGTGGCTTGCAGTCAGGTCCTGAAGCCACCGACGATCTCACTTCGCACACGTCTGCCTGAAGAGGATCCATGTCTCACCACTTTGGGCCCAATGGCAACATGTACATGGTACTGCATTCACCGGAGTCCACTATGCGGTCCGAACCACTGATCACATCGCCGAATCTCAATCGTTTGGTCCCAAAATAATGGTCTCCAATTTTTGGGGTCCTGGACTAAGCCTGCGATTAGGAGGACGTGCTGCGCCAGATCTCAAACTGGTGCTGCTGAAAGCTCACCCATGCATGTGTTGACGTGTGGGCTATGTGAGGCAGGTATCCGCAGCCAGAGAAGGTATGTGCTGTGCAAATCGCATACATACCATAGTCCTTGCCAGGCTTATGCGCAGATCCCTCTCGTGCTCCCTTTACAAAGACAAAGCTGTACGCTTCACACTTCAACAATATCTTCACAGATTTAAACACACTCCATCGAGTTGCAATAAAATGACCAAATTTTACGAAGATACCGAACCCATTGGTCTCAGCAGTGCTTTGCAGTCAGAGCCACCGAGACGAGGGCACTCTAGCGTGAGTAGCGACGGTGGCTCCGGATGGAAATACCGACGCTTCTTTGGCTTACCACACTATGCTTCGCCGCAAACTCAGCTGGTACTGGTCGCTTTTGTTTGCTTCTTGTGTCCAGGTATGTAACGTGACTCCATCCGGTTACGTCCCACAAACTGATGGATCGAAGGCATGTTCAACGCCGTGAACGGCCTCGGTGCCGCTGGCCAATTTGAATCCGAGTCTGGGGCTTCCGACAATGCGAACAGCGCTCTCTACGCTACTTTTGCTGTAGTGGGCTTCTTCAGTGGGAGCATCACTAACAAGCTCGGCATCAAGACCGCAATATCCTTTGGCGGTCTCGGTTATTCCGTCAACATCGCAGCATACCTGTGCTACAATCACACGAAAAACGTCGGGTTCGTCCTCTTCTCCGGATTTCTACTCGGATGCTGCGCTGGAGTTTTGTGGAGTGCTCAAGGCCAGATCATGATGTCGTACCCGCCTGAGGCCTCGAAAGGTCGATACATCTTCACATTCTGGGCCATCTTCAACCTTGGTGGAGTGATCGGGGCGCTGGTAAGCTATACGCTTTTTCTGCCAAAGCCTTTGATGTCTTTACTAATGCTCCCTATCAAGGTTCCTCTGGGCCAAACCATCCATGCAGACAGCGAAGGGAGGGTGGCTGACTCAACCTACATCGGCTTCCTTGTTCTGACATTCATAGGCGCTTGCCTCGCATGGACACTGGTCGACGCAAAACATGTCGTGCGCACCGACGGATCGCGCGTGATCCTACAGAAGAACCCTACATGGAAAACCGAGATCCTGGGCCTTTGGGAAACCCTCTTCACCGACCCATACATTCTGTTCCTGTTCCCAATGTTCTTCGCATCCAACTGGTTCTACGCCTACCAGTTCAACGCAGTGAACCTCCCGAATTTCAACGTCCGCACCAGATCTCTCAACAATGTGCTCTACTGGATTGCACAGATCATCGGCGCTTCTGTTTTTGGCTTTGCGCTGGACTACGCTGGCCTTCGTCGGACCACGCGGGCAGTACTCGCGTGGGTGGCGCTGTTGATGCTCACATTTGCAGTCTGGGGCGGAGGGTACTCATTCCAGATGACATACGTTCGCGAACCCGCAAATCAGGACACCGAGGTCGACAAGATAGATTGGTCGACAAGTGGCTACATCGGGCCAATGTTTTTGTACATCTTCTATGGCTTCTACGATGCAGCTTGGCAGACATGCGTGTATTGGTGAGTCTTTCCTGCTATCAACTCTCACAATAGCAGAAATCTCACTGAAACAGGTTCATGGGAGCGATGACAAACAACGGCCGCAAGCTCGCGAATTTTGCCGGATTTTACAAGTAGGTGCCTGCTCCGTCCTAATGCTAGTATCCAAGATACTGACGTGATCCAAGGGGTATACAGTCCGCTGGAGCGGCCGTATCTTGGCACCTCGACGCCAAAAAGGTTCCATACATGGGTATGTTCGTCTCCAACTGGGTGCTACTTGCGGTCAGTCTGGTCGTTGCGGCACCGGTCATGTTCTGGAAGATCAAAGACACTGTCTCGATCGAAGAGGATTTGAGATTCTCAGACGAGACAGTGGAAGACGTTATCCCTCAATATCAGATGGACGACGTTAGTCAGCCAAGGGCTCACCATGGAGTATGATCGACGGGGTCAGATATCAGTGGTACGGCGGGCTGGTTGAGGGAACGGGTAAGCCGGTTGGGCACTTTGCGTACACATTGACAAAAATGATACTTTCTGCAGCACATCGGAGAACACTCCAGTCTGACGTGCGGGAAACTGCTTCCGCTTGGTGCTTGGGATTGTGGCTCCAGTGAGACTGCCTTCAGCTCGCTTACAGCATCCGGTCAGGGCTCAGTAAGCAGGTCGAAAAGTACCAGCCCGACTCTTATCATGATCTTGATTCTCACTTGCTGGCGGCGGAGTATACGCAGTTGGGCCATTTCCTCCGGCCGCGTGAATCGGGGGCACGTGATGGCCTGATCGTATCCTGCAGCAAGCAAATGCGGCTGCGGCCACGTTCTCGACCCTGCACCATGCACATCCTCGCTAACTCGAGCTGACTCTGATCATTATGCATGTCTGACGCCCCAGCTCAGTGGCTGGGTCCGTCCACTCACCGCCTGGCACATGTCAGCTCAGCCTTGCGACCCGACCACGGTCATCGCAGCTTGCGTGGCCACCGATTCGGCCCCGGTGGACTGACGGCTCCGGTCGGACGGACAGCCTTGTGCAACGGGCGCATTCGATAGGTCGAGCCCTGCTGCCAGCTAACTTAATCTGAAGCCAGGTGCCATCTCATGCGACATGGGCATGAAACGGTATGATCAACTGCATACCAAAGGCGCAAGATGCCTGCTCCGACTTGGGCTCTCGATTTGCGAAGCGTACGGGCACTAGCCCATAAACTGTACTGCTCCTGTAAGTTACTCACCTTCCCACTGCAAAGGTCGCATCTGACACCCACTCCACCAGGCCAGGAACCATCGAGCATATACAGACCGCTGGCGAGAAGCGTCAGGACGCTGCGAAACACACTTGAGGAAGCAGATGAAGCTCTCGAAGACACTTCCGTCCGACCCGAGGACATCCGCGTGTTGCTTGCAGCTGGTGAGAGTAGAGATGTGCTCAACAGACTGGAGCGATCATTGCAACGCAGGCAGAGTGCAGCCACCCAGACTGAGGAAGTGGATGGAGACATCGCCGCGGATCTTCTCAACGACATCGATGAAGTGACACGCAGGCTTTCCGACGCACTTGACGCGTTGGACCACTTGGCCGGTACACGTCGCATTCCGCCCACTTATACGAGCAGCGGCAGCGCAGGCACGCAAACACCCAGGTCTTCGTCGATATTGACGTCCAGCAGCGACGACGGAAACAAGATGAGCGCCGCGTCTAGCTCTTGGTCCTGCGGCTCGAGGCCTACGAGTCTGTCGCAGAGACGGAGCGTCGACAACGAGAGTTTGTCTGTCCACAAGTCCGAGGAAGAGAAACAAGTTGTTACTCCTCGCACCGCATCTGGCCCGCATACTACATTCAACAGCTTCAGACGGAAGTTGCCTGTTATCAGAACTGATCATCAAGCCATGCAGTTCGCATACTTTGATCCCATGTCAGTCGACATTGACAGCGCATCGTCAATGATATTGAGCGGACAGCCGAGTCAACCCGACGAATTCTCACCAATACTACCACTTCGCTCCTCTGCTCGGCTGGCTAAGCCTCCGATCCAAAAACCAGCTGCCCCTTCGATCGCTGAGACAAGGCTCCAGCAGGACGTGCCAGCTCAGAAGAACAGTGGCGGCATCGGCAGGTCTACCTCGCTCCGAAGCGCAACATTGCCTACTCCACCAGAAACGACGACCGTTCTTTCGTCAAGCACCAGCCTACGTTTCTCGCCGAGATCACCTCCTCTGAGGCAGAACAGAGACGCCAGCAATGAGGTCACCCACCGTCAACGGCCGTCTTCAGTTTCTCGGATCAGCACTCTCGCCGTGGTGGAGGACTCAGACCATGAGCCAGTGGAAGCACCAAAGCGCCACATGACTGCGCTTCCACTCAACGAGACCCGAACTGCTGGTTCATCCCATTCCACCCCGCTTCGTCCTCCTGCGCGAATCATGACTCGCTCAACACCAGCAGTAAAATCAAGATATCGCGTCGTGAACTCCGAGGAGACAATGCACGGGTCAGGGCCCTTTGCTTCGCCTACCGCCCAGAGCCCTTTGTCCTCACCAGAATCACCCCGGAGAGCAATTCGATGGGCATCGGAGCCCAAGACCAGGCACGTGTCTGAGCTGGGCGTCACGCGCACGCCATCAAATCAAGAAGTCATCACCGAGTCCAGACGGAATGACGAGTTCGCCAGCGCGATCATCTCATCCTGGAACCACGAACTGTGGGATCAGGCGAAGCACAACATCGAACTTCTACTGAGCCAAGACTCGGAGTACAGAGACGACAGATTGACTAGGAGACTGCATCACATGCTGGGTGTAATCGCCAGCCTGAAGGGCGAACCCGAACAGGCACTCGTTCACTTCATCTCGGTTTTCTCATCACCCATCGAGGAAGCTAGCCAACTTGATTCCGGACACTGCGCTGCCGCGTATTGGATGGGCGACATCTACGCTCTGCTCAACCGCAGGACCGAAGCCTTGCTGGCGTATTCAATCGCTGCGAGAAGTCCCCTACTTCAAGACGCCAAATTGCTGCAAATGGACCAACAAGTTTTCGCAGAGAAGGAGTCTTGTCGTGGCGGAGAAACGAAGACCGGCGTCAACATCGATTGGGAAGATAGTAAAGACGACAAACCAAAAATCGCCGACAGCATCCTCGACCCCAACATTCTGGCCAGAAATATTGCAAGAAGGATGATACAAGCGGACACGCAGCCGCTCAGCTCCAGCTGCAAGCTCGATCCGAACCGCAGCAGAGCAATGGCGTTCCACGATCTCGGTCTGCAGTCTGGATCCTGGGAGGACAAGCACGATCTATCCCTCGATACGAAAGCCTTGGACGTGTCCGGACCATGGCCATTCCCTTTCGACCCGTTCTTCGTGCTGGAGAACGTCAGAAGCCACAGACTGCTAGGCCCGGAGATCGACCTCCTCCAAAACGGCCTCTCAGCCACGAAAATCCCCAAGAAAAGCCGTCCGAACTTCAACTGCCCGGACCTCCGATGGCTCATCCTCACCCTGCGAACATGCCTGGCAAAACTCGAAATGGCTTGGTCCGAGGTGATGGTCGAGCAGAGCCCCAAGTTCATTGTCCGGTATACCATCGTGGAAGACAGCGTCACCAAGACCTATTTCTTTTGCATTCCACTCTACAGATTGTCGTTCAGGCCCGGCTACGGCGTTGACATTTGCTCCGCGGGGATTTCGAGTTCGAGGATCAAGAGTGTTGTGCCCAAGGCTGAGAAGGGAGTGCACTGCGACGAAGTGAAGCGGGTCAAGAAGATGGTGCGGGAGTTTTTGGAGGCGGCTGCGAAGAGGCATGAGGCGACGGAGAGTAGGACTCCGGCGTCGCCTGCCATGAGGTTGATGGTTTGAGCAGTCTGTAGATGGGATCATGATGATGGATCTAATATAATTGGAGTGCGGTCATGTTGTCCAGATAACCTTTACGCAAATTTCACATTGAGACTCGGGCCGTTGTGAGATGTCACATGAAGAAAACGTGAAACTGATAGTCCTGAACACTCATCAAGGAGACCATATTCATCATCATCATGTACCTATCCAACCCGATCCAAACCCAACCCAGCACCAAGATCAAGCGAGCAACAACTTATAGCTCGCCACCTCGAAAGCCCTCAACTCAATCTCCAACCCCTCCTTGCTCAACTCGAGCTCCTCCAATTTATCTTCCAGCAAGTTGCACTTCCAAGCCTTCTTGACATTCACCGGGCCCATGGAAATGGTGCCCCTGCTCGTGCCTCCCAAACTGTCGTAGACCCTAAGAATGACATGTCGGCCCTTCTGAGGCGGCAAGTCGCCATTAGAAGCGTCCTCGTCGTCCTCTCCTCGCTTGATAGTGTCGAGGACGAGGCTCTTGGACGAGCAGCTCTCGACCAGCTTGAAAGCCGAGAGGAGCTCTTTCGCTTTCGCCGGCGAAGGGTGCGCGGCGATGCGGACGGGGTAGTTGAACTCGTAGCCCGCGCGGACGGTGCGGGAGTCCAACGGGCCAGAGTGAGGCATCACGGCCCACTTGATGTGGTGTCTGCCCATGTCGGCGTGGGCGTCGGGGGCTTTCGGGGCGCGCAGCAGGCTGAGGCGCATCAGGGAGCCGCAGGTGGCGAAGCCGTATTTGCTGTCGTTCAGCACGCTGACGCCGTAGCCGTGCTCGCTCAGGTCGGCCCATTTGTGGCAGCAGACTTCGAACTTGGCCATGTCCCAGGAGGTGTTGTAGTGGGTTGGGCGGCGGACGATGCCGTATTGGGTCTCGTACGAGGCTTCGGTGTTGGTGATGGTGGTCGGGAACTCGACTTTGAGGAACTTCATCGTTTCCTTCCATTCGACTTCTGCTTCGACCTCGACCATTGAGGGGGACGAGGTACTGGCTGACAGCGAGATGGTGGTTTTGATCCAGGACTTGTCGGAAATCTTGGTGGTTGTGGTGACGGCGGAGCGGAGTTCGTGGTCTTCTACAATCTCAGTTGGGCCTGAGGCGTGGAGCTCCTTGCGCGAGTTGAGGTGGAAGACCTCCACGTCCCATGCTTGCCAGTAAAGCGGTTTGTCGTCGAATATCACGAGCTGATTGGCCTTGCCACCCTTGGGGAGGACTTCGCGCTTCGCCTTGATGTCGTAGAGGCTTGTTATGACACCATCTTGCACCTTGACGCGGAGGTCATCGTTCTCGAGGACAAAGACGCCTGGCTCCGAGGAGGAGTCAATCGGCTTGCACTTCTTCTCACTGCCACCCGTGGTGATTTCCGTGATCCTGCTACCCTCGTGAACGACATGACTGTCGATGCTTCGAGATGCTGCCAGAGAATCTGGGAGCGACAGCACTTCATTCCGCGACCATCCCAGTGTGCTGATTCCCACCAGAGACGAGTTCAGGTCGCTCGAGGGCTTCTCAAAACCAAGCGCGTCCAGAGCACCACTCAACAGGCTCTTGCCCGTCTTGAAGACCTTGGCGTAAAGCTCGTCCGAATCGTCGTAACACATCTCGATGCAACTACCTGGCAGGCAGTCGTGGAATTGGCACAACAGAACGTTCTCCCACATAGAATCGATGTCCTTCTTCGGGTACTCGTAGCCTTTCTTGCCGCCAAGTGTGGCAAGTGTGGCAAGTGTGGCAAAGTATTCGATATCGTGGAGCAAGATCTCGGACTTTCGGTTGTTGCGTTTGTTATTTGCCTGTGTCGTGTACGTGCCACGGTGCAGCTCGAAGTACAGCTCGCCATACCAAGTACACAGATCGATTGTGCCGTCCGCTTGCTTCTTCTCAACGCGAGCGAAGAAGTCATCAACACTGTCGCCCATCTTTACCTTGGGCAGAAGACCAACCTTGTCGCTGAGTCCGCGGGCACGTCGAAGTTTCTCGATGTGCCCAAAGGTCGGCCCTCCACCACCGTCACCCTTGCCAAAGACAAGCAGACTGGTTGGATCCTGGTCCATGGACTTGTGCTGAGTCTCACTGCGTTTCACATCACCAAAGTGGGCCTCTGCGGTGTACGTTTCGGCAGGAGCCATGTGGCAGATCACCTGACTGCCGTCCAGTGAGACCCAATTGAAGGTGGTATGCGGGAAGTTGTTGATGTTGTTCCAGCTCAACTTCTGCGTGAAGAAGCGAGTCATGCCGGCCAGACGACAAAGCTGTGGTAGCTGAGTCGAGTATCCGAAAGTGTCGGGCAGCCAGAAAGTCGTACAGCGCTGACCGAAGCGGCTCTCAAAGTAGCGCTGGCCGTACACGAACTGGCGAACAAGGGATTCGCCAGAAGGCATGTTGGTGTCATGTTCGACCCAGGAACCACCAATGGGCTGGAAATTGCCCTTCTTCACGTGTGACTTGACCCGATCGAATGCGTAGGGGTACAGCTCTTCAAGCCACTTGTACTGCTGCGCCTGTGACGCACAGAAGCGATGTTCGGGGTACCGATCCAGTAAGTCACACTGGTTAGACCAACTACGTGCGATCTTGCGCTTGGTTTCTGCCCACGGCCAGAGCCAGCATGTGTCGATGTGGCAATGGCCGATACCAGTGATGAGCGCCGAGCTGTCGTCGTACACATTCGAGCTGTCGATGTCGTTGCCGAGGTAGCGCTTTGCGATCTCTCTACACTCTTTGAGACAGACAGTTGTACCTTGGCCCTTGATGAAGCAATCCATGATGTCGTTGCAGACTTGCAACGCCTGGTGCTGTTGCCAGGTACTCTCAGGGAACTCTCTAGCAGCGTCGCCAATGATCCAGAAGTCATAGAATAATGCGCGTGCATCGAGATTGACACTGACGATGTCTGCTTGCGCCAGCTTGAAGTACTTGTCAGGGCGCGGCGGCTGGATGCTGTCTCCGCCTGGAGCATTGCCGAACATGCCGTTGCAAGCCATCTCGATGTAGATTGTGTGCCACTTGTCGTAGTCGCGCCATTCTAGAGGAACAACCCATTCGACACGCTCTCCTCCGCCGGTCAATCCCTGCAATGGGCGGCCATCTTCGGTCCAAACCAGGCCCTCGTTGTTGGCGTCCCAGTGCAACTCTACTTGTGACTTGTAAGTCCACTCGTATGGCAACTTGAACTGGACTTTGAACCAATGAGTGCTCCAGCTAGGGCCGAAGGACTCGCCGACCTTCGTCTTGCGGTATTCATTCGTGCTCTTGGTTGCCTCCTTGAAGGTAGGTCTTGTCAAGTCGGGAGCATCCCAGACCGATAGCTTGACGTGGTCTTCGCCAGACAAGCGGCCATCGTAGAGCTTGGCCAGCAATCCCTGCTCTTTGTACTGTCCGCCGTCGGTGAACTGCTTCAGGCGATCCTTGTAGATGTGGGTGATCTGCTGTCCGACTGGTCTGACAGCTAGCTGAGGGTAAGCCGAGCTTTCCATCGAGGGCGTCACGTTACTGTGTGTCTCGCCACCCATGGTTGGATGTGGATGTGGATGTGGATATGAGCAAGGAAGAACAACGGGTGCGAAGGTCGAGGTCTAGAGTAAAGAGTAAGGCCAGGTCAGCTGCTGCTGCAAGGTACAGAGCTTCCGTCTCGAGTATGGCAGGGTAGCTCACGGTCTCAAGTACTCAAGTACCAAGGCAAACGAGCCTTTCCCCACAGTCGTACCTTCTCCGCGTTACATCACAGATATGGGAGCTCGGGCTGTCGATCATACCAGCCTCTATGAATACCCCAGTCCATGCGTTTCTCACGTGATTAGTATACTTGGAGTGAGGATGACTAGAAGGAGTCTTCTTACGTCCTGGTAAGTTGGTCTGGGAAATACCGTGCTCTTCTATCCCAGCACCCCTTGCCCATGATTTCGTCGAAATCACCTTCGCAAGGAATAATACACCGTTAGCATGCTTGCAGGAAGAGCAGTGCTAATGACATATTACTCAGTTCTGCATAGTAGATGCACATGCATGCATCTCTTGGATCTGCTTGCAGGCCATGTATGGCATGAGAGAGATCATCCTTACCTGGCAACCTTTGAGTGGCTTGTCGCGTCAGTCATCGCACTTTTCTCTCCTACGCAGTTGAGACCTGACCGCAAGCCATGTAATCGGAGGACACCGGAAGACGCCCATGGCGTGCGCTTGTAGCCAGATCTCATTGTCAGCATTGAAAAGGCCTGCGCCTGCAAAAGCCTCTCCCTGGCAAGTCTGGCACAAGCTGTCGACATACATATGACCCTACCTTATGCCCAAGCCTTTCTGGAGTAATAGCCAGCCAAAGCCGCTGGTTCGCCTAGTCCGATAGGTGATGTCGCTGAGTAGGTACCTTGCGTCGGTCCACAGGCTGTACATCTGCGAGACACGCCTCTTGGTCCCAGGGCGAGGTTGTAGATGAGACAAAGACGCTAGATGTCCATCGCGATACAGCGCGTGTATAGCCATGGTTTGGACGAGGAAAAGTCACGAGGATGCTCTATGGACTCGACTCTTCACGCGCCGTTGGGACGGTAAGAAGATGCGTTTCCCACGTGCCGGGAACACGATCTCGACGTGTGGTAAGAAACGTGAAGAGTCATGAGCAGCGACGAGAATAGGCTTGTTGGTGAAGTGATGCTTTAGGGGTCAGTTGGGCAGCGGCTACTCTATCAGAGATGTGCACGGGCGGGCGGAGGTCCTTTGAATTCAAAATCACAATTGTGGCTCCACGAAGCAACCAATCACAGCAGCCCATCAACATCGAACTTCCACCTAGGTTGCCAAACTGAAACGTCAACAGTTCTTGTGCGTCGCGTCCAGACAGCATCGGGCTCGTGACATTGGTCCATCACACATGGCCTACTTCCCCAAGATCTGTACGCCGCGACTAGTACATGCAACTACCGGCTCCAAAAAGCATCCCTTTTGACGGCTGTCTCGTCGTCCGCCCATCACAGCATCGTCTTGCCACTCTTGAGATACCCGACTGGCCACTGTAACCTGAGACGCAGTGTGCTGCTGGGACCTCTTCTGGTCTTTGCAACCCGCCAGAGCGCTCCAGGCGAAAAGCCCGACCTCTGATATCGGATCTCCCAATCTGGCACAGGCGGCATCTCTCATCCGTTCTGTCCTTAGCCGCAATCACAGACGCACTAACCGCCATGAACAAACGGGGCGGCGTGAAGAAATCATGCCCATGCCTCCTGCTAGTGGCGGCAGCCCTGATGAACGTGTCGGCTGTTTCAATCAGGTGTATAAAGAGGTTAAGTTAGCAGGTCACCCTGTGCGTGTCATCCCTCTCGGACTTCTTTCTCTGTCACGCTTTTCTGTTCGCAAGGTATACCCTTTTTTCCTTTTCCTTCTTCTATCTCTCACTCACTGCGCCCTTTTGCTGCGCAAGGACACTCCTTTGAGATTTACAATCACAATCGCCATCATGTTCAGCTCTACTACACTTCTCACAAGCATCGCCTTCCTGGGCACCACCGGCTGGGCTCAGTACACTCTCCAGGACGACTACTGTGGGAATGGAAACTTTTACGACAACTTCGACTTCTTCAACGGCTCGGATCCGACAAATGGCTATGTCGACTATGTTGAGAGAGACTACGCTGAGAGCGCGGGGCTGATCTCGGAGGATTGGGGCAAGGTCTACATGGGTGTTGACCACACTGGTATTGCTTCCAAGTCTGGCCGACCAGCAGTTCGAATTGAGAGCAGAAAGACGTACGACAGCGGCTTGATCATCATCGACATCGAACACATGCCTGGAGGCGTCTGCGGCTCTTGGCCGTCGTTCTGGATGTATGGTCCCAACTGGCCGAGCAATGGCGAGATTGGTGCGTCAATTAGACCGCATTGCATGACTGTACAGCAGCTAACATCGAGCAGACATCATCGAAGGCGTCAACGACGTGACCACCAACGACATGACCCTACATACCGGTCCCGGCTGCAAGATCTCCCGCCAGAGTGACATGCAAGGAACCGTATCAACGGACGACTGCTACGTCAAAGCAGAAGGCCAAGGCGCAAACGAAGGATGCCAGATCAAGACCGAGGACACCAGAACCTACGGCAGCGGCTTCAACGCGAACGGAGGCGGCGTCTACGCCACAGAAATCATGGACTCCTTCATCAACATCTTCTTCTTCCCGCGCGGCTCGCTGCCTTGGGACATCTCGAGCGCCTCCCCAGATCCATCTAAATGGGGCAAGCCCATGGCCGTCTTCAAGGGCGATTGCGACATCCCCACGCACTTCAACGACATGTCCCTCACTTTCAGCAACACCTTCTGCGGAGACTGGGCGGGCAATGTTTGGAGTTCTCAGGGAGAGTGCGCGTCCAAGGCTGATACCTGCATCGATTATGTCAAGAACAACCCGGAGGCTTTCGAGGATGCTTACTGGTCGATCAACTCGCTCAAGGTGTACAAGCATGGCGGCAGCAGCGCTTACGGCACTGGGGCTAACAGCTCATGGAGCACCAGTACCCAGGAAAGCTACTCTGAGTCGACCTCAATGTCCAGCTACTCGTCGGCTCCTGCATACTCGTCTGCTCCGGCCTACTCGTCAGCCCCGGCTTACTCTTCCGCCGCGGCCTACTCATCGGAATGGAGCAGCTCGAGCATTTCAAGAACCAAGAGACCGCACTACTCCACCAAAGCCGACGGCTTCGCGATGCCCACAGGAGTTGACTACGACCCATGGACCGCCACCGAGACGGCAAGTAGCGCCTCATCAACATACGCAGCCGAACAGAGCGGCTACGCCGTCCAAGTCCCATCTGGAGAGAAGATCGCCGTCGCCAGCGACATGTCCACTACTGAGGCACTCGAGGCAAGACAGCCGCCGAGTGGCTGGTACTCTAGAGGAACCCAGCCGCATGGCCGCCACAGCGAGAGAGCCGTGAAGCATCTGAAGAAGCACAAGAAGCACGGCGGCAGCAGGCTGTTGTGAAGAGGGAGTTGAAAATTTTGTTTTCCATTTGTGAAGTTTCTTGATCCTTGATGGACGGGAGCGTACAGTACTTGCTGGTGCGAGTCTTGCTTTGGTTTGCATTGATTGCAAGTTGCGGATAGAGTTTTTTTCGAGATTCATCATACGGCCATATAGAGCATTTTACGAAGAAAGGGAATCTGACGGGTTCAGACATTTGAGATTGAGACAGAGACAAAGACATCCTCGTGGACTTCCATACATGCTCGTGTACATGTCCTGTCACCCACGTTCTTCACTTCCCCACACAGTGTGTGAGTGAGTGACTCGAGGACCCTGCAGGCGGCGTCGATCTCACATGCTCGCGTGCATGAGGGCGCTTGCAGAGGGCCGGTCTTCTTCATGTCTTGCTCATGACCGCGAGCGAGGGAAGTGGAGTACATGAACGAAAATATACAGTCTGTAGTCACATTCAAGCCCAACTTCATTCCTCCAAGTCCGACGTCTGACCGGACCTGTCAAAAGGCACATTCACTCACTTGGCCTAGGCTACGACATTCATCCATCTATCGCCCTGCACGGTGGAAGGAACCCCGCGCTACTCCCGCATCAACTACCTGACTTACTGTACTTGCTCCTACATTACTGTACTATTCCTAGTCTATACCAACTCTGCCTATTATACCTAACTACCCGATCTGCCTGTTCCCTTCACTCGATCCTAACTTCCTTTCTTCACTGACTCGGACGCTTCACTTCTCAGCGAAAGCAATAGCAAGCGCGCCGACCTGTCGATCAACACAAGCGACACCGCCGCAACAACCACCACCTTACAAACCTCCCACACAACACCGCAACCATGGCAGCAATGAGCAGCAAACGCCTCCAAAAGGAACTCGTCAAGGTACTTATCCCCACCAACCCACCCACCCCCCATCTAACCAACCCACCACCCCCAACAGATCCAACTCCCCCTCCCCCCCGGCATAACCCTCGTCTCCGCGCCCGACCTCAAAGAATGGCAAATGGACATCTCCGTCCTCGACAACCCCCTCTACGTCCCCACCGACAAGTACCGCCTCAAATTCACCTTTTCAACTTCCTACCCGATCGAAGCGCCCGAAGTCGTCTTCCTCTCCACCCCCGACCGCAGCATCCCCCTGCACCCGCACGTCTACAGCAACGGCATCATCTGCCTAGATTTGCTGGACTCTCAAGGGTGGAGTCCCGTGCATAATGTGGAGAGCGTTTGTATTAGCATTCAGAGCATGCTGGCTAGCAATACCAAGGCGGAGAGTAAGTATATTTGGTGTTGTTCTTGGAGGGATGTGAGGAGGGTGTTGGTTTGAATGAAAGGCTGACAAGTTTGTGCTGCAGGACCACCAGGCGACAAGGAGTTTGTGCGCTCGAACAAGTCCAGACCGAGGGACATCAACTTCCTCTACCACGACCCGACAGTGTAGGAGGAGGAGGAGGAGGAGGAGGGGAGATTAAGCGCAGAATATGGCCAAAAGAAAGGCAAGATATGTTTCTTCTCTGAGAGCAAGCGGGATTAGACGGCAAGAGGTACGGCAATGACACGAATCATATGCACACCACAGGCTACGGCTGCGTTGGTTGGCACATGCTGTTTTTTTTGGGAAGCGATGGCGTTTGGGATGGGATTAATCTTGTTGTTTTTTTCCACAGGAGCACCTTGTTTGGGTTCGCTTGGTGTCTTCCTGTGAAGACCTTGAACGCCTCGCTACCTCTCGCAGAGCAGACATGGTGTGCGTACAACTTTTGGTACAAGAAGCGCCTTACACATCGGCTGCATCGAGTTTACTGGGTATCAACTCCAAGAGCCTTTATATGCATTGAACGGGGCCGGCCATGACTTGCTAGCCCAGCCAGCCATCTCCCACTTCTTCTTTCGTATCGTCGTCCTCGTCTATAGCTCTCTATGCAGAATCACCACCACACAAACCACCTCACCTGTTCATCTTCCCAATAACCTCCCTCTGCTGCGCCCTCTCCTGCTCCGCCTCGCTCAGCGGCCGAATACTCCTCAAATCCCCCACCACATCTTTCGCCTTGCCAAAGTACACCTCCTGGAGAAGATTACGCATCCGCGTCTCCATGTCCTCGACCATGCGCCCAATGTTGGCCACGTGGCTCTGCTCGACCTCGGCCTCGCGCATCCCGTGCAGCGCCAGGTCCTGCTCCTGCTGCCGCGTCAGGTTGCCCGCCAGCTCCAGCCCGCCCACGCTCTCGCTCTTCATGCCCAGGTCCAGAATGACCGTCGAGGTGAGCTTGTAGTGCGCGCTGCGCTTGCTCGCCGCCTCGCTGACTTCGAGCACGTGGATCGAATCCCAGCCGCCTGCCTTGCCTCCACTCCCAGCAGCACCAGCATTCGCACTCTTCTTGACAAGCACAACCCCAGCAAACCCCTCATCCAGCGCCCACAAATACGCACTGCTCACCCCGCCCTCGTAGTACAACTCCCGGTACACATCCACAGCAGCGTTCAAGCTCTCCTCCATGCGCCTGATCCTGCCCCTGGGGATCAGGTCCGCGGCATCCTCGGGGTCGATCTGGGGGTCGAAGTCGTTGGACCAGGGCGAGCGGTACGAGTCGCCGTCGCGGTTGTAGTCGCAGCAGAGGTAGTCGCGGCCGGAGGCGGGGCAGCGTTTGGCGGCCAGGCCGACGTCGACGGAGGACAGGAGTTCTTCTTCGAGGGCGGGGACGAGGGAGATTATGCCGGCGAGGTTTTTGGAGGTTGCCGAGGGGGGGAGGCGGCGGAGGAGGTCGCTGAGGGAGTGGTTAGTTTGGTGGTTTTGGTTTTGGGAGGTTGGTGGTGGAGGGGTGGCTTACAGGGCGGCGTCGAAGGGGTCGGCAGAAGCCATGGTTGTTGGATTTGTGAGTTTTTTTGTGTTGTGCTTTGTTCGAGAGAGCGAGTATGTTGCGATTTGTGATTGTTGGGTTGAGTGGTGGTGTAAAGGTGAGGGTGGATGGAGTCTGGTTGCTTCAGCCTCCAGGGCATTGGAGCTGCTCGTTTCAAGTGTGGAGCTGACCAGGCTGGCAGGAGCAACGACGACGACCTACAAACACTTGTCACATGTCATACTTCAATGCCGTTAGGTATCAACTACCGTAGGACTCCGACTCGTCTTGATGACATGGCACCAGTGAAAGCGAGAAATTTGGTTCATTGTCATTCTCCTCCTGTACTGAGGAATCTTGGAGGTGCTACCCAAGGACATCGTCGATTTGCCGCTCACGCACCCCTGAGAGGTGACAGACTTGGCCATGATATTCTTATGATTCTTTTAATTCTCGTTGATCTTGAGAGCTAGACTTGATTTACTCCTCTGGTACCAACGAGACGGCGTTTACCAGGTATCTCCGGACACTGGACTCGCACATCGCTCATGAATACATACATGTACATGCTCCGTATGTATGTA
This sequence comes from Cladosporium phlei, assembly GCA_003614995.1. Classification (NCBI taxonomy): domain Eukaryota; kingdom Fungi; phylum Ascomycota; class Dothideomycetes; order Cladosporiales; family Cladosporiaceae; genus Cladosporium; species Cladosporium phlei. The sequence goes on along the minus strand of QZFA01000046.1, from coordinate 96,697 downwards.
AAACGCCAAAGCAAACTGTGGGTATAGGTAAATCATCAAACCAAAACAGAACGCCTCCAGCGCCATAAGTCACGCGTTGTAAAGCACCGTAAAGGTCGCAATACCTCATCCCTGACTACTCGGCACATCATCCAGCATCTCTTGAGAAGGCGTGACTTCCTCCAGCTCCGCAGCCATCCTCTCGGCATGCGCCGACAGCGCAGTCTTCACCAACTCCCCCAGGTCTTGCACCATCTCTCCGTCCGAGACCTTGTTGATGAGAAGCTCACTCAGCTTGTCCAAAATCGCCCTCAGATCCTCTTGGCCCTGCACTTCAGCAAACACGTCGTAAGCTTCGATTGCTGGTTCATTCCAGCGTAGCAAGGAGTAGTCCAAGTCGATGGCCGATTCCAGCTTTTCGATGTCCGCGGGACTTGTACACACACTTGTTGTGAGGTTATGAGTTCCTTTGCCGGCGGGAGTCCGCTCTAGAGGCAGGCGCGAGGACTTCGTACGCTGAAGCTTGGCTGAGCTTTTCCTGCGAGTCGTAGTCGTGGTTGTGGTCGTGGTCTCGGGCCGGTACTCCCGGTCGCTTTCCGTCGCCTCTTCCTCTGCTGCCGGAGGTGCGTTTCCACTGATCTGGCGTAGCACTCTGTTGCCTGTCTTGAGTCGTTTGGGAGGAGGTGGAGCCATAGGCTTGGTGATCGAACCTACGCGAGCTTCGAGAGCTGCCAGCTCACTGGCTGGCATGAAGCCGCGGCCGCTGATGGCGCCGTAGTTGTTTGGGCCGTTCTCGTCATGATCCTCAGTACTCGCGACGACTGATGCTGGACGACGGTCGGTAGACTTCCTTCGATTCGGTTCAACAGCAGTATCACCAGTGAGATCGACAGAGGCGACGAAATCTCGAATGTCTCGATTGCGCGGTGGTGGAGTCATCGGGCGAGGCAGATCCTCCATCTCGCCCTGTCGAACCAGTTGTGAAGGTGTGGTGTCGTTGTTACGGCGCCTTGGTCTTTCTCGGCCACGCTCTTCGATGCCTTCAAGATGGTCGAACCAGACCTTTTCTCTGGAAGAGTTCACCACAGGCGATACGAAAGGCCTGTTGACGTTTGGTCTTCCATCTGAGGCAGCTTTCCTTCTTCCCCTCGCCTGAGGAATAGCGCTCAGCGGCGTGCCTTGCGGTGGGTCGGTGAGAGGTGTCACTCCGTAGTTGTAGTCCGGCCGAACGCGTTGCTGTGACGGACTTGGGGTGACGGTCGGGCCATCTGCCATCGAAGGTCGTGCTGGGGTATGATGCCCTTGAGACGAGGAGAACAACGGTGCGATCATTCGTCCATCTCTAGCGAGACGCAAATCGGGCACGTGGTCGGATGGGTGGAATGCGTGTGCAGGACTGGTCGGAGATGAAGGGCGTGGGGTGAGGAGAGTCGCGGAGCCGTCGAGAAGGGAGGTTTGATTGTCTCTGGGGACTTGGTGCCTATCTGAGGGCAACGTGGTGGAAGATATGTCCAGGCGTGCATCGGCAGGTTGCTTGTTGCAAGCGTTCAATTTTGCCATCACCCAAGGATTGGAGATGCTGACGTCCTTACGGGCTTGCCGAAGCTCCTCGAAATCAGCTTCGGTGCGTCCAGTGGAGGGTCGTAGTTCCATTGCGTCTAGATCTTCCTCGTCACAGCCATACATGTTTGTTCGGAAAGCCCGCCGAGATATGGGTTCAAGCAAGTCTTCGGCACTTTGAACAATGCCAGGTACAAGCGTCTCGATGGTCTCGGTGGCGTTGTTCTGGTCTTCACCAACATGCGGCTGCTCGAGCGTCTGTGGCCACTCTCTCTGGAGAGACGTGACGAACTCGTCTCCGTCATCAGCGATAGCGGCAGTCGGTTCGGATGGCACAGGAAGAGATTCAGCTGCATATACCGCTGCAAAGAGTTTCCTAGCTGCCTCCATGACCCTGTCGGGATCCTCGAAGAGTACATCATCCTTCGCAGGTTCGATGTTGGGATCGTAACTTTGCTCCGGGCATGCAATCTCGAGAAACAGGAAGGGATCCTTGATACCTTCGAAGCGGGGATCAGCCTTTCTCAGGGCTTCCCGGAACGCCTTGACAATCTGTTTCGACAAACCCCGACTGATAGTCAAGGGACGGCGATCGACCGAGATGAAAGCGCCAACGTTGCTGACCTTTTCTGCAATGGCGTCCGACTTTGGGAGAAAGGCCTGCAATGAGAAGCCGTCTTGCTCGATGACGGACCATGTACATTGGGAAGCACAAGCAGCTCCGACGATCTTGAAGGCTGCGTCTTCTGCGTTGCCTCCTGCTTTTGGTGCATACATCCAGTTACCCTTGTCATTCTTGGCTTTGAGGACTTTGAGAGCAAATCGGACGTGAGGGCGCGCAAATGCGAACGATTGCAAGAGGTGCTTGACACGCTTGAGGCACTGTTCTGTGTGCTTCAGGGCGACTTGCCTGCGTACCGGATTTGTTTTGATGAAATCTGTGATCTTTACTGTTGTTCCGATGGCTGTGGATGCGCGCTCTTGAGCTACGACTTCACCTTGCTGGTTGATCTTGAGTAAAGTCGCCACCTGCTCGCCCTCGACTCTTGTTGTGGCGGTCATTCCGCCGCTCATCTCAGCGGCACTGGTCAGCGCTTCTCCACGGAAGCCGAGTGATGATCCGCCAATCGACGCGAGATCGTCCGCATCAGTGAGCTTGCTCGTGCAATATCGCCTCGCCACCAGTGGTCGATCTTGAGGAGGAATGCCATGTCCGTTGTCTCGCACTTGTATCACGTCCAGTGTGTTGGCGTGGATCTCGACGGCGATAGAAGTAGCTCGAGCATCGAGCGCGTTGTCAACCAGCTCTTTCACCACTGCAGATGGATCCGTCAAGACCTGAGACGCGCCTATCGCGCGTACTGCGGTCTCCGGCAGCGCATGGATGCTCATGGTGCTGGTGTGGAGTGCGACATCCGCTACTCCCGAGTGTAAGAGATGCACATGAGCGATACCGACCGAAATAATGCGATGTTGATGTGGTCTGCAGATGCTTGGCTGATGTTCGGATACAGTTTAGGAAGTCGCGTTCGAGACGACGCGTCGATCTCGGCCAGATGAAGCCGAAACCCCGATGACGTAAGTCGATGTGCTGTTCGAGCATTTAACATGTCAGCAGTGAGCACGACATACTTTACATATACATGTGCCTAGCATATTGCAAATACTGCAGCTCACACCGCAATCCTCTCATCCATCTCTGCTCCTCTCAACTCACACCTTCCAACTTCCCACGCTCATCACCCACGAGACACCACAATGGCACTCAACCCTAGATTCGCCGGGCAAAGGTTCGCTGCCGCAGCGAACCCCAAGACTCTTCACACTCTTGAGCTATGTATGTGACAGCTATAGCATATCCCCGGTATAACATCTCCTGACAGAAGCTTCAGATCTCGACTATGTCTGTCCGGTAAGAAATGACCAGTGAGAAATTGACGGTCTCCGCTTACAGCTCGGCTAGTTCTCCAAGAAGATGTTCAACACAGTCTACAACTCGGTCTTCCCACTTGTCAAGTCCAAGTATGCCGAGAACGTCCAGTTCATCTTCCGCCAACAGATCCAGCCGTGGCACCCGTCCTCGACGCTTGTTCACGAAGCCGGCGTTGCAGTCTTGCAAACCAACCCCGACAAGTTCTGGGAGTTCAGCAAGGCGCTCTTCGACAAGCAAGACGAGTACTTCGATGTCAATGTCGTGAACGAAACGCGCAACCACACCTACTCCAGACTGTCAAAGCTTGCTGGCGGCGTGGGTATTGACGAGAAGAAGATCTACAGCCTTCTCGAGATCTCGGACAAGCCGGGCGAGGACGGCAGTCTGAACAGCGGCAACAAGGTCACCAACGATATCAAGCTCATGACCAAGGCCAACCGCTTGACCGGCGTACATGTGACTCCGACTGTTCTCTTCAATGTAAGGATGGCCATTATTCGCTTTTAAAAGTATACCGCTAACCTCTTCGTAGGGTGTGGTCGAAGGCGGTATCTCAAGCGGTTTCTCCGAGGATGACTGGCAGCAGTGGCTGGACAAGAACGTCTCGTGACTCGAAGACGGTCCAACCGCTCGTCTGTGATCATGAGACGCGAGCATTGCCGTCGCCGGAGATCGCCTTGACTGTCATCGAAAGCAGACATGTAAAGACTGCAGGTCAATAGCTTCAGAACAATGCTATAACGTGAGAGCATCTCACTGGTAACAGCAGATATATGATATACCAAAGCTGCCGATACCACCATGTACGAAGGCTTAAATTCATCATTCGCGAGATACATCGACCCTGCATTGTTGGTATCCCACTGACAAAGGCATGTGTTGAGTTTTCGTAAGTTGCTGGTATAGCCGTATAGTTACCGTGCTTCGTCCGCGCAATGCATCGGGTAACGAAGGGCTAAAAGCATGACGTGTTGTGTACGAAGAAGAAGAAGAAGACTTGAATCCGACATTGAAAGCTCCTTATTCCCCTCGACTTTTGACCAGCTTGACCGCGACATCTGCCGAGCACTGTGGCATCCGCCAGAGAGCAGACATTTCTGGAGAGGACGGCGCATTTACCGATATCTTGTGACAATTGGACAACAAGAATCCAACTCTTCACCTTTTCACATCAGCCATGCCTCACCCATTCCAATGCATCGAGAGCGTCACGCCTCAAGCGGCTGCGAACGGTAGCTTCTTGCTCGCAGCATGCGGCCCCAAGCTTCTTTCACTGTCCTCGAAAGACGGCTCCATCGTTTCGCAATGGACTGCTGACGCTGCCGTAAGTGAACTCAATGCCCAGAAGACTCGCTCTGTCGTCAGGTCGCTGATCAGAGACTCTCAGTCCGTGATTTCATACGACACCAACTAAGTCATCACAGGGTACTGTACTCGTAGAGCCTACCAATGGCGAACAAGCCGACGGCGAAGAACGACCTGCAAAGAAGCAGAAGACCACAGCGAAAGCGCCGCCGGCTCTGACGAACATCATCAAACTCACTGTTTCCAACGATCAGCAGCACGCAGTCGCCGTTACTGAAGACAAATGCGTTCGCGTATTCAGCATCCAAACCGACGGTGGCGTCCTCGAGCTCAGTCAGCGAACCATGCCAAAGCGACCCTGCGCGCTCGAGATCCTTCCCGACAACGACACGATCATCTGCGGCGACAAATTCGGAGACGTCTACTCTTTGCCACTCCTGCCAACCGACGAGTCTGAGAAGGAGGCGAGTGATGCAAAGGCTGCCCAGGCCGCTCAAGACGCCAAAGATGCAAAACTTCGAGCTGAGGCACGGTCTTCGGGAGTTGCATTTAAGCCTTCGGCCACGAATCTGACAGTCCACACAAAGCGCAACTTGAGATCGCTCGAGGCGCAGCAGAAGCAGAAGCTCTTCACTCCGAGAAAGGAAGTCCTGGCTTTTGACCACAAGTTGCTCTTGGGCCACGTGTCGATGCTCACAGACGCTACCTTTGCGACACGCGAAGTCGAAGGCAAGACCCGTGGCTACATTATTACAGCCGACCGCGACGAGCACATCCGCATCTCACGAGCAGCGCCGCAGTCACACATCATCGAAGGCTTCTGCCTGGGCCACACAGAGTTTGTGAGCAAGCTATGTCTGGTACCAGGCACTGACTTGCTCGTTAGTGGAGGCGGCGACGACTGGATCGGAATCTGGGACTGGCCAAACTACTCGCTGAAGACTTCGATCAACATCAAGGAACACCTGAGCAAGTATCTGACTGCAACACCGGAAGACAAGGATCCTCAAGTCGCGGTCTCTGGCATTTGGGCCGTGCCTATCTCAAACCGACCCGGTAGCAGCGCTGTTGTCATTGCTTGCGAGAAAGTGCCTGCTCTTCTCGTGCTCACTCCGTCAAGTGCCGACAACTCTACCATGAAAATCACTATTGTCGAGCAACAACTCCAGGGCTTGTACCCACTTGACGTGACTTTCGTCGGTCAGCACATGCTGGTATCCGTAGACGCCCGTTCCGCCGAGCAGAAGCGCCTAGTAGCGCTGCATCTGTCAGCCAACGACGACGGCTCAATCGAAGCATCCCGCGACGAAGCCCACGAGAACACACTGAAGCAGCTGAACGACCTGAGCGGGATCGAAGAAGACCCCAAGTCGCTCGACAACCTGCTCTACAACGTCAAGAACCTCAAGAAGCGCACAGGCTGGGGCGAGCAAGCAGAGGAGTAAATGGCTTTTCGAAGCCTGTAATTTTATTACTCGGAGTGTAGAGTAAAAGTAGAGGAGGGGAGGAGGAGCCACCGAAAGAATCATATCATCACAACACAGTCACCACATCATCATCACCATCAATCAAATCAAGCCTCCACCGGCGCCCCACCCCCCATCTGCAAACCCCTCACCATCCGCTCAAAACACCCCCGATACGCCTCCCGGATCTCCGGCACTTTCACCTGCACCCCCTCGCCCTGATACCTCTCCACAACACCCATCAACTTCGTCGCGTCCAACTCGCAATTACTCCTCTCCGCCACAATAACCCCCGCCTGCTCCTCCAACGTAAAATTCTCCCACCGGAACCCCGGGTCCACAATCTCCTTGTACAACCCCAGCACCTCATTATGCCCGATCGCGCCCGGATTAGTAAAATTATACACCCCTTGTTCGCTGTGCTCGGACATTGCGATGGCGAGGGGTAGGAGGTCATGCAGAATCGAGTTTGAGTTGGGGATGTTTACGACGTGCGAGTATTTTGTTATTTTTGTTACGAAGCTGCGCGGGTGCAGGTCGTCGGAGATTGGCATACGGACGCGGAGAGTGAGGGTCGAGGGGTAGGTTGCGCGCAGGATGTCTTCGACGCGCGATTTGGTGTAGGAGTAGAAGCTGCCGGTAAAGTTTGCGGGCGAGTCTTCGGTGAAGGGGGCGCTGAGGAGGGTGTCGCGGGTGGGGTTGTAGGTGGAGGTGTAGATGCCTTGGGAAGAGTCAGTCGTGTGGGTGGTTGTGTAGGTAGGTAGGTATAGTATAGTAGGGTGGTAGGGCTGATGGACACGGGCAAAAGACAGGAAAGGAAAGGAAAGGAAAGGAAAGAAAAGAAAAGAAAAGAAAAGAATGGCAAGATTTCACTTACACCCCGTCGCCACATTGGTCAAATGCACTCCCTTCTCGTCGCACAGCTCGGCCAGCATCAGCGTTCCGATGACATTGCTGCGCACCGTCTCGACCCTGTGGCTCTCGCACCAGTCGACGTTCGGCCGTCCGGTCTTGCCGGCGCAGTTGATGACGCGAGTCGGCTTGAAGTCGTCGAAGACCTCGCTCATGCCCGCCTTGTCTTCCATGCGGACGTTGGTGACGTGCACGATCTTGCCTTGGGATTTGAGCAGAGTTGCGAGGTGGCCGCAGATCCAGCCCTCGCCGCCGGTGAGGAGGAAGCGGTTTTGTTGGTCCATGGTTGGGACTCGTTGTGGGATTGCGAGTGGTATTTGGGGTCTGTTGAGTAGGTTAAGGTTCGGGTTGTGAGAAACTGTAGTCAATGTGAAGAATGGTTGGACTGCTATTGTGAAGATAACGAACACAGAACCACGGTCCTGGTGTACTAAATAAACGCTCAGCATGCCGATATCACCCGGGCAACTTCACGCAAGGGAGAAAGCAGCTCGTCGCACGGTGCGATGAGTCAAGAAAGAGATGCAGATGATGCAAAAGCGAAGCAAGGGGTGGGTTTCATCCCCTCGCAGCGCCTTGCATGACATACGAATAGCTAAAGAAGAGCGGACAGTCAGGAGACTTCTCATTTGAGTCACAAGAGAAGAGATTGGCTTACGCGATGATGCCTCCCAGGGCCATGAGAATGCCGCCCAAGCTGCCGTCGCTGAGCGATTTTCCGCTGTGGAACCAGCCGAAGGCGATGATGAGGCATGTCTTGGAGTGGCCGACGACGGTGCTGCTCACTGGGCCGGCTTCGTTGATGATGAGGAATTGCGAGAGGTTGATGAGACAGGCCAGGACGCCGCTCTGTTGCGATTTGTTAGCGATGTAGTTGTAATTATTAGGGTCTGACAGAAACTTACCAGCAACACCAGCATCCATGTGAAAGGGTCGAGTGAGACCCAGACCGTGATGTCGTCGGAGAACGGAATGACGAACAACATGATCAGGACGCTGACTGGCGCCTGGTTCAGCAGTAGCTGCATGCTTGTGCACTCGAGTACACGGTGGTACTTGTCGATCCAGACGGTGTAAATGGCGCTTGCGAAAAGCGCAGCAAAGGCGAAGACAACCCCGATCGGCTCAGTTGCTTTCTCGGCCGATCCGGACGCGGGAGCAGTATCGAAGTAGCTAACGATCCCAACGCCGGCGCAGACTGGGACTAAAGTGAGCGCTGCGTTTACGGGAATCGTCGCTTTCACAATGATGTAGTTGAGCAACGCCACAGCCGGTGTGACCAGCACTCGCACAATCTGGTAGAACTGAATGCTCGAGTAGGCCAGGGAGAGGTTGAGGAGGACGACATTGCAGATCATGGAAATGGCCAGAGGGAGGATCCTGAGGATGGGGACTCGCTTTGGCTGGAAGACATTGATGCGCGGTCTTGAGACGGCGAATAGCGTGAGGGCGGTCACGGCGAAGTGGAAAGCGGCGATGGTGACTTGAGAGTGGCGGAGGCGTTCGTGTTCGAATAGACGCTTGTTGACGAAGACCTGGTACCTAGTTGTTAGTGATGTACTTTTATTTCCGAGTGTTCGACCAATAAACTCACGATGCCTGCTGTGCTCAGTGTATTGATGGCTGCGAAGACCCAGAACTTGCGACTGAGGCCGGCCGGTGCGGGCTTCTGAGGGTATGCCTCCGAGTCGTGCTCTGCCGGTTCATGCTCGAGGAAGGCTTTCTCCACGTCCTGCTCATTTTCTTCTTGGTGGAGCTCATGCTCCCCGACGGGCTTCTCAAGACTTGCAGCCATGTTGACGGTGTTGCGAGGCGGACTGGATGCACGGCTCGATTGCGCGTTTGGCTTGTCAAGTGAGCGAGAGCGGTCAGTGAAGAGAGGAAAAAAGGTGTGCGACGCGACGCATTCTTGCAACATACCTCGTGTCGCCACCCTTTTTATTTCTTTTATCCCTTGCGAGACTGCTTACCAAAAGAACGAGACAAGATGCAAGCCAGATCCGCTTCGTATCCGGCGGCGTCGCTTACGCTCGCACACACACACACACACACACTGGATAAATTACCTCTAGCACTATGGCAGCCGACGACTCAACCTGGGGTGCAAGTGGTAAGGTCCATTGTCGCATCCAATTGTGTGCGCTCGATTTGCACATGCCGTGCTAACTGGCACCACAGGACCGACGAGCCTGGAATCTCGGTTTTTCGTCGACGACGGCGCATGGAACGGCGCTCCCATGCTGACCGGTCAAACCTCCTTCCCTCCATTGCCGGATGTGAAGAACATACTCGTGACTGGTGGGGAAGGATTCATGTAAGACGGTACTGGCCTGGCTGGCAAAGCCCAAGCGTACCGTATCACCGGCGGCGAGCGCGAATGCTCGTATTTACCAAGAAAACTCAAAAGCACAAAAAGCGCCTCCATGCTGACCGCGCGAATTACTACAGTGGCTCATGGCTTGTACGCCACTTGTCGGTTAAATACCAAGGACACTACAACATCGTGTCCTTCGACAAACTCGACTATTGCAGTTCCCTCAACAATGCGCGCCTGCTGCAGTCGGAAAAGCTGGGCAACTTCCACTTCTTCCACGGCGATGTCACCATCGCCGCCGACGTGATCAAATGCCTGCAGAAGCACAACATCGACACCGTGTTCCATCTCGCCGCCCACACCCACGTGGACCTGAGCTTTGGCAACTCGTACAAATTCACCATGAACAACGTGGTCGGCACGCACGTCCTGCTCGAGAGCATCAAGGAGTATGGCAAGGTCCAGCGGTATTACCACATTTCCACGGATGAGGTTTGTCTGGTCCTTGAAAAATACTTACCTTGACGTATGCTGAGCGTTCCAGGTGTACGGTGAAGCACTCGCGGCTAATATGGCGGAGAACAGCATCTTGGAGCCAACAAACCCGTACTCTGCGAGCAAGGCAGCCGCAGAGATGATGGTCAAGGGCTATGTGAAGAGCCACGGACTCCCAGCGGTCATGATCAGGCTCAACAACGTGATGGGTCCACATCAGGTACGAACTCCTGAAATGCTGAAGTGACACACCCAGCTAACGCTTCCACAGTACCCAGAGAGTAAGCAAAGCGTGCCAGCACACAACACTTCAACCGTACTAATACCACGCAGAAGTGATACCGAAGTTCATCAGCCTCCTGCGCCGAGGTAGACCACTCCTCCTACACGGCGACGGCCAACACTCGCGCCGCTACCTCTACGCCGGCGACGCGGCCGAAGCCTTCGACACCATCCTGCACAAAGGCGAGATCGGCCAGACCTACAACGTCGACTCGTGCGACGAAGTCTCCAACCTGCAGCTCGCCGAGAAACTGCTCGGCCTCTTCGACCTGACCGACAAAGCGGCCTGGATCCTGCACACGCGCGACAGGAAGTTCAACGACCGGCGGTATGCGGTTGATGGCAGCAAACTGCAGGCTCTGGGATGGAAGCAGCGGACGAGCTTCGATGCCGCTTTGCGGATGACGGTCGATTGGTATGGCAAGTTCGCGAACTGGTTTGGCGATATCGAGGGCGTGTTGACGGCGCACCCGGTCGTCAAGGGGGATCATGTCGTGCAACCGGCAGGGGTCGTCTCGGTTTCGGTGCCGCTGGCTGATGGGCATGAGGCTACGGCGGGTGCGCTCGACGCTTTTGTGATGGAGAGCAAGGCCAGTGCGCTTGATGGCTCCATGATGGAGACGGATGCTGAAGTCGCCCAGCCGAAGAAGACCATGAAGGCCATGCCTGCCTCAAAGGCCGCAAGCAACGGCGGCTCGCAGAATGGCGCCAAGAAGAGGAAGGCAGACCGGATCTCTGCTGACGAGTAGGCGCTTTTTGATGCTTTAATTTTTCGACTTGTTAGGTAATTTTTTTGGTTTAGCTGGCTGCAGGCAGCCTATTTCTCATGAGACACGGGTCCCAGTCAGTCAAATCGATAATCTCGCGTGGACGAGAATTGTTGCCGCGAGATACACGTTCTGCCACGCTTCCGTCTGTTGTGACTCGCAAACCAGGTGGGAAAAGTTGTCACGTCGCACGCCTTGCAAAGGACGGTGTAACAAGAGGTAGCACCGGAGTCAAGCACAGTCGCCATAGTGGAAAATTGTGTACCGTGATCCTTGATCGTGGGTTCGCACCTGGGAATGTAGGTGAGCACCATGTTCAAGTCTAATGGTTTTCCTTCCATGCATGCGTGTGCGTTGCTCAGAGTCGTAGTACGCAGCGTCGTCAACAGAAGTCAGCTGGAATTTCGGAGTCGCAGTTTGGAAAAACAACCATCGTCATCATCACCAGAGGCGCAGAAGTCTCTAAGCGAACGACGCCAGCCAGCACACACTACTGTGCACGGCGGCAACCAAGGGTGAAAAGGTCGACCCACCTCGCCCACCGAGCTGTTCGGCTGTTGATGGCCACTGACTCGATCGCATCGAACACCGGTGACCGACAAAAGATCCCAGCAGCACATCATCATCATAACGACATCCCTGAGCTATCCTTTAATCTCTGGGATGATCCTTGACCTTGTCCACCGGTGACCATCCTTGCAAGTTTGGGCGATGGGCTTGGATCCGCTCACATGCTTTCGTTCCACGTTCGATTTTCTTTCCATGGATCCCGGTCGTATATCGTATCATGCACGGGGATGGATGGATGGATGCGTATGTAGGTGGAAAGCGAGACCGACGGGACATACTTTATCTGAAGTTCGTAGGATTCCCCAAGCACAAAACGCGAAGAAGATCTCGACGAGAGATGACGGACAGAATCGAAGAAACGAACAACCCACCTTCTTATCTAGGAACATCCACCAATACTGTACTGTATGTGTGATGATGATGAATCCCACGACCCACACCACTGCAGTAATCCTCCACATATATGAATGTTCTGCGTGCATATTGAGATCACACATCCCCTGCATCGATCAAACGCATATACACGCGTACGCTTACATACGCGCGTGGTTTTTTGGGCTCCCTACATACACTGCTACATACATGACAGGGAGGTATACCTAGATAGCAAACGACGCCAAGAGCGAACACGACGTACAGTACGACGCAACCTCATCTGACAAGCAGAACCTCGAGGAGGAGAAAAGAATAGCGATCCATTGCTACATTTCCGTCCTATACTTTTCACGTGACCGCTTTCCAACCCGATTGGCGGCCAAGTCCAAAAAAACAAACCGTAAACGAAAAGTAACTGTACACTAGTAAGCAGGCACGCAGGCACGCAGTTCGGCTATACTGTATGCTGTATGCTACATACAGTTTCTTCTTAGGCACGCGCGCCCAGCGTGCCGCGTGCCTGAGTTTTCCGGTCCCGGGTCAACACAACAGATGCAGGGTCTCACGATGTGTCAGTGGGGCTGGTGCCGCTTTCGGATGGTGTGGGTCCGAAAAAGTGTTGATGAGGTATGTGGCTTCGCTAGCCGCTCAGGCGCGCTGGCGTCTGTCTCGCGGCAAACGTGAAGCCACCGAAGCGTCCCTCTGGGAACTTGGGAACTTGGGAAGTGCTGCTGGTGGCCTGGTATCGAGATCTCGGGTTGTGATGACGATGGAAGTGGTTTTGGTGGTTGCGATGACGGCACGCGGGATGGGCGATGGGTGAATGATGGATGGAAACATTCCGGTGGATTCTATGGTTGGCGGTTGGATTGGAGATGGAAAGAATTGTGGTATGAAGACGAGACCAGGATGTTGAATGCAGTGACTGAAAGAATTGAGGTCGAATGTTTTATTCGACAGCGTGCTGGCGTGATTGGATTTTCCGATCACTTTTCTCCTCCAGTCTCGCTCTTCTTTTCTAATAGTGTAAGAAACAGCCATCGGACGAACATGTATGTGTAAGTGCGAGGAGAGCCTTTTGCTCAAGTGTTGTGGTACAGCGATGGTAGCGAAGCCCATCGAAAATCCAATCCGAAACAGAACACAAGGAGAGAGAGAAATGGCTTGAAGCGAATGATGAAAGGAAAAGCAGGCGATTCTTGTTCGCACCTGCCCTGCTTCTTTCTTGCGTGAGTGATCATAGTAGTACAACCAATTCTTTCTATCCATCAAGAGATGGACTTTTTGAAATTACCAATGAAACACAACGCGAGGAATGAGGAGCTACATCTCCCCATCCTCTTTCCCTTTCCCATTTCCATTCGCGCCCTTGTAGACGCCACGTGGATCGACAGGATGATCAAACAGCGCAGATCGAATCCTTCGAGGATCCTCAGGTCCCGTACCTGTTCCAAAGCAAACAAAAACCAAGTCTTTCAAAAAGTAGAAAAAAGTTTGGGGTATCAAATAAGAAGTAGCGATCGATGTGAAAAACAAGACTCCCTCGCGGGGGATATCTTTTTTGGTGTAAAAAAACCGTGGGTGCTCCAGTATGTCCAGAAAATGCTGTGTTCATGTCCAGTCCCGCGCAATGCATACTAGTGTACGCACTGCGTTTAGAGATATTAGGGGAGTGGATTGAGAATATGTGCGTTGTGATAAGCACTACTCCTCATCGTCTGGTGATGGGTGGTCGCGGCCTTCGCCCTTGTGCACTTTGCGGTGGCGGCGCAGGTTTGAGACGACGGAGAAGTGGCGGCCGCAGCCATCTACGTCACATGCGAATGCTATGGATTTTGTTAGTGGGATGCAAATGATCAATATCCAAGAATTCGAGACGTACGCTTTTCACCAGTGTGGCTGTACATGTGTGTTTGAAGCGAACTGGGGCGGGTGAATCGCTTGTCGCAAATCTTGCACTTGTGCTTCTTCTGGCTGCTCGATGAGACCTTGGAGCTGAATTGGCCCATCATTGATGAAGGCGCGGGTGGCAGACTGCCTCCGATGAGTCCTGATGGACGGGGCAATGTGCGAGAATTGGGCATGTCGACAGATTCGCTTGCTGAGCTGTAGTCGCCAACCGATGCGTCGCTTACGGAGCTGCCGTAATAGTTGCCGTAGTTGCTTGCAGATGAAATGGATGAATGCGATGAATGCGCAGATGGGAAACCATAAGAGTCTGAGGAGCTCCTGCTAGGCTCTTGCTGGCCATAAATGTTGCGCGGTGTAATGTCTGACTGAGCCATGGCAACCATTCCGCGGCTAGCGTCAAGCGCATCGCTAAAGCTTTGTCGCTCTGCTTCCGAGGCAGAGTGAAGTCTGTCGCTGAAGTCAATAAGAGAACTCTGGCGTTGCCTTTGAACCTCGACGGAATCGCCGATGAACATGTTGGAGGAAACTGACGGGTGGGAGGAGCGGCGGTCGTAGTTGCTGTACGGGCTTCCTCGTTGGAGGATTTCGGCAGAGTACTGTGGCTGCGAAACAGGCGCGTACATGCCGCCATTGGGAGCGGCGGAGGACGTGTAAGGAGCACCATACGGTCTAGGAGCACCCATGCCATCTTGTGCGAGTTGTAAGCCCGACTGATCGAGGAGTGCTGGATCCATTGGGATAATACCTGTGGGCAGTGTAGGTGCCGGGACCTGGCCACTGGAGTATGCAGCCGAAACATTGGGTGCTTGAGGCTTGTAGTCACCCGCAGGCGCCGGAGGCAACGAGGTTGCGTACGGGTGGCTCTGCGGGGCTGCAGGGCCAGACACCCAAGGGTTCGTGAACTGCGGTGGCGCGTACCTCATGGTTTCGTAACCCATTGGAGTGGCGAATTGAGTTTGTTGCTGACGGGAGTCGACGGCCATTGCCATTGCGGTGAGGTCGGGCGGTCAGGGAGGTAGTGATGATGATGAGTAAGAGGTGAGGTCCAAAGAGAGCACCGCAGCAGGACGATAGGTAATGCGGTGATCAACAACGGAGTGAGGTTTCGAAAACGTGGAGAGACGATCGCTCTTGGAGGATGGACGGGATCAGCGTGCTTAAGTGCAGTCCTGGGCTCAAGGCTGGGGTACTTTGGGCGCGTGAGGAGAGACGGCGGACCGCAGGCGTAACCGTTTGGCTGAGTTGGCTCCCGGGGGTATGTAGCAGGTCGGGCGGGCTGTCAATGGGCGGAGAGTGGAGCCTAATCGACTAGCGGAGGGCAGCTGGAGAAGGACGCGCACTCTCTTCTGGTGGTTTCAGGACGTGCGGAGAGCAGAAGGATGGGTGCCGAGACGGAGGCGAGATATGGGAGGCACGGAGGCTGTGGGTGCCAGTCGAGGGTTTGAGGCAGCAGGAAGGGTCGACGGGGCGAGGCAGGACGAAGCCGAAGCGCGCTGAGTCGGGCAATGATGGGAGATATGAGCGACGATCAGCCGTGGGCAGGCCGTTTCACTTTGGGCACAGCGTGCGGTTTGGCGGGCGATGGCGAGTCTGGCAGGCTGGGATTGTGGGAGGGAGACTCAGAGAGGCAAGAGTCGCTGTGGATCAGATGCAGATCGCGTGTGAGGACGACGTCGGACGGGGAGAGCAGCATAGATATGGAGCCACTCACGCTGTCGTTGGACAATTACGAAAGTGGAGGACGGTCAGTGCACGATGATATCAGAGACTGTCTGGCGGGCTACGCAAAGCTACCTACGCCCATGCCCGCCCATGCCTACCTACCACCACCTACCAACTATGCATCGAGGGAACGCGGCTGGGGCGCCGCTGCCGGCCACCAGCACCAGCGACTTGCACGCACAGGCAGATGGCATATGCAGGGCCCGGCGCCAGGCCACCGAGGCAGAGGCAGGGGATGGGAGATGGAAAGTGAGAAGTCAGAAAGTGTTTTGCGCGCGCTGCGAATGGCCTAGTTGCGACCTGGTAGTGCGTGTCCTAGTTGCATCTGTCCTAGTCCGTTTCCTAGTCTGCCTCTTGCGCTCCTTAGTCGTCCTCCTGGGTGGTGGTCCTGGTGTGCCTGGTGGTCCTGGTTGGCAGTCCTGCTGGTCCCTTTCTTTTCCTCCTCCCCTTCGTCCACTTTCCTCCAATCCTAGCCTACCACCCGTGCTCCTTCGCGCGCCTGTCCCCGCGAAAGCCCTCCAGTGCTATGTGCTGAGCCAGCGGTTCGGCGTCATTTGGCTTTCGTTTCACTTTCACCACGGACCTTCAGCCGCGAGCCTTGTCGTCCTCCTCCTCCTCTTCCTCCACCTGTTTGCCTGCCAGTGCTAGTCCGGCTGTCGGTCGGCCAGAGGGAGGCGAGCACGGGAGCCATGTGCCTACAGTAGCTCTCTTCTGTGGCCCTGGACGAGGAGCGGTCAGGCTGCACGCTAAACCAGCACACACAGGAGCTCTGCTGTTGCTTTCCCTTGTCCTGTTACTGTATTCCCATCCGTCAGCGTGCAGCTCTCGTGCCGGGGCGCCATCCACGACTGTGGCTCGCTGCTGGTACCTCGCTGCCGAAATCCCATGTAGCCAGCGCCCTCCCTCCACTCGGCGGCCGGGAGGCTTGAACGATGCTCGATGCTTAATATTGCACCACAGCCGGCGTGGTGCAGGGCACGTCACACCTCTCTCGCCCCGTACATGGCAGTATAGCAGGGCATGCAGAGGTGCGTCATCGTCGAGGGGAGGGAATCCACAATCCATGGTGTCTCGCGCGCTCATTTCCCTGTGCCACGAGATTAGGCTGGTGCTGGCTCCTGCTCGGGGGACACGCACTCACACGCGCACGACACGCCGCACAGTGAACACCAGACTGCGCGCCGTCAACGGTCGGCCAACATTGGCGCGGGTCGAGGAATTGCGCTGCTGCTTTTCTGCTGGTATCGCTGAGGGCGCGTAGGATTGGCTCGTTATTGCGCCTCCCCCACAGTCGACAGCAAAATCGGTCACCTGGTCCGCGCTCAGCAGAGACTAGACAGGCATCAAGCATCTCCGACCTGCTAGCCTTTGCAAGACTCTGTTCTGTCTTGCCCGCTCCAATCGTCAAACATTTCCTCACGCTGTGACTGCTGAGAATCACCATCTGTGATCTTGTTATCGTCATCTCATCATATGACCGACATCGCATGCCCTTCCATACTAAGCGTACGCCAACATGCATCCCTGCGCAGTGCACCTTTTGCATCGCGCAGTAGCCGTATGGTCCTGCACGCCTAACACTCTCACAACAACACAGTACTCTAGCAGTAGCCCAAGCCACCGAGAGACCCTTTTTCTCTTTCTCTCCGCTTGATAATAATCCTGGTCGCTCGAACAGCCAAAGCTGCGGATGGCGCTGGGAGGCGTACGCCACCGTCCGGATGCCATGTTTGCCGGTGAGTCTGGTGACAGGCCCGTATTATTATTCCTTTTCACTCTCCAGACGTGCTCAGATTGAGTTCTCACATTCGGATCACGAACTGGTGGGCAGGTCAAGACAGCCTCCGATCGTCTCCTCGACATGCCTACTCGGGTTAAGTCATTGAGAAATTCTAGCTACGGCACCCCTCTACCTTCTCCACTTCGGCCTCTCTGGTCTGTCCGCATAACATCGGCCAGCCGATTTATCTAGCAGGAGCCGTAGGATTGTGCGCATGCAAGCCCGAGTCTGCAGAGCGGCTCTCATTCGCGGGAATGCCGCAGCCTTTTCCTCCTCCTGAGCTCCCATCTCTACCGGCTTGCCGTCGAGTCAAAGGTGCCACCAGCGTTGCAACAACAGTTCATGTTTGTTGACCTCGGCCTTTGCGCCGCCCGGGTTGCGCACGTTCAACGTATGTAACATTGGCCAGAGCGCAGGACGCTCCAAGCTCGTGTTCGCCTTTGCTCACAGTCATCGCTGTTCGCTCGCCCGGCCGTCGAAAGGAAATCGCGCATCGAATGTTGCAAAGCTGGTCGTGTGCCAGCCAACAGAAGGAACAGTAGAGACATGTCTCGAGAGTCGCAAAGTCTATCTATCCATCTCCAGATCGGCACTCTGTCGTCTGGAGATGGCCGCGAAGATCTCTCAGTGATCATCGATCACTTACTCCATCCGTGTCGATGAAACCCAACAGCCACGTGAAGAGTCGCCGCGGCGGTGATTCCTTTCCCATGTGCCTGTGCAACACCAGCGCTGTACATAGAAATACCGTCCATTTGGTTCACCGCGGGCGAGAGCGAGGATCCAACCGTTCGCTCCTTCTTCCTTCGGACGGCACTTCTCCCATCTCCCCAGCGCCACTGAATATGCCAGCTCAAGCCGCATGCTACTTCACAATTAACAAATATGTATTCATACTCACCCTTCCAAGGGCACGACCTTTCCCACCTTTCCTTCCACGCCCCCTCTTCCCACATACCGATCCGCAATTTACCCAGGAGCGCAGGGCAAAAAGCATACGCGCAAACAGCGTCCCAAAGCGCACGCCACAAGTATCCAAGCCGTCGCAGAAGTCGATAGTATAGCTCTTTTTCGGTCGCGCACGTGAGATCCCTGCTGTAACGCTGGCTGCTGCTGCGATGCCGGATAGAGAAACGCAGGAGGCGGGCAGAACCATCACGAATGGCAGGCCACCAGCTGACCAGCCAGCGCCGCCGAAGAGAGACCTTCGATCCACTTACTTTTTGCTGCCACCTGCGCGCGTGATCCGAGCGTCCTGCTGTGTGCCTGCTTTCGGCCAGCTGAAACACTCGGTTCCCAGGTTCACGCCAGCGCGTGGCGTTGTGGCATGTGGAGATGGCCTGGGCTACATGTAACTCTGGGAATCGTTCGGTCGTGGGTTGGTGAGTGGATTTCTCTCCACTTTCTTTTATCTTGTGCGCCGCAGCAGTGTCAGCTGTTCGGTTTCTGAAGGTTACAGGAACGATTCCTGTAATCGACCTCTCGTCTTGACTTGAACACGGAGGTGGGTGTTTTGAACGGATCCACGTGATGGTGATATGGCTTTCCTGGTCTCTTTGCCAAACACCACACGACTCGCTTGACTTTACGGTGACCGTTGCCCGATTTCGGTCTGCGGTCTTTTCGAAGGTTTGAGGATACCCATGCGATTTTACGATTTGGATCGATATCAAATCACTGTTCCTTCCATCGTTGGAACCAAAACGTTCTTGCTGCTACCGACTGGACTCGAAGTAGAAGGAAATTGCGTATCTACTGCTGCCACAAATAGCGACAATTGTTCATCAAGGATCAAATCGACATTCGCGTCGCGTCCGCCTTATCCTTCATCGCGCAGTGAGTTCCCACCTTCGACTTGGAAGACTGAAACTCATGCAGGATACCCGGGACCTACCTATCGATCGATTAGACCTAAGCCGGAGTTACTTTGCAACACATCTCAAGCTTTCTTGCTCGATATAGCAAATGGGCAAGCGAATTACCCGGATCGACAAAGAAAATGGGTTCTTCCCGTCGTCCGTCTACATTGATTATCCTTTTGTAGTGCCAACCAACCTATATCTCTATCTTCACCGCTATATCCGCGTACCATCAAGAACGCTAGCCGTTGGGCGTATACCAATATTGCTTCTTCACTCAACGCTGCGTTACGCCCTGCTCAGTAATCGGCTTTGAACCGAAATAGACCACGGACACAGATAGTCAAGCACAGTTTGCCTGGAGTTCATATTGATTGAACTTCCTGATAGCAACCAACCTGTATCTCTATCTTCACCGCTATACCCGCCTACCGTCAAGACCCCTAGGCGTTAGAAGTATACCAAGATTGGTTCTTCGCTCGACGCTGCGTGTACGCCTTTTTCGGGAATCGGGGTTTGACCGAGATAGATCTCAGATATGGGTCCTTGAGCACAGTTTGCCTAGATCTCATGTATGTTGGACCTTTCGACTGCAGTCATGCGTTTGGTACGCTACGAGTTGACAGCGGTGTAGCCTTGACGTGTTCCGTCTCCATGAGACGTTCGTTGCCTAGGGCTGTAGTGAGCTCTTCGTTCTCCTCGCATCGACGAATGGATTGTAGTACTGCATCTGAGTACTTTGGCATTGCTGCTGCCATTCCACCTCATCGCGTTCGGATCGAAAACGTGGTTTCGTCTCATCGAAGGGTTAGGGTTGGTGTAAGATGGGAAGTACTCTCGACGACCTCATGTGCTCCATGTAGGCAGATCTTGAGCTGTACGGCTTTGTGTGGCCTGTCATGGGCGTTTCCGATCACATTCCGATTCGTGTCTGTCTTGTTGTGTCTGGATTGTCGGTTTTGTTCGATGCTTTTTCTTTTTCGCCTCAACTCTACTGATTCACCTTCCCTATGTATACAAATGTCTCGGACTTGTCATTACTTGAGTATAGCACACTAATTGCACAGCTTGACACACACGAACGATCGTACACCGCTCGAGTGACGTTCGATCAAACGATTGCTTCTCTTGTTCGCTGAACGACGAACGAGTACATTGTTCGGATCGTTCCCATCGCACGGCTTGTGGATCACATCATCGCCAGGCGATTTTGACCCAATGCAAGAGAATGTGAATCAAGGCGAGAATGAACGATCCAATACGAACAATCGTCGGCTATGCAATCAAGACCTGAACATCAGTCACCATGCACGTATTCCTGCTTTCTCCGACATCGTCGAAACGATATGCAACCACACCCGTTCGACACCCGACACTTCAACGACAGCGATTGCGAGTTGTCATTGATCCATCGATGCTTTCTGTTCAACAGAGAAATGCCGTGAGACGTGAAGGCCACACTGCACGCACGCATGTGCCGGTCGGCATGAGAAGTACACGTGATGTACCCACGGGACCGTTGAGGTCGATCGATGCTATCCCATCGACGAGGGTGATTGGGATATCGATGATCGAAGTCCTGTCTTACTGAAACATGGAGACCGGAGTATCCACCATTGCTGAGAGTCGTCTAGACCCCCAGAGCCGGGCGATGAGTACTCGGGTTTGATGTCAGTCTTTCGGACGCATTGGAAGCCCGACATGAAAGATGGGGATTTACCATCACATTGGCAGTTATTTGATAAGAATCATAAGTTGAATAAACGAGTGAGTATATACGAAAATGATAAAATAATCAACTACACCTCCGAAGAGCTCTCCATTATCATTAAGAAGCGGCCATCGTCGCGCTCAAAGGGACCGTGTTGCTTGCCAACACACTCCCATCTAAGCGGGAGCGGAGCACACAACGCCAACACCAGCCTGCGGTGTGTCAGTAAAAGTTGACGATTGTCTTTTGAAGATCGAGAATACATACCACAACGAGAGTGCAGCACATGGCGGTGGTGCCCGACGCAGCGCAGGAGGCTTCGAAGTCATCGACGGACGTAAGGCCGGACTCGGCTGTGGGATGCGGTCAGTTGGGTTGTCTCTGGAGGGAGCATTGGGAGGATTTCAAGGCGTACGAGTAGCGCACGTAACACTGGCCACACCGTCGACGTCCAATTGGCAGCACACGGGGTCGCCGGAGAGAGGTGGGCAGAGGTCGGAGGTGGTTTGACGCTTCTCGATGGCGGCGGCGGAGGTGAGGGCTGCGAAGGCGGCGAAGGCGAGGGTGGTGAACTGCATGTTGACGGAATTGGATGTGTTGTTTGGAGGAAAGTTGAGTTGTTGTTTGAGTGTTGTTTGATGGATTGGTTGGAAGAGTGTGAGTTGTTGTGTTCTGGATTAGATGTAGATGCCGGACAGAGGCAGAATACTTATACCTTCTCTCTCTCTCCATCTCTGTCAACAACCATGCTGTCATTCGTATCCATCTCGCCAATTGACAAGCGTATGTGAGAATGACCAGGGTTGATTGTGATCGAAGTCGGGCTCATGTCGATCGCAACGCGTTCTTCCCATCCAAAGATAAGATGTTCATTGGAAGGCCGGCACTCCATGTCATAGAAAGCCCACGAGATGATGGCACGATGGGTTCGCCAGCCGTCCATAGCGTATCTCGTCTGTCTAGCCTAGAGTGATTTGTGCGCTTAAGCGATCATGTTAAGGATGAGTGTTATCGTATCCCATTCGTGGTCTCGTATATCGTACCGTCATGTAGGGCTCACAGTCAAACTTCAGTTATCAAGACGTTGCACTCGAGGCAAGAACGCTAGGATCCTACAGTGTTGTCAAACGAGGTTTGTAGCTGAACCTTACCTACCCATATCCGATTGGCCAGTGACGCTTGATCTGCCAATTGGGTGATGCTGTTTAAGGTTCCGCGCGGGACCCCTACAAAACTCGCTTGACAACACTGTAGCATCCCAGACTATAAGCCGCTGGATTCCTGGAAGTAGCTGGGAAGAGAGGATGATCGCTGCGAGGATTCGGCGATCACTTCGATAAGGTCGCGCATCAACGTGGAGGCGGATGCGGAGAAGCCGGCAAGGTCGAGAACAGAGGTCGGTAGTTACTCCATTGGGTCGATCTTGGTGGTTGGGATGAACTATACAGCCCTAGTAGGGACCACTTGTGATCGACGCCTGGCTATTCTTGCCTTGCTTGTGTCCAGTGGTCGAACCAAGTGACGTGGGAGCAAAAGTGGGAGCCAGATCTCATGCAGAAACCAGAGTTGATGTTTGCTCGGGAAATCGACATCATAGAACATGGCAGTAAGACAGCGAGTTCAGCAGCGTGGCGACTAGTGGCAGGTAAGTCCCCGAACCATGTGAGAGCTCAAGGCCATGTGTGTGAAGGTGTTGACTCTCAGTATCTGTGTCGTCTGTCAGCAGATTGGATAACAGTGCGCTGGCAGCAACACGTAGGAGCCTTTCTCATCCGACCAAGTCCGTGGGTGCGTGGTCGTGCCCTGGTAACTCAAGTGATCCCCGTCAATAACCGACGTCCGTTGACCCGGTATGTGGACATGCGTTGTCGATGTTGGCAGCAGCGTAGAGGTTCCTGCGGCAGTCATGATCCGGAGTGGCGGATAGATAGCTAGCCAGCCTGCCGGTTCGACCGCATCCGGACGAGATCATCGTCTTGAGGTTTCATGGATCGCTATTCGACCGCCGGGAAGGGATTCAACCGACGAGAGTTCACAACGTTGTGCTCTTGCTGGACTAAGTCATTGCACAAGCGCGGAGTGGTCTAGCATCAAATGTTGGAGTCGAAGATAAGAGCCCAAGAGAAGACAAATCTGTCAAGCTGCCACGTTGCACAGGCGCGTTGTTATCGCGCGCACTTGACAGGATTTCCATGTTCGGACCGGACTCCGTTTTGACATCGAATGTCCACCGGCGGCCAAATCCAGATGTCGTACTCAAATCATCCGTGAGGATTCGTGATGGTTGGTGGAGGAAGTCGAACCACCATCCTTCCACCCTGCAACCCATGCGGAACACGGCGGACCTGTTGACCTACTTTGCCGCTGTAGCCGTGATCGAGGCTCAAATTCCATCGAAACTCTGGCACTGGGTTGCTCTCAGCGGAGATGTTGATCAGACGCCGATGAGGGCAACGAGTACGCCGAGACGGCGAGAATTTCCTTTACTGTTAGTATTGCCAGATGGAATCAACATTGGAGAGAGTTCGCTCCTCCGGCCTGTGGCAGGACTTTAACAACGAATTGCACGCACGTCGTCCTGAGTTGGCGAAGCCGTTCATCACAATCTCGCAGAGTGTTATCAGCCGGTCCAATCGACCACGTGCTTCTCCTACAACACAGATCCCTCCTCCCAGTCTTCCTCCGCAAAAAGACACCTCCCAGGTCGTCCAAAAAGTACAAAAGAACAGATGCTCTGGTGAGCTTGTGATAGGAATAGCCGAAGGTGGGGCTCGAACCCACGACCTTGAGGTTGATCTCTTTGCTGTTATAAGAGCCACACGCTCTACCGATTGAGCTACCCCGGCAAGGGTCATGATTTGATGAGAATGGTGTGGTCCACTGAGTATAAAGTGATGTATGGAAGGGAAGGAGCGACCGTCGCTCCTGCCTAGGAAGTTCTCGGACCCGATCTCCAGCTGGGAGGACAGCGAGGGCGCCTTGGCAAGGTTCGGTGAGTCGGTTTGGATCGATTGTTTGGGAGATGGGAACTCTGACAAGTGGGCTGGATGGCTGAAGTCGACGGAAATGGCAAATGGATGATTCAACACTTTTCGACGAGCCTTGGATCAACTCTCTCGTTGTTATCGATGCTTATACAGTCGCCCTGTCATAGCAGCCCTCAGGAGTCGGTTCGATCGTTCGATCGATTTCGACAGGCTGGCTAGCTGGCTAATCTTGGACGAACGACATATCGATAGCTTCAAGCGTTCCAACGAGCCTGGAATCGACTCTCTCTAGATCGTTATCAATGCTGGATTACTCCAGGTCAAGCTCCCAGGGGACAGAACATCTGGCCGTCATCAAATCTGTCCCGATTTCGATCATCGTCCCACCATCCAAATTCATCCCGCCAGCAAAGGAAATCAACGCACGTTCCATCTCCGCTTGTCCGGCTTACCTAGCCCCAAATTCGGTATCGTGTAGGGCGTTCTGCAATCCCTGTCACTTTGAGCCCCCGGATTTGACTCTACTATCTAAGGTATGTAGACTTTTAATGTCTTCACAGCTGCCAATCTGTCCATATTTTATCACAGAAAATGGAGATTCTCCTACTACGAAGTCCGCTGTCTGCGATCGTAGTCATTCACATAGTATTTTTCGTTATTCTCTTGTTTTTTTACAAAGGAAAAAAGGCCTTATCGCTGGTCTCAAAATCTACAATACTGTGAATGATTGTGAGTGTATTGTTATCACGAATTAGGAGCGGTGGTATGGTGAATCGCGAGAGGCGAAGCGCTGAGTGCTCTTGGTAGAGCGACAGGGATTGCAGAACGCCCTACACGATACCCCAAATTCCACCGCAGAGATCCCAAAAAAGAGTCAAATCCCAGTAAAAAGCCAGCGGCTCCACCCCAGCAGCCAGCCTTCTAGTGCCCAACACAACCCTCCTCGTCATCATTACAACCCTTGCCGGGGTAGCTCAATCGGTAGAGCGTGTGGCTCTTATAACAGCAAAGAGATCAACCTCAAGGTCGTGGGTTCGAGCCCCACCTTCGGCTATTCCTATCACAAGCTCACCAGAGCAGCTGTTCTTTTGCCAAATTTGGGCTCATCTTGTTCTTTTTGGCCGGCCCGGTGCGTAGGGTTCGACGGCTGATCGATATTGTGTCGTGGACGGATGTGCATGTGTTGAGAAGAAGGATTAGGGGACCGTCGGGTCCATGTCGTCAAGTTTTAGCAGTGTGACGAGTGGAGGATGCATAATGATTGATGATGCTGGAGGGCTGACATTGTCTGTGTTGTATAGATCGATGGAGTTGAAGGTCGGAGCATCTGGTGTTACAACAACAGTGATCTCTTCAGGGAGTGGTGCATGGCTATTGACGTTGTTCTCAAAAGCTCCGATTGACGGTGGTAGCTGGGCTCTCTTGTGCGCGGAGGGTGTCTGTCGACGATGCCACTGACGGACAGAGATGTATTCCCTGTAATGATCGATCAACTCGAACACTGGAGCAAACGGCGGGCCACCTTCGACCAGCAAATGTAGCACTTGACGCCGGTACCAGGAAACCTCAAGCAGCGGCATTGGAGTTCTCAATTCTCCAGGTCGGTCATGGTACCAGCCTGTCACTTCGAGGGATCCCGGAGTCCTTCTCATCTGGCTCATCGAATGTCGAGTGGCACGGTTGCTGGGATTTGGAGAGGCTGACGTTGGTGTCCGTCATACCGTACAACTGACAGTTCCATTCATGTTCATGTGGAAGAAAACCAAGGCCGAGGAGCTTGAGCGGAAGAGAAAGAGAAGTAGCCCGAAGACCTCTCGTTGGTGACGTGGTAGAGAAGGCCGAGGGATCGTTGGACTTCCCGAGAGGGAAATCGCACTGCGGCATTCCAACTCCAGTTCTCAGCTCAAAGCAAAAACATTCGCCTCTTCATCAGAGAAGTAGCCCAAGGACCTCTCGTTGGTGGTGGTGTGGTCGAGAAGGCTGAGGAATCGCTGGACTTCCAGAGAGGCATATCGCGATGAACCGACACCAATCCAGCTCAAAGCAACATGAGTCCGCAGCACTCCACCACCACCAAGCCCTCCCTCCCTCCCTCCTCAGCAAAGATTCAAACCCTCCCCAAATCAACATTAACCCAATAAACCCACCCCTCATCCACTCCGCCCAGATTCCCACACATACCCGCACTCGCCTCATTCCCCACCATCACATTCCCATGCGCCAGCCTCTCCATGCCCAAATCATCCTCCCAAAACTTCTCCATCTTAGTTCTGAAAAGCTCAGCACTCAACATCATCCCCAACCCCAACCGCCTGTACTCCCCCTCAACATGCAGCGTCGTCAAACTCCCATCCAAACCCACGAAGCCCCAGGCCACAGGCTGCGGTGCATCCGAGTCTTGCGAGGTCGAGTCACCCTCCTTCTGGTCCGCAGGGAAGATCGCCACCCCCGGCAACCGCGCAAGCGTAAAATCCTGCCTCGCAATCTCCGTCCGCGAGCGCACAAGGCGAAAATGCTTACTTTCCAATTTCCCCCAGCGGAGATTTGGCGGGAGGGGTTTAGGGGGTGGGAGGGTTGCCAGGGGGAAGATGAAAGTGTGGTTTGGGGTTGGGGGGAGGAGGGGTGGCGAGAGGAGGCGCAGAGCTTCGAGATGGGGCAGGGTGAGGGAGTGGAGGGCGCCGAGGAGGAGGATGTTCGGATCTGGGAGCTGCTGTGGGTTCGGAGGTTCGTGGTTGTGGTTGGACTTGGAGGTGGCGAGTTGGGCTTGGGCGGCGAGGACGGCTTCGGGGGCGTGGATCGAGGGTGGGGTTGGGAGGAGTTTTATCGATTTGAGGAAGGCGAGGAGGAGGGTGCGGATTGCTGCTTGGTCCGTCTTCTTATTGTCTTCCAGGGCGGTATCGCTGGCGGCGGATTGTGTCTCGCCAACCTCCCAGCTTCCAAAGAGCCAGACTTCAGTCTCGGGCCTGCAGCCACGGTCGACGAAAGCGTAGAACCATGGCGAGTCGTCTGTCTGATCGGGCTGAGAGTCCAATTGCCTGTTGGTGAAGAGGTAGCTGCTGTCGAGGAAGCGTCCGAACTGCAGTCTGCGGTACAATGCCAGGGCTGTCTTGAAGTATGTCGGGTGCCGCAGGTGTTTCAGTACTTGGGGGATGACTTTGCTCGCTTTCGTTGGATCGGATAGACTGTATGCCTTGATGTCGGATGGTGTCGCCATGATTTTGTTTTGAGGTTGTCAGTTTGGGAGGAAGATAGTTGGCTGAAGTTTTGGTTGGTGTAAGGGAATCGGTGCTGCTGTCTTGCCTTGCTGTCGTTTCAACCGCTATGCCCTGTCGCGCAAAGGGCAATGATGAAAGTCAGAACCAACAATCGGTTATCCACGAGATACATTCATCATCAACATGACTGTAAGGAATCGATGAGTCTGCCAACCATCCCACGACGGTTTAGGAAGGTGTAAACATGAGGAGGTGCACGGACGACATCTGAACCGTCACCGTGATGAACATTTCACCACATCAATTGTATTTATTCGGCAGTTCAACTCCAAGGTTCGACTATCCTCACGAAGACAACACAATCCAAGAACCACAGCCGAGAAACGGACGGAAAACAAGACAAGATTGCTCGCAGAAAAGGGATATAAAGTCTATCTCAGCAAAAGAAACTACCCATCCTCTTCCCGCCCAAAACCCCCCCAATCCTCGCCATGCATCATTTCGACATTCAACATTCCAAAACGTAATTCCTAGGATTGCACGAACCGAAGCAAAGCAAGCAGACTGGGAGAAGAACCTCTATGTATGCAGAAGACCCGGCCAGCAAGCAAGTACGCAAAAACAGCGACGCAGTCCTGCAAGTTGTGGGCAGGAAAAAAAACAGGACCTCGGATACTGATATCTTCTCTCGATTTTACTCGCTGCCTTCCGGAACGGGGTATTGATATGCTCGACTTCTCCAACTGCTCCGCTCGTTCGTCAAAAAGCTCATCGCCGCTCGACATTTCTCGCTTACTGGGAAGCGCACTGCACGCGCTCGCCGCCGGCACCCTCTTCGTCGTCGTCGTCCATGCCGCTGGCACCCTTGGCGCGCGAGCCCTCCATGGGGTCTACGCGCTCCAGCTGGAAGTCCTCGGTCATGGCGTCGGGAGGGGGGATGGACTGGGGCTTGCGGGGAGGGAGGACGGACTCGAGGGCCTTGATCTGAGCAGCAGTCATGGAAGTGGGCTGGCCGTCCTTGTCGGCAGGGCCTTGGATGGATGTGGGGAACTTGACGTCGAACTGGACGTAGAGGTTGCCGTGGTCGTGGTGGCGGTATGAGGGCATACCCTGGCCGCGGATGACCTTGACCTCGCCTGTGAAATCATGGGTTAGCTTGCTGGTCTTGCAGTCTTGTTTCGTCATCGGGATTGCTTACCTGGTGCGATGACCTCGCCGGGTAGGATCTCAACAGTCAACCAACGCTCGTCGAGGTGCTCGACGTAGATGGCGCCACCAGCGAGTGCGGTGAGGAGGTCGATCTCGGCGTGGAAGTAAAGGTCGTCGCCCTTGCGCTGGAAACGCGGGTGGGGCTTCTGCTCGATCTCGAACTGCACATCACCAGGCTCGACTCCAGGCATTTGGTCGCCCTCACCCCTGAAGTCGATCTTGGTACCGCTCTGAACGCCCTTGTCGACGTGAACGTGGAGCACCTTACGCTCGATGACGGTCTTCTTGCCAGAGCACTGCTTGCACTTGTCCTTCTCGCGCACCTGCTCGCCCTCGCCATTGCAGTCGGGGCAGACGGTCTGGAAGCGCTGGATCATGGGACCCATTTGGCGCATCATGGTCTTCATACCCTGGCCCTGGCAGCCCTGGCAGGTCTTGACTGCGCCCTCCTTACCACCACGGCCGTCACACTTGGAGCAAATGACGCTCTTTTGGAGTGCAAGCTTGGAAACCTTGCCGCGGTAGATGTCCTCGAGGGAAACCTTGTGTACGTGGTGGATGGTGCGTGCCTTCTTGGGACCTTGTTCACGGCCGCCGCCAAACATGCCGCCCATGCCACCGAAGCCGCCGCCACCACCACCGCCGCCGAAGAATTGTGCGAACAGGTCCTCGGCACCCATTCCGCCGCCGCCCATTCCACCGCCCTGCTCGAGACCCTCCTCACCATACTGGTCGTAGATCTGGCGCTGCTGGGGGTCCGACAGGACCTCGTATGCGTGTGAAATTTCCTTGAACTTCTCCTCGGACTCGGGCGAGTGATTGTTCTTGTCGGGGTGGTGCTTCAGGGCGCCTTTGCGGTATGCGGTCTTGAGCTGAGCCTCGGTAGCGTCGGGCGAGCAGCCGAGCTGGTCGTAGAATTTGGTGTCCTTGACCATGGTTGCGGTCTGTGGAGGGTGGTATTAAGGGTGATGTGATCGAGTTAATCCAATTGAGGCTCAACGGTAGTCGCGAGCGAAGAGGGTGAAGGTTTGAATGAGGCGAAGACTTTCTGAGGCTGGTCAGCGGGCTGCAGTGTCAAGGGCGGGCTCGAGGAAGAAGAAGGGTTCATGGGCGGCGGGAAGGGCTATCTTATCGCCGCCGCCCGCGCAAAGGTCTGCGCGAGGCATAGTGGACGGGGGAATGGTTTGGCTCACCTGTCAGAAGAGTCGCAGCGGTAAGGCACGTGTTGGGTATGTTGGTGAGTCGGATAGCAGCAGCAGCAGCAGCAGCGAGACAGCAAGACCGAGTGATTATGTTCAAGACGATTTGCTTAGAGCAGACGGGGCGCAAATCAACGTCAGTGCAAAGTCGCTTGCTGAAAGGCGGCACCTCCCGTGCTTCGATGAGCTTCCATTAGAATTGTCATGGATTATTGTAGAACATGCTGCTGTATATCTCCGCCTGAGGCTGAACCTTGTCGTAGCAATCATGTCGGGATCCGTGTAATCAATCATTTCACTCGTGTTAGTCCGTGTCCTCATATGCTACATAGAAATTGAACAAAATCCGTTGTTCTATGTTTTCTCTATAATCTACAAGGCTTAGAAACGATTAGGCGTTGAGCGGGAACAGGGACGGGAACGGGAGCGCTTAGACTCTCTTAGCGTTGCTATACCGGACTTCGCTCGTCCTCTTTACATTTGTCTTGTTTATCCTAGAATGAATCTTTCACATGCTGTGAACATATGTTTGACGTGCTATTGACATGCATAGCAAACTCATCTTAGTCCGCATGCCAGTTTACTAAGTAGATAGTGCTGAGCGCCACTTCTTTGTCAACTATGCTGCGTTCAGCTTCTCAAACTAACGGAAGACATCTATCTGTCGAATGAACAGGTCAGCAAAGGACGCTCTACTGCAAAGGACGCTCTACTCCACTGGGACTCAGAGGCGCTATCTTGGATGGCTGCCAGGACGAAAGGCATACTGGGAAGTCAACATATCTCGTCCTTTTAAGTCTGCCGGTGACCTCTGGTCAGGATCAACGAGAGAGAGCCGGGTCTTCTTCGCCCGGCTGCAACATTACTTCACGCTCGGAGGACCAAATCATCGGCAACTGGGAAAAACGTATGATATGCTTGCGATCATCACACTGGAAACTGTTGCATTGATCGTACTGCTAACAAAAAGCAAAACTCCGATTTGCCTGCTGCGAGGCCCATTCAGTCATGCCCGAAAACTCCCTGTGGTGATACAGTCGGCCCTCTCGATTTGAGCTCGCCAGGCTCCATCGTGTCATTTGATCGCCTGTCCGCTCATCTGTCTGGCCGCCCACTTGGCTAGCATCTCAGTTGGCCGGCCGCTCAGTTGCCTGACATCTCAGTTGCCTGGCCGACCACATGATCTGCTCACTCGCTCAATCACTCTCATCTTCGATCTTGACGGCCACCTCATCAACCTCCACCGCCGGGATCTCCGGCCCAAGCACAAGGCTCAGAATCCCAGCAACCAACTTGCCATCATCCTCGACCTTGGCACCCCTCAAAGTCGGCTCCAGCAACACGTCCACATACTTGCACAACGCCTTGCCGATCACGCTCTTCCACTTCAAGCCTTGCAGCGTGCCGAGATCGAGCTCCTCGGCGCCGATCGCCTCATTCACCTTCTTCCTGTTGCCGCCGCTCTTGCCGTTCCAGAAGCCGTCGATGCTGCCGATGAAGCTCCTGTCCGACCTCTTCATGCCCTTCATGGGGGAGCTGGCGAGGTGCGAGCGGTTCGCCATTCCGCCCGGCCAGAGGGCCTTGGCGTGCGTGTCGAGGAAGGTGAAGGTGCAGTGCTGCTGGCGCTTGGCGTCGTGCCAGTCGGTGAGGGTGTACATGAGGTTGTTCATGAGGTGGTGCAGGACGAGGCGCTTGAAGAGGCTC
Organism: Cladosporium phlei; assembly: GCA_003614995.1. Classification (NCBI taxonomy): domain Eukaryota; kingdom Fungi; phylum Ascomycota; class Dothideomycetes; order Cladosporiales; family Cladosporiaceae; genus Cladosporium; species Cladosporium phlei. Next base: position 65,442 of record QZFA01000046.1, on the reverse strand, counting down.
TCGCGGCGGACGTCTTGCGGGTCGTTGGGGTCGGACTTGAAGGTGAGGGCGAGGCAGGCGGCGTGCAGGCGGTTGGCGCGATCTTGGTTGGCGGCGGTGAGAGACGGGATGGCGGCGCCTGCCGGGACGGTGGTGCTTGCCGACATGTTTGTTGCTTGTGTGTCTTGGTCGAGTCTTTGAGCGGAGTGTCTTTGGTGGAGATATGTCTCGGTCGAGTCTTTGAAGGGAATGTCTTTGGTGGTGGGAGTGTCTTTGATGAAGGAGAAGATGTCTTTGACGAAGGAGTTTGTCTTCGACTTGTCTGTGTTGCTTGTCGTCTCAGAAAGGGTGTGTTTTGGATTGTTTCCCTTTGCAAGTCCGCAGAGCGAAAAAGCTTTTTATACGGCTTGGACGCGTGCGCGAGTGTCGCTGGCGAATGGTGGCACGATTCACAATTGCCTGTTCACTACGAGACGGCGTGGAACGATGCAATACACAACGCAAGCAATGAGCAATCACATCTCAGTGGTTGCACGTGAGAGAGGGGGGTTGGAAGCGCTCTATTGGCTACTGCTGCTGCTGGAGGGTGCGCTTGGGCGCGGCTCTTTTGGGTGTCGCTTTGCGGCGGTGCGACTCTTCTTCTTCTTCTCCTTCTGCTTCTTCTTTCTCTACTGGCTGGCTGAGTGGCTTGTGGTATGGTAGGTGAAGAAGGAGGAGGAGGAGCAGGGAAGGCTGATTGGAACGTGAGGGATGTTGGCTACATGTCCTGGAGTGTCGACATGGCCGAGCTACATTGTGTGCTTGGAAAAGGTTACCGGACCCCTTCGACCAAGGTGAAGTCCATCCAACATTTGAGCGGACTGAAGGCGACAACACCTCGGGGTGTCGACACGGTGAGCTACATGGTGTCCTTGGAGGATCACAGGATCCTTTCAACGAAGGTGCACTGCGGCATTCGAGTGGAGTGTTTTGGGAAAGTCAATACGTCGCTTCGATCTGGTCGATTATGCAATCGGTCACGCGGTTCACGCCGTCCACGCGCGAGGCTAGACACCTATCTGCCACCAGCATGTGAATGGACATATCCTGGCTCACCGGAATGGAGAGGAGAGGCACGCAGAACCGCCTGGAAGCGTAATGGGACGACCTCACTCGCCCTTCCAAGAGCAGCGAGAGATATGTAGTATCGTCCAGGCATCCATAGCAGCTACCCACACGATTACATAAACTCTGATCAAGCACGTCGAGCGAAATCATGTCTCTTAGTGGCATCTCCACAATAACCCGAAGAACAACAGCCTGAAACAACCGCAGGTCCGTCGTCGTAGCCAACTACTGTTAGCCGAGAAGCATCGATGTCATTGAACCTATCACGGAAACTCTCATCAGGAAGTACCTCAATCAATTCTTACAGGCAGACCTAAGCTTCGCATAAGCAACAGATAGGCTAACGACGTTCCGTAGAGACGTGAAGCATGAGGTGTTGCGGTTCGAGTGTTGTCAGGAGGAGTGAGGCCCGGGAGGGTTTCACGATATCTGATAGCGTTAAAGACTCTTTGGGATCTGGAAAGTAGACCGGAACTGGGTTTGAGACTATCAGATATTGCGAAAGACACTTGGATCTTCAGGTCGTGGCGGGACGTCAAAGGGCGCAAATGTTTGCAGGGCAGGACGATCAAATCGACCATCGAGACGTTTATCATGCCATTTAATATTGTCACGCGACGGTACCAGGTTACGAAGATGGTCAAGAATGATATGGCACATGTAGCCATGACTGGAAGAGGATGGAACCTCGCGATCGTGAACATTTCGTGCGAGTTGTGTGTTTGCATTCGTTTGGTTGAAGCATTGATTAAAGACATACAGATCATGACATTACGTGGAGTCGACGATGGCGAAGAACGGCGAGAGCTAGACAAGACAATGTCAGTAATGATTCTTGTAAGAATGCTTGGAAATGATCGGGCAAGTAACACGTGGTTGATCAGAAAAAAATTAGAGTGTTGTTGCTGTTTTGATCCTCAGGGCCGTGAAGCTCAGGGTTAAAAACTTTTCATCCTTGGAGTTGGGGAAAGGGAGTTGTAGAGTAGAAAAGTTAGACTTACCATTGGTCGAGTGAATGTAGACTGCACGTTGCGAGAACGACACGGTCACACATCACGAACGAACGAGAACTCCGACATATGAGCATCTTTTGAGATAGCGTCCTTTGCGAGCAGCGAATTTAGTTGAACGCATCATCAATCAGCAATGCATTATGAGCGTCTGTCTAGTCGAGGTGCAATGCACACGCTTAGTCGAAGAGACCGAAGCCCATGTCATCGTCCTCCTCCTCCTCAGACTCGGCCTTCTTCTCCTCAGCGGGAGCGTCGGCAGCGGCGGCAGGAGCGGAGCCAGCAGCCGGGGCGGCGGCGGCGTAGGCATCGGGGTTGGCGATGCGGTCCTTGAGCTCGTGGATGGCCTCCCACTCGTACTCGGTCTCGAGAGCGACAGCAACAACCTTCTTGTAAGAGTTTACAAGGGAGTGCATGACGGACGGGAGAGTCGGGTAGTTGGTGGCCAGGGAGATGCAGGCAATGGCGTTGATGGCCGAGGAGAAGGCCTTGAGGAGCTGGGACTCCTCGATGTCAAGCACATCGCTGGCGAAGGTCTGACCGTGGTCGTAGATCTGCTGAACAGTCATACCGTAGGTGAACGGAGAGATGTTGAGCAAGTTAAGAAGGGTGGCCTCGGAGGCTCCGACCTTGGTGCCGGCCTCAATGAGCTTGAGGTCGGCGGTGATCTCAATGGTACCACGGGCAATCTTGGTGGGGACACCAAGAGCCTGGAAGAAGGAGGTCTTGCCGGGCTCCATGCCAGTGTTTCCGGCGGGGATGTAGACATCACCGGGGGCGACGGCACCGGGACGGGCAGGGGCGGCGACACGGTTGTCGAGGATGAGGTCACGGGTCTCCTTGAGGTCGGCGTTGGTGAAAACGAAACCGACGTTGCCCTTGACGAAGGGGAGGAGACGCTCGTACTCGGGGTTCTCAGAGATGAAGCCCTTGAGCGCACGGCGAACCTGAAGCGGGTGTGTTAGGCGTTGTGTTCGCAAGTCCCTTCTCTTGATGCTTCAACGTACCATGGTGTTCTTGCCCATGAGGATCACACCCTTGTTACGCATGGCGTGACGGATCTCGTGCATCTGCTGAGACGAGACATTGTCGACACCGACGATGAAGATGCTGTGGTACTCCTCGAGGAGCGCCTTCAGCTTGTCGAAGTACTGCGACTTGTTTGCCGATTTGCCACCCATAGCGTCCTGCGGTATAGGATTTTTAAGGCTGGTTTGGTGTATGTGGTGAGGTTGGAGAAGGAAAGTCGTTGCGCCGCGAAATCCAGATTGCAATGCTTGAAGTCGCAGCAAATTCGGCGGCGCGGAGGTGAGAGTGGGACACATGACTCGTGTGGGCAGACCGCAGTCTTGGCGGTCTTGAGTGGAGACAGGCCATCGACATGAGTGAGTCCTTGAGTCCTGGACGTTTGCCAACACTTACAAAAGTTGATGCGTGAGATACATGGCAAGATCGATGAAATGTATGAAACCACACGCTGGAACACGTCACAGCACCTTGGATCAGACTATCTACTTTTACCGTACTCAACAGGATCACCCGCCGCTCTCATCAAGCCACCTTCACGCGCTCGCCTCTCGGAGCGTACGCGTTCACGTGCATCTTCGCGAACTGACGAGCTCCAACATGCTCGTTGAACAAGATATCGAGCTGCTCGTATGATCGATCTTTAGATTCGGGCAATCTAAAGAAAGCCCATATGAAAAACAACAGACAGGTGCCTGCCCAGAAAAACGCCGTCTTTCCCTGCCAATTTGCGGCGTTGGGGTTAATCTTTTACTGGTCGTCAGCTGAAAAAGTCTTCGGGGTGTTCGCGTCTCGGGTCGCAAGACTTACCATGTAAGGCTGGATCACGTTCCCAACTATCTGACTCAAATAATAGGCGATGCGAGAAATGCAGACAGACTTGTTGCGCAGGCGGACTGCACTCATCTCTGAGATGATGGCGTAGCAGACTGGCCCGACTGTGAGATAGTAACACAGAAGCCACAGCACGACGAACGCAGCCTGGATGTAGCTCGACGTGGTGCCGGTTCCCGCACCAGCTGCTACTGCGCCAGTGATCAGCAGCGTGCCAGCCAGAAGCCCAAGTCCATACACGTAGAGTGTTCGGCGTCCAAAACGACTGAGTAATGCCCAAGAAACGATCGTGCCAATGGAAGCAAGACCCAGTCCCCCTACATTGAACTTGAAGGCATTCGACGGCGACAATCCAGCGTTGACAAAAAAATACACGGGCGCTCCGCCCAGAGGAGAGCCGCACCACACCTGGGCCGCGAAAGTCATGCAGATGATCTCAGTGCGACGAAGATCCACACCTTTGAAACAATCGATGTAACTGGTGCCAGTCTCGGACTCTTCTTCAATCCGGATGGTGTGCTGGATGAGTGCTATCGTCTCATCGGCACTTGTTGGAGAGTTCTTGCTGGAGAGGTGTCGTATGGCTTGACGCGCCTCATCCATTCGATCCCTTCTCACCAACCACCATGGAGATTCTGGGCAGAACCAAATGATGGCAAAGATGGGCAGCGGGAAGACCCATTGGATGGCGAAGGGAATGCGATATGCTCGCTCGTCAGTACTTTCGGCGAAGCCTTGCAACACGCCTGCAGCGAGCAGTTGTCCGAAAGCCCAGCACAAGTTCACATAACTGCCTGATCGTTAGCTCCATGACGTGGTAATGCTGCTGGTCTGGCATGCGTACATTGTCAGGTACCCACGGAGGCGGAGCGAGCTGTGCTACTGTCAGCACCATACGACTGCGACTAATCTGGAAAGACTGACCAAGCCTCGGAGGCATACGCGGGAGCCATTGTCGCAAAGACACCCCAAGGAACGCCACACAAGATGAGACCAGCGAGCAACATGCCGAGCGAGGTCGCGAAGAAAAGCAAAAAGATAAAAGCGGTCATCGCAACCAGAGAGACCAGGAGAACTTTTCGATAACCGAACTTCAGCGCGAGATAGCCGTTGAGAAAGGCTCCCAGGATGGCTCCCAGCATAGGCGCAATGCCTAAAGCGGATTGCCACGATGCCGTAATCTGCCATCCAGATCCAGGACTGAACGATCCGTATCGTTCGGCGAAAGCAGGCTGAGCGAACAGCGAGGTCACCAGAACGATGTCATAACCCTCCATGATGCTACAAGGGATGTCAGCTGAGCATCAGTGGTATGTGCAAGATCTGGTCCATCACTTACACGGCCGAAGACACAGCGACCGACCAGAACATGGCCTTTGGCTCAGCCTTGAGCGCTTGCCACAGGCTCTGTTGGTGCTCCGCAAGAGCGGCATCGTGGGCGACGACATCGACCTTCTCGCTTTGGTAGGCGTGCTCTACGTGTGCAGTCGCGTTCGCTTGGTCTTTCTCCATGATTGAAAAGCTGTGAGTGTCGAGGTCAAGTATAGACTGTGATGATGTGCATCACCGTGAACGCATCTTGATCGAGCTGGAGCATTCATGGCTGATTTGTACTCATTCACCTCTCTAGTAGACCCATGCACCCATGTCAGACGAATTTTAAAGTTATATACACCCCAGTCGAATTCGTGGGGTATGTAACAGCAGGATTTCACTCCGGTGGGGTTGGCGTATTATCAATGGGATGTTGTGCTTCGGTGGTACATGTTCCGATGCGACGCTGGGTCACGAGCTTGTGATGCGTTGTCTCGGTAAGCATTTGATCGACCGGTGTCATCCAACAACATGCAGATCTGTGTTCTACAGCGGCTAAATATGCACAACCCCTCAGCTAGTTCTTCCGGACAAGACCTGCCCGTAAGCTCTACTCCTGCCAAACTATACATGCTACTTTGCTCGACAGCAATACTACGGCCCATCCAACCAGCCTTTGCCGAGAATGTTGTACTCTGAGGGAGACATTCTGGTTTTCCGCTTCGACGATCATCAGCTACGAATCCAGCCTTGGGGACAGAACTCACTCCGAGTACGAGCTACCAAACGCGCCAATCTCGAGCAACAGAATTGGGCCTTGCTGGAACCCGAGAAGACATCCCCGAAGATCACGATCTCAGACGACGATGGAGCTCGCATTGAGAATGGCAGGATTCATGCAACGGTGTCCCGGCTAGGCAAGATGATCATCTACAACAACAAAGGCGACAAGCTCTTAGAAGAGTATGCTCGCCACCGCCGTGATCTTACGGATCCAAAATGCAGCAGTTTGGAGGTGGAAGCCCGAGAGTTGCGACCAATCCTTGGAGGCGATTACCGACTCACAATGCGTTTCGAGAGCCTCGATCCGAACGAGCAGATCTTTGGAATGGGCCAATACCAGCATCCCCATCTCGACCTCAAAGGCTCGGACATTGAGATGGCACACCGCAATTCACAGGCCAGCGTTCCATTTGCTCTCTCATCACTCGGCTACGGCTTCCTCTGGAACAACCCTGCCGTTGGCCGCGCGGTGCTGGGCAAGAACATCATGAGCTTCGAAGCTTACAGCACCAAAGAACTCGACTACTGGGTCACCGCGGGAGATACTCCTGCTGAGATCATCCAAGCATACGCAAAGAGCACCGGATATGTCCCAATGATGCCCGAATATGGCCTGGGCTTCTGGCAGTGTAAGCTGCGCTACTGGAACCAAGAACAGCTCCTCGAAGTTGCCCGGGAGTATCGCAGGCGTGAGCTGCCAATTGACCTCATCGTCATCGACTTCTTCCATTGGAAGAACCAGGGGGACTGGAGCTTCGACAATGAGTTCTTCCCCGATCCAGGTATGCTGCACCGAATGATTCTTGGATCAATTACAATACTGACACTACTTCACAGAGGCAATGATGAAGGAGCTCAAAGATCTCAAGATCGAACTCATGATATCAATTTGGCCGACAGTGCAAGAGTCTTCCGAGAATTACCAGGAGATGCTCGAAAAGGGACTCCTCATCCGCACCGACCGCGGTGTTCGGGTTTCAATGCAATGCGGCGGAGACACCATTCACTTCGACGCCACCAACCCTGAGGCAAGAAAGTTCATCTGGTCACGGGCGAAGAAGAACTACTACGACAAGGGCATCAAAGTCTTCTGGCTCGACGAAGCAGAACCGGAGTACAGCGTTTACGACTTCGAACTGTATCGTTACCACGAAGGCCCGAACATGCAAATCGGCAACACGTATCCGGTGCGTTACGCCCAGGCGTTCTATGAGGGCATGGAAGCCGAAGGTCAGAAGAACATCGTCAACCTACTCCGCTGTGCCTGGGCCGGCAGCCAAAAATATGGCGCGCTGGTCTGGAGCGGAGACATCGCATCATCCTGGGAGACTTTCCGCAACCAGCTCTCGGCCGGTCTGAACATGGGCATCGCGGGCATCCCATGGTGGACCACAGACATTGGAGGTTTCCACGGCGGCAACCCAAAAGACCCCAAGTTCCGCGAGCTTCTCATCCGCTGGTTCCAATGGGGCACCTTTTGTCCTGTGATGCGACTCCACGGCGATCGCGAGCCCAAGCCTGAAGGCCAACCTACTGCTTCCGGCGCGGACAACGAGGTCTGGTCGTTTGGTGAGGAGGCGTACCCGATTCTCAAGAAGTACCTGCACATCCGCGAAGAGCTCCGCGATTACACTCGTGAGCTGATGAAGGAGGCGCACGAGAAGGGTTCGCCTGTTATGCGAACTTGCTTCTATGAGTTTCCGAAGGACCCCAAGGCGTGGCAAGTGCATACGCAGTACATGTATGGGCACAAGTATCTCGTTGCGCCTGTCTTGGCTGCAGAGCGCCGTGAGATGACGGTCTACCTACCAGCTGGGGCGAAGTGGACGCAGTGGAACGGACATGAGATTTATGAGGGTGGGAAAGATGTCGAAGTCAAGTGTCCGATCGACCTAATGCCTGTGTTCGTCAGACAGTAAGCGTATGAGTTACGTTGGTGTCTTCAACGGCATTCAAAATGTTTGTTCAGTGGGCATGGACCGGGACATATTCAACAACGCTACCCCTAGATTGATGACCTGTTTCGTCTTTACAATGCTGCGGACTCCGAATTTACGAATGATCTCTACGCTCCGTGGTGAATTGATTCACGAGATCTCTTGATTTTTCGACCAGCCGACACCGTGGTTTAGCGTCTAGAATCTCTCGATCAAATATAAAATTTCTTGCGGATCAACAGCTATGACGTTCTAGCGTACAGTATTGAGAAAGAAAGGTCGCTGACGAGGCTGAATGTGCAGCTTATCTGGACATGCTGAGTATGACGTTCTAGCGTAATATAGAAGACAAAACTACCTATCCAAATAAGTACCGCAATTGATAAGCGAGAGCACAACATAGACCGATTAGTAATGGAGGTTGGTCTCAGGGTCTGCACTGTTAACAGCATGTAATTCTCGCAGCCTTTATACGTCCGTACTCTCATCATTCCACCATTTGATAATTCCAACATCTGGTCACTCTAAGGCTCATAAAAACTCGATTTGGTTCATTAAATCCTTGCAATCCAACCTAACAATGAGTCCCAAAATCTTTATGTAAGCTGGCGACTGAGCTTCTTGTTTGCCACGAGCCAGTAATGCTGACCTTCCTTGAAGCACCGGCGGTACAGGCTATATCGGCGGCTCTATCTTGCACACCATTGCCACAGCCCACCCTGAGTACAACATCACCGTGCTACTTCGCAACGTACCGGACGCATTCTCGTCGACTTACCCGAACATCAAGATTGTTCGGGGCAACTACGACGACGTCGACACCATCAAGACCAATGCTGCAGCCGCCGACATCGTTGTCCACAACGGCGACTCCGACCATGAGCCGTCGCTGAAAGCAATCCTCTCCGGCCTGCTCACGCGCCCGACTCCCGGTTACCTGCTCCACCTCTCCGGCAGTGGCATCGTCTCAGACTGGGCCGATGAGCAGTACCTGGGCAAGGCCAACCCCAAGATCTGGTCTGACGTCTCCTCCATCGACGAGATCCGGAACCTGCCTTCCCGTGAACTGCACCGGAACACGGAGGTCATCCTCCACAACACGGCGCGAGACCACAGCGACAAAGTCAACATCGCCATCATGTGCCCGCCAGACATCTACGGCAAGGGCAAAGGCCTAGCCAAGACCCATAGCGCTCTGGTGCCCATGTTTATCCAGGAGATCCAGAAGCTCGGAGGCAAAGTCTTTTACTACGGCGAAGGCGGGAATCTGCGGAGCTGGGTCCACATGGATGACCTGATGAAATTGTACCTGAAGGTCGTCGAGGCCGCAGCTGCTGGCAAAGCTGGCGAATGCTTCAATGACAATGGGTACTACTTCGCGGCTACACAGGAGCACTCGCATCTTGAGGTCGCCAGAGTCGTCGGCGAGGTTTTGCGCAAGGAGGGTGTGGTCGAGGACCCTGAGCCGGCGCCAATCAGTCTTGAGGAGGTGGACGAGATGTTGAGGGTTCCTGGGTACGAGAAGCTGGCAAGGTATCTGTTTACCAGTAACTCCAGGACAAACCCCGAGAGAGCAGAGAGGTTGTTTGGGTACAAAAGGGAGGCACCGGGTTTGCTGGAAAGCTTGGAAAGTGAGGTTGTGGATGCCCTCAAAGTCCTGAGCGTCAAGTAGGTAGTCACAGCAAAAGGTGCTGTCAATGTCGAAACAAAAGTCTGTGCCGGTCTCATTGTAACGCGCTTCAAGCTTCAAGACCGTCTTTCACTCAGAGAGCAATCCACTCGCCACATCCGCGGTATATCAACCCGCACGTTGTCGCTTCGTAGCCTGTCCAGCGTTCTGATCACCATCGAGCACCACTCCAGTCGAAAATCCAGTGGACGAAAAAATCGACGAAACACCCGCCAACATGACCACAAATGCGCCAACCCCCCAACCTGAGCTGCTGGGCTACAGCACCCTGATCGGAGCGACGTACAGCAGCGTTAAGATGGTGGAGATTCCGATAGCCCCTCCAGCAGACGCTCAGTGGCGTACCACATTCGACGATGGTGCTCCAATCGATGGCCACCTCGCTGACTTGGTGTTCAACTTCGCCGCCATGAAGGAGGCTAAGAAAGCTGCTAAGACGGCCAGGCGGAGAGGGTATGGTGATATCAGGCGGGACACAGGAATCACAGAGCAACAGCAGACCGCAAAAATCAAGGGACTGAAGGCGGGTCATATTCGCAGGTACACGCCCGCTCAGGAGAATGAAGCGTACAGGGAAAGCATTAGAATCGGAAATCGTCCGCTTCACGAGGATGTCGGGAGTTTCCCTGATTGGGTGCAACAGGAGAAGATCGGAAGAGCACACGAAGAGTTCGACATGACAACCGCCAACATGCCGCCAGTTGCGAGCGGCTCCGGGTCTGAGCTCCAAGGCCACCTCGTCGATGTGGTGCTCAACGACACAGCTCTGAAGACTGGTAAGACGAAAAGCAAACGACAGAAGCGGCGACAAAGGAAGAACATCAAGAAGATGGTCGAAGGCAATCAAGAAAACACGGAAGAAGAGAAGGCCGCGAAGATTGCGGAGATGGACCAAGACCACCTTCACAGTTACACATCAGCGGAGGAGGATGAGGCGTACAAGGAAAGAATCAGAATCGGTAACTGTCCGCCTCACAAGGATCTTGGCGACCTCCCTGATTGGGTGCAACAGGACATCTTCCAGCGACATTCTTCTAGCGAGGACAACCTGCAAGACAATGCCGATTAGCTTACCGGAAGCGCTAACACTCGAGGAGCTCGGGACCCTCCCTGATTGGGTGCAACAGGCGATCTTCCAGCGACAGTCTGCTAGCGAGGACAACCTGCAAGACAATGCCGATTCTCTTACCGGAAGCGAGAACACGAAAAAGGCGAGTGCTGACTGCACGAGCCCCACGGAGATCGAGACGGGTGTTGCCCAACCCGAGCCTCTCCCCAGAAACGAGAACACGGACGAGGTGGGTGTTGACGATACCAGTCCGACGACGATTGAAACGGCTGTTGGCCAACCCGCACCTTTCCCTGGAAACGAGATCGAGACCAAGGCGAATGTCGATGATGCCAGTTCCGCACTGGTTGAGGTGACTGTTGGCCAGCCCGAACCTCTCCCTGGAAACGAGCTTCAAATCGAAGCGAACGTCGACGATGCCAATCCCGTGGTGATCGAAGCGGCTGCTGGCGAATCTGGGGTTCTCCCCGGTGACAAGATCGAGACAGAAGCGAATGTGGCTGATACGAGTGCCACGAAGGAGGTTCAGGCGGGCGCTGTTCGACCTGGGCTCCTCTCAGGAGACGAGATCGAGACTCAGTCGATTGTCAACGGTCCGACTTTCAGGGAGGTTGATCTGGATGCTGGCCAGTCTGAATCTCTTCCTGGGAGAGACGATATCGAACTCGAGCCGAGTGTTGGGGATACGACTTCAAGAGAGCTTGAGCCGGATACTGACGGCCACTCTGGAATTCTCTCTGAAAGAGAGATCGAGACCAAGGTGAGTGTTGACGACACGGGTTCCAAGGAGGTTGAGCCGGATGCTGACCCATCTGGACTTCAGCCTTCGCATGTGATGGGTAGCATGAGCACCATGAAGCAGCCCGTGACAGCCGCGGAACAGCCCGTGACAGTCAGTGATTCACAGTTGCAGATGCCCCAGGCATTCGCTAAACAAGCAAACCTCACCCATCAAGCGGAAGAGCAGCAGCAAACATCAACATCAACACCAAAGTCAACGACAACCATCCTCTCCACAACCATACACCCAAGAGCCAATCCTCCCAAAAACCGCCAAGTGACCAGCAGTCGAGCTCAACTCAAGCAACCGCCGCAAACATACCCGCAACCACCACGGGTCTCTCCATCGCGGAGAGATACTCTCTCATCTTCTACGGAAAAGAAGGTCCCACATCGTACGAGGCACTACGATCCAAGATGGCCCAACACAACATCCTCCAAGTTTTAGGAATGCAAGAAATGATCGCCGAGTTCTGCACCAAAGTCATCTGGCCACGCTACTGCAGACTGCCGCCCGCAAGCGATGCCTCACCCGATTTCACAGCGACCACCTCGAACTCATACGACAACCGCGGCGTCAGAGCGCCAACCCACCCGATCCCAGCCTCTTTCCTCGAGCGCCTCATGCGCGAGCTGAACCGCTTGTTCGAAGTCTGCAGAGAGGACAGGCGCTTGTTGATCTTGCGTACGATCCGTTGGTCCGGCTACGAAGGACAGGATGTGCACGCTCTGCTGTCGGAGGAAGTGCTGTGGGTACGAGGACCTGATGGCAAGTGGAGCAAGCAAAAGAGCTTGGGCGAGATTGGACTCCTTCTGGAGTGCGTCGGGCTCCAGAACCAGGGGTCGAGCTGGAAGGGTTGATGCTGGATCGCCGAGGCTACGAAGGCTGCACAGTTGCTGGTCTTCCTCCTCGAGTGCGTTGGGCTCAAGCCTAAGCGTACGATCTGGAAATTCTGAGGCTGGACGGTCGAGAGGTTGAATCCTGGGCGGAAAATGGAGACTGGACAGTTGACTTTGAACTTGCCCTCGAGTGCTTTGGGCTCAAGGCTGAGGTACGACATGAGAGGTTGAGTTTTGAGCGTTGAGAGAGCGTGAATCATTGGCGGAAGATGGAGCTTAGAGCGTTGACTCTGAAGTTCCTCCTCGAGTACAGAGGGCTCAAGCCCAAAAGTACGACATGGAAGGTGTGATTTTCGAGCGTCGAGAGTCTGAATTTGTGGCGGAAAACGGGCTTGGACAGTTGACTTTGGATGCCCTCCGAGGTTCAAGAGAGCATCCGAGGTTTACGACTGAAATTGCGAATTGTTTTGCGGGAAATCGTCCTGGAAAGTTGACTCTTGGATCGCCCTGTGAGATGCAGGCGAAAAGTCGAGAATCAAGACGATTGAGCCGACATGCGTGGCGCTGAGAGGGGGCGCAGGAGAAGGACTTCCTCCTACCACATCACGAGTCTACTGCAGCACTTTCCCCTTAGCTGTAGCAAATGATGTTTTCCTTTTCTGATCCACATGCTCTCTTTCAGGCTTTTAAGCCACAATTCGTGCCCAGTGCCTAAGTCTGAAACTCGATATGATACCCCTGCTCCCTCAACTCCCTTACACCCTCCCCAGCAGTCTCCTGAAACGTCTCCCAGTCGAAGTGCAGATGCTCATCGTTCGCCATCTCCCAGACCTTCAACGAGATGTCTTCGTAGACCGCGTCTGCGGTGGAAGATTTCAGCTCAAGGAATTTCTCAAACATCTTTTGTAAATCGCGCTGCACTTGGCTGGGATGTGGCGGGCAAAGGCTTTCGGTGAATTCGTATTTGAAAAGCTGGAAGACGGGGCTGAAGTAGTTGCGTTCCGCACACGCTGCTCTGATTCTCTCACGGGCGTCTTCGAGGCGTTGTAGTCTCATCGTTCTGAATAAGATTTGGACCGGGTAGTGTGCACGCGGCCAGCGTTCTTCGGTGTTCATCTTGAGCGTGTCGCTATGTTGAGTTTGATTGTTGTGAACATAATGCTTGGTGAGGTTGGCAATGTGTGTGCAAGTCTTGCAATAATTGGTGAGAGTGTCTCTTTGGGCCATGGCTTATGATTAAGTGCAAAGTCGCTTTCTGCGGTCAATAGAATCGTAAAAGGATGATGAAAGCGCTGCTGTCTTACACATGCAGCATGCATGCGTCAGACCCAGCGTCTCACAAAAGGCCCGGAGCTGCAAACATGTCTCAGCCAACAGGGCTCTCACAAAGAGTGAACCCGCAGGAGGCTCACTTCGTGCCCTCAAGAACCTCATCCAGAGTGAACTCCACGTCTTGCCCTCCAATCTCCCCTGCGGCTTTCCAGAATTTGCTCAAATGCCTGGTGCCGCTGTCGCAGATCACAGTGACAATCCTCCTGCCTGGGCCTTCCCTCTTGGCAATCATCGCAGCTGCCACGCAATTGACCGCACTACTTGCTCCAACGAACAGCCCCTCCTTCTCAACTAACCATCTGGCCATACGCATAGCTTGCTCGTCAGTAACCTTGACGGTGTCATCGATTAGGCTCATGCCGGCGGAGAAGTTCTGTGTTAAGCGATTGATGCCAACACCTTCCACGATTGTATCAACCTGATGTCGTCTGCGGGTACCTTCTGCTTCGGTGGGCGAGAACATGACTCCGTACTTGATCTTGTTGTATAGCCCACTGCCTTGTGGGTCTGCGAGGATGACTTTCATCTCTGGCAGCAATGGCTTGAGAGCCAACGCAACACCACTAATTGTGCCTCCAGTACCGGCTCCAGCGATGAAGACATCGAGCTGACCATTGGTCTGAGCGTAGATTTCCGGTCCTGTGGAATTTTGATGCGCCAAGTAGTTTGCGGTGTTTTCGAACTGATCGGCGAAAAAGCCGCGGCCAGGTTTATTGGGGTCGTCTGTGTGCTCTTGGGCTCTACGACGGGCGAGATTGACAAATTGTTCCTGGTCGACGATACTGGCGGGTTTGACGCGCTCGACAATTGCGCCGAGCTTAAGCAAGAGGTCGGACTTCTCAACCGCGACATCGCTGGGCATGCAGCTACGGAAACGTTAGACTGTGCTTCTTCATATTATCAACACACAGATAAAAGTGAACGTACATGTGGGCTTTGTACCCTCTGGCTCTGCAGACAGCGGCTAATGAGATGCCGGTAGAACCAACAGTGCCTTCGTATATGGTGTCGCCACGGTCCGGCTGCAAAAGACCTTCTTCTTCGGCCAAGTTGATCATGGATAGAGCCACACGGTCCTTTGGTGAATTGCCTGCACCGTTGAGGAACTCGGCCTTTGCAAGAATCTCACATCCAGTCGCCTCGGACAAAGCCCTCAGTCTGAACAGCGGCGTGTTGCCGATCAAACCCTCAATACCGACAGAGACTAGATTCTCATCAGGCGCTGTACTCCGTCTAGCATCAGTCTGGTCTATGATTGCCTTGGAGACCTTGCGTGTGTGATCTTCCAAGCGGACATAATCTGGCTGGCCTGGAAATGAGTGGCGGACTTTGTCGTGGCGATACCTCCGTATGCGTTTCTGGAAGGAGTGCTCCAAGTCCGGGTATAGATCCTTGAATGTGAGAGTGAGGATGATGCCGACTATCAAGCCTCCAGATGCAGTAAGTTTGCCCTTGTTGTCGAGTATGTTCTCATAAATCCGAGCCCAGACATTGGCGATGAAGCCCATCTTGAGTTCTGAATGGGGGGTTTCCGCGGTATTAGTTGTGTATTAATCTCGGTGTAGCATTTCAGTGGATCAATTGAAGGAACTGAAAGTTTCTTCTATATTCAAGAACAAAGCATGATTAAGATTGGATGGACGCGACTGCATTGGGAGGCAATCGCGTCGTCGGCTGCGGGCACAGCTTCACCTCCGAGAGGCCGAAGCAAAGCTCCCACACCACACTGTACCGCACCTCTCTGCATGAATACAGCACATTCAACCAACTATGGACTCGCCAGCCGTAAACGGACTCTTTCGACGCCTCGCGACACACCGCTTTTGTCAACAAAGCAGGCACCTGCAATCAGCAGTCAGTCACCAGCAATGGCGCCAAAACAGCTCTGGACGGCAACCCACCCCTAAACGAAAGACTGCACCACCGCCCGAACCAAGAGAAAGGGCCCGCAAGGATGTCAAGACTACGAGTGAGAGCAACTGGCAGCAGCGGACAGATACCTTCCCCGAAGACAGAGGAGAGGAGTTCAGAAAATACCCCATGGTTACAGCGGATTCGTTGCGGACAAGAAGAGAGCGTCCCAGGCGCGTGAAGATGCTCATGAGGGACTTCATCGAGGACAGTCTGTACAATCCGCACTATGGCTACTTCAGCAAAAACGTGTCGATTTTCAGCTCGGGAGCTCCGTTCGAGTTCAATCAGATCAAGGACGAGCCCGAGTTTGAGCGGATACTCGGAGAGCGCTACACACAGTTCGAGGACCAGCTGGACGCAGTGGAATACAACGAGGCAAGGCAGCTTTGGCACACTCCGACCGAGCTGTTCAAACCATATTACGCAGAGGCCATTGCGAGGTACATGGTAGCCAACTACAAGCTCAGCCTTTTTCCGTACCACGACATGGTCATCTACGAGATGGGAGCTGGAAACGGAACCCTCATGTTGAACATTCTCGACTACATTCGCGCCACAGATCCAGATGTCTACGCGCGCACCAAGTTCCGGATCATTGAGATTAGTGCTTCACTGGCTTCGATTCAGACGACTGCCGCCAGCAAAGGCCACGCCGACAAGGTCGAGATCATCAACAAATCCATTTTCGACTGGGACCAGTACGTACCGACACCATGCTTTTTCTTGGCCATGGAAGTTTTCGACAACTTCGCACACGATGTGATTCGCTACGACCCTTTCACCGAGGAGCCTATGCAGGGCCAGGTTCTCATCGACAACGACGGCGACTTTTTCGAATTCTACACCAAACAACTCGACCCTGTCGCATCTCGTTTCCTGCGCGTACGAGACGTGGCATCAAGGGACCGCAACTACGCGCACCCTCTCAACAACCCTCGCTGGATGCGCCAGCTACGACACAGAATGCCATTGTCTCCCAACCTGACGCTTCCCGAATACATACCTACACGCCTTATGCACTTCTTCCACATTCTGTCGCGCCACTTCCCAGCACACAGACTCATCACATCCGACTTCCACTCCCTGCCGAACGCCACACCAGGCATCAATGCGCCTGTGGTGCAGACACGCTACCAACGCAAGACCGTTCCAGTGCGGACACCATTAGTTCAGCAAGGCTACTTCGACATTTTGTTCCCAACGGACTTTGGAGTGATGGAGGATGTTTACAGGGCAATCACCGGCCGTTTGACGAGGGTGACAACGCACGAAGATTTCTTCGCGCGCTGGAGCTACTCCGAGGAGACGCAGATGCGCAGTGGCGAAGATGCGCTGCTGGGCTTGTACAAGAATGCCAGCGTCATGGTCACAGTCTAGACATAGCAGTATTGAAGATATACATAAGCCCTCAAAGAATGTCAAGAGACCCTGGGAGTTTTGCAGAATGCTGTTACTAACCGAGGAAACGGCGGTATAGCTTTTCAGCAAATGAAATGCGACGTCAAGGAGGTTAATAGGCCAGCTGCGCCTTACGACTATGCCTTGCAACTGTTATACATCTCACAAACGTCTAATATATCTTGAAGCCACTCTCAATCTCTTCGCCGGCGGCACGTCGAATGAATCTCGCAGTCTCTTCTGGGAACTTCAAAAACGGGCTGTGTCCACTCTCGGCGACCTCGGCATGCAGACTAACACCAGCAGCTCTGAACCCCAGAACCGACCCCGTCTGAGCCGCCCAAGGCGTGGCATGATCGTTCCTGCAAAGCAGGAAATCCATCGGAATGCCCCCGAGGCCCTCGACCTGCGACGGAACCGCGCTCGTGTTGACGCCGTACGACTGAGGCTTCAGCATCCAGACCGCTTTCAACGCCTCGCTTGATCCCCAGATCGTTGTACAGAACGTGGATCGCCCCGGGCCCGTTGAACGGCAGCGTCACGTCGTTCTCGTGCAGGTATTGGGGCAGTGGCTTCCCGCCCATGGCGTCGAGCATGGTGCTGCCGGGCGGGCAGAAGAAGCCTGCGATCATCGCTACGCCCACGACGCCGCCTTTCTGGTTGTTGGACGTGCGGGTTGCGGCGGAGAGGTCTGTGAGGGCTGCGAGGCCGGGGATGCAGCCGTAGGAGTGCGTGACGACTAGGACTTGTTTGTTGGCTTCGACTTGGTCGAGGACGGTTTGGCGGACTGCGGAAAGGTCTTCTGAGATGCCGATTAGGCGGCCGTTGGTCGGGCGAGGTGAGGCTGTGTTGCCCGGGAGGTCGACGCCGACGCACTCGTAGCCCGCGGTTTCGAGCTGTTTGGTCGTGGGGTTGAAGTGGGCTGGGACGTGCTGGTTATGTGTTAGTAGGTGGAGGTGGAGGTGGTGCTTTGCTCTGACGGAGTGATATACCCATGCTCCCGGCACGATCACGATCGTGGGCTTAGACATTGCGGCGGCAAAGATGTTGTATCGATGTGGGCAGTGAGCGTGGCAGAGAGGCAGGTGTGGGGAGGAAACATTGAAGTATATACACGTACACCTACTAGGTATGTATGCATCCACTTTTGTAGCTGACTGGGAATGGTTCAGCTGGAGGTCCCGCTGTTTGTGAGAGTCGAGGCTTTGTAATCAGCCGCTTTTGTGTAAGACACATCAGCTCATCTGTCAGACGATGCGAGCCGCTCCTTCACGCCTTCGGTGTGTACCTCAATGAGCAGGTTGGCTACACTCAGGGTAGTGTTGTTAAGTGGCAGCATAATGTGATGGAGAGTAACGATTTTTGTTGATGTTCTCTCACTGGTGGAGACGTTAGCTGAGCAGAAGAAGCGTGATGGCATTAACGCATCGTGTGTATCGTGACCACGGAGACTAATGCTGTGTATTGGTTCTTTCTCAATGGTGAGAATCCTACACGGTCAGGGGGAACGTCGGGGTGAAAAATGCGAATCATGAACACGTCGTTAGGCTGGGCAGTTCAATCAGCTTTCTCTAGCTCAGTTTCACATCCTTCGATTTTCCAGACGAGCCCATCCAGTCCATGCACTTCTCCGTCTCCTTCTGCATGACAGCAGTAGCACCTTCGATCAAACCAGTAAGACCCTTCGTCTTCGCGTGCTCAGCCAGGTACTCCAGGTATGGTCCATTTATAACATCGTTGATGTTGCACTTGGAAATTCCATGAGAAATGTTCTGCTGAAGCAGCTTGCCGTCGTCGGTCCCAAACCACTCAGCACCGGCGCCGTGTAGCACCAACTCGACGCGACCTTTGGTCGAATCGCGAATGCTCTGCAGGCGGTCATATTGAAGCTGCGGGCCCTTGGATCCGTACTTGCCGTGGACGTTGCCGAACGCGGGTGCCAGCCAGTCGATGCCTGTGGCGATGAACTCGTCTGCTTGCTCGGGGGTGGTAAGGATGCCTTCGAGCTCGGCGGTGTCTGCGACGCCGTCTTCGCCGCCGTTGATGCGGCCGGGCTCGGCTTCGGTGATGATGCCGCGGGCGTGGCAGTACTCGGTGAGCTCTTTGGTCAATCGCAGGTTCTCGTCTTTTTCGTAGTGGGACATGTCGACCATCTGTGTGGCGAGTTAGCACTTGAGTCTTGTGAGGGCCGTCTTGTAGGGTCATGTTACTTACGATACCGTCGAATCCTCCAAGATCGGCTGCTCTCTTCACCATCTCAGGACTTTGGCAGTGGTCCATGTGAACGGCAACTGGGACCTTTGCGTTCTTCGCCGCTTCAGCAGCGGCGTGTAGGAGGAGGCCATCGGCGTATTCGATTGCCCAAGGGAACAACTGCAAGATCACGGGCGAGTCTTTGGCTTCGGCTGCCCGTACGCTGGCGATGATACCCTCAACATTATAGAGACACATTGCTGGGACGGCCCAGCCTCCTGCGGCTGCGGCATCGACAATAGCCTTTGCGCGGTTGTTGGTAGGCTTAGTCATGATTGCGTCGATGTTGTGTGATTCGATGTGACTTTTTCCAGTTTCGAAGATAGAGTAGACAGTTGATGGAGGTGAGACTGTGAAACTCTAACAAACAAGTCGAGTCTAATCAGAAAGAGTGGGCATGTTGCGAATACATAGCGACTTCGGATTACCCGAGGGCTAAATGTGACGAGAGAGTCGAGAGCCGAGTCGGCTTTTGAAGTCGTTGAGGAGGACCCATAGATACTTATGTAAGCGAAGATGGCGGCTGTAAGATCACGTGAGTGTCAATAGACTAGAAGTGATGATTACGTTCCTCGCGAACTATATGCTGCATCGCTATCAGATTCGTTGTCATTGTCGTCTGAATCGACTTCCGAATCCGCCGAGACATCACTTTCGGCAGGAGCTGCGGTCTTCGGTACTTGGCCTTCTAGACCAGCAAGGATAGAAGTCAAACCAGCTTTCAACTCGGGAGTTCTTGCCTGTTGAATACGGCTGCGCATTTCTGTGATCTTTTCTTGCATCTCTCGTAGTCGTGCAGCATAGAGGTCACCCTCAATATCTTCGTCGACTTCCGAGTCAACAGCTTTTTCCTCATGGAGTAAGCCATCACCGAATGCCTGTGCGAAAGCCTTGGCGAGTCCAGTGTCTTTGATAGCGAACACAACAGTCTCGATTCCAGTCCACACTTCCTGTTTACCCTTCTTGTTTTTCCGTGCCCGCTCGCTGCCCAGTAAGACTTTCTTCCAAGCTGCCGCAACCTCGCCAACTGGGTGGCCAAAAGCACCGCAACCCCAAGCACCAAGGACGACTCTCGAGACTTTCTTCGCTTGGAAAATCCGCATGACAGTACGCATTTTCTCCAAGACCAAGTCTCGATCTTTGTCGTTGGCATATGATCCCCGTCCCGTCATCTCATCGACCGTGATGCTGGGGAAGCGAAGTGTCCCGCCAGTAACGCAGTCGACAAACCAGCGGTTCTTCTTCTCCAGATCTTCCGAGTGCTCGTCTCTGAATACTAGAACGTCTGGAGTGAACACAGCACCTATCTCCGGGAGCGGATAGAATTCGTCTGACAGAGATGGAAGGAGAGTTGTGCACATGCACAGAGATGCTTCCTGGCCACTAGCACCATTGAGGAAGCCGCCACCGGGAGCGAGCATAGAAGCCATGTTGAGCACGCCGACTTGGGCAATTCGATTGCTTAGGTCATGTTTCTGCGTTTTGGGGTCCTCCAAAAGACTGTGAGCGGCCGTCAAAGTGCCGACCGCCCGAAGTTTGAGTTGAAGATTGTGATCTGACACGGCACCAGGAGCGTCTTTTCCTTTCGAGAATTCCAGTTGTATTGGGTTTGCCTTGGGTTGTACGATCAACTCTGCCGCGTCTACGCCACGTTTCGCACGAGGATGTGCTGTGAGTAGCGAAGGGATGACTTTGTTCAGAGTGGCTTTTGCTTTTTTCGATCGCGCATTTTTGCGGAAGGCGGCTGGTGGTTGGCCGACAGACGGTGCATCACGGCCCATGGTTTTCGTGTTTTTCTTCACTCGGGAACCGATACGCGTTGGTGGTTTATTGGAGATGTTGGATGTTGTGGAGGGAAAGGAAGATCGCCACACAACACGAGTCGAAGTCGAATTCAGCTGTTGACAATCGGCCGTTAAGGTCAGCCGACTGGATGGCATTCTTCTCTTCAATTCCACGCCAATCTAAATAACAAGCTCAAACCAGGAATCGTAAACGATCTTATTCCTTTGACTCGAGCATGACAGGGAGTCTATGTGTTTGCACACGCGATTGTGAACAACCCCAACCCTAACCCTGAAGGTAGTCGTTGGCAGATATAAATACGCAAACGGATCTTTACTCAATAGAATGGCGGGTGGATTGATGTGTCAGTGCAGCTGATTGGTGTTTGCCTAAAAAGGCCGACTTTGTACGCGCGAAACCCCCTGAAGACGTTTCCGCCAGGTGAATTCAGCACGAGATCAATCCAGGTCAAGTGAATTCTGATGGAGCAGCACCATCACAAACAACCGGCTTCATACGTTCTCACACCTCATGTGAATCCAACAGTCTGACACTCACTCCCCAATAGCCCTCAACCTCATCTTCAGTCCACTATTATTCCAAACCGCATACGCTTTCTTCGTCGACACCCAATCATCGCCCGGATGAGCCAGCTCGAACTCGAAATTATACAAGAACTTGGCCATCAGGACTCTCATTTCCATGTACGCAATCCTAAGAAGGCAAGGGTCAGCTATAAACTAACGCAGTGAGTCCTTGTTGTCCGGGTACACACGGTCTCCCAATGCAATTACGCGGACCGACCGAGAAAGGCTGGTAGATCTCGCGACGGTCGTTTGCGAATTCGACCGGTGCATCGTCGAGCCATCGCTCTGGGAGGAACTCGTCGGCACGGGCGAAGTTGACGTCCAGACGGTTTGCGGCTAGCTGGTAGACGGCGCAGGAAGTCTAACAGTGAACGTCAGTGGGAAGTATGTTACCCATGTTTCTGCGGAAGGAGATTGCCCACGTTGTACGGCACGTGATGGCCAGCCACCATCTGACCAGCCTTGTTGACGATATGGCGAGCAAGTCCAGCAGGGCCCGGTGGATACAGGCGCATGATCTCCGACAGGACCGCGATCATGTACTTCAGCTCGTTGACGTTCGTGGCGTTGATCTCACCAGAATGTCTGAACGCACTACGGAGTTCATCTCGAGCTCGCTTTGCAACCACCGGATTTTGACAAAGCAGGTAGCTTCCGAAGATCATGACTGTAGCCGTCGTATCGGCACCAGCGAAGAGAAGAACAAGCGCATTTCCTTCGTGCTCCTTTTGCGAAAGTGCGTCGCCGCCTTTGTTCTCGAGGAGGTAGTTGAACATGTCCGTCCCATCTTTGAGGTGGCCTCGTGCTTGTCGTTTCTTCGAAAGCTCGGCGACGTAGTTATGTAGCTCCGCCACTGCTGCGAATGCGCTTTTTGGGAGGATCGTTTGCAGGATCGTGAAGATATTGTAGCGCTCGAGTTGACCCAAGATAGAGCTGAGGTCAACACCTTTGCTGTTCGTTAGCGGTGATCCGATCGAGAGGGCATCGCAACGTGCATACTTTCAAACAGTATCTTCACGAAGAGGTTCGAGGATCCGCTTTCCAGACACTTGAACGACTCGCCGAAAGCGAACTCGCCTCCGATATCGAACGTCTATTGACCTCGATTGTCAGCAATAAAGCCTTTCTCTCACCATAGCAGTAAGCACTCACCGTCCACTCAAACCAATGGGACATGTCAACTACATTAACCCCATTCGCAACCTCAGTCAACCGCTTCACAAGCAAATCCGCATAAGATTCAATCATAGGGGCAAGGTCTCGGACAGCCGAAGTCGTGAAGCCAGGCGCCAACAGCCGCCTGATCCTCGCATGCTGCACATCGCCCCCAAACAGAATATTCCGATCCGCGTCAGTCGGGTCGTGGATCGGGTACACGAGGTGGTCTTTGCGGTTCTGCACGCGGCCGGGCTGCAGGCCGTAGATGTCTTGCCAGGCTTGCGGGTCGGCGAATGCGAGGTCGTTGGGTGCAATGCGGACGATTGTGCCGTATTTGCGGTGGAGGGCTTCGACGTCATAGGGTAGACGGCCGCGGATAGCAGATGCGGTTCGAGGGATTCCGAAGGCACACCAGAGAGGGGGACCGGGGAAGTGGCGGAGGGGGTGGAAGTAGACGTTGTAGATGGCGTAAGAAAGCAGGGTGCAGAGTGCCTGCGTTGGTTAGAGGAGAGATCATTGGATGTATCTACAATAGAGTGTGATAGAGATGCAACTTACAGTTCCGCAAAGGACCGACAGCGTATTCCACAATTCTACAGCCATTTTTCGACAGCCCGGACGGTATGCTTCGGAAATGCCAAAGAGGTCAAAATCACGAAGCTGGATGCGTGCAATTTATGTTCATATTTGCGACGAGCCGACAGCACATAGCCAGCTGCGGCTGACGTGCATGAGGGCACGATCCTGTGCTCCACATGTATGCGAAAGCGTGCCGCGAAACCGAGGGATCGCACTGCCGGGAGTATTTCCTATAGACTGTTAGGCTGAAGCGGAGTGAGAAAGGAGATGGAAGAGTCGGAGACGGGGAATTTTTCGAAGACTTGCCCGCCACTCATCTACTTGAAGCAGAAGCTAAATACCTGTATCTAGCAGAAATAGTGCTGGTAAACTGAAGTTGCATTTTGATCATCATTCTTTGAACACAATAGGAAGAACATCTTCATCAATCGGACCGAACCTCTCACTGGTCCCGCCATGGTCTCGATGTACCAAAGTCGCTGATACCACCATGTAGAGAAGCTCGAACCGGTAAGAAACTTTTGTTCAAAATCCGCTCTCTCAACGGTCTGGCCATGTTTGTAGCATACGGAGGCCGCTGATACTACCATCTGTAGACACTCGGACAACAAGGAGCTTGTATACGAGGCGTGCTCTCTCTCAGGTCTTCCCGTGAGCTAGATGTCCGAAAGTCAGCTCCAGCACCCTCTCTGCATGTATTAGGTAGGTAAACTTACGAGCCGTTCAATTCTTCGCAGCCTTGCAGAACTGACGGTGAGACTTCCAGTCAGATGCCTGGCACTCTCTGCTACAGTACCGGACCTCCAAGCACTTCGCACACTTCCTCAAGTGCCGTCCGCAGCGCAACTCTCATCAACGCCACATCCCTCGCACGCCACAGTCGCCAACTCGACCGGGCACTCGGTCTTTTCCCAACCAAGACCCTTGTACTTGATAGACTGGTCCGAACGGTAGGCCTTGAAGAACTGCTTGAACCCCTTGGGGTTGAGCTCGGCGTACTGCAAGTTTGCAGCCGTATGATTGTGGAGTGCAGCCTTGACAGCGGCCAGACGATCCTGGAGGAACAGCTCCATAGGCTCGATGATGCTCTTCGTGATGGTGAAGGCGGACTGCTGGTCGCTACGCCTGAGTATGATTTGACCTCGCGCGGTTTGGCCTGGGATGCCGAAGGTGGGAGATGCAGGGTCGTAATCGGTGGTGAAGATCTCGAGAGTGATGTTTCGAGTGTCGACGATGTTTGGCAAGCTGTGCTTGTCTTTCGGGTTCGGCCTGGCGTATTGGGTGTTGTGGACGCCGAGTTTTGCGAGCAGCGGTAAGTCTTGCCAGGCGAGCTTGGGGTTGATCACTGTCAGGCAGTGCATGATCTCGTCCCTGGACTCAGAAGCCCAAATGACGGCCATGCCCTTTGGTCCGCCGCCCATCATTCGCTCAAGTTCACTTGGTGTCGGACGAGCCATAGTACGTGATAGGCGATTTGTTGGGAGGAGAAGTCGGAGGAGACTGGATTGTTGCTAATCTCTTTCGATAGAAGCTGCAGCTGCTGAGCTGTCCTGCTGAATTCAGGATGAGGTGGGAATGCTGGATTGACCCTGTACCTAGGGATGGAGCAGGATACTTATATCACCCCGTAGCTCTGAGACTCAACGAGCGGCTGGGGAAAACGACCTGTATCATGTCGCTTGGATACATACATAAAGCAGATGCACATTCCCGCAGCTATCAAGCTTGCAACGATGGCCACTGCGTTTACGTTTTCCGGGTAGGCAAGTTAACGCTGCACCTCCTGACTCCAGCATGCAATTGCTATGCAGGCTTTGACCTTTGGATTCAGAAATCTCCAAGAAGCTTACAACCCTTTCTGATTTCGAACTGTTATCAGCCGGGGAGATGATGCTGCCAGGATGGGTCGCTACAGCAGTGGCATCGATTGTGGCCAATCGCTTGCGACCCGATATCCTGGACTGTTTGTTTCATGCATGTCCATACGCGCCAGCAGTTGCCAACGTAGCGCTATCTCGTGGCGAAATCATACCGCCCGGCTCGACGGTAAGGGTACGCCAACAGTCTTCGAGGACTGTAGAAGATTGAAGGCGGATGCGCGAGGAAAAGTCATGGAGGAGATGAAAACAACGAAGTCTGATAAAGTTCGATGCGTCAACAAACGCCAAGCGCCAGGTTCCATCGGGCTCTCTTTCCACCGCACCTTTCCTCACTCCAACATCCTCAATAACGGGCAGTCTCACCAAAATGTCACGTGGAACCACGCCTCTCGAAGACATCGCCCTCAAGCGCTTCGACCAGCTAGTAAGAACCGGCGACCTCCTCTGGAACAATGTGCAACCCCGCCACTACGCCTCCTCGCCCTTCGACTTCGAGTTCCGAGTCGCACCCAGCCTAATCTCCAAACCTCAAGACAAAGAACAAAAGCAAACAACCGCCCCACCATCAGAAACCGACAACAAGCGCGGAGCCTTCGACGACGAAAACCCCCTATTCGAGATCCAAAAAATCGGACCCCGCCACCGCCTCATCCTGAACAAATTCTCCGTCGTGCGGCCCCAATACGTGATCCCCACAAACACCTTCGAACCGCAAAGGGATCCCCTAAATTTCGAGGACATTGCGGCAGTATGGGAAGTCCTGAACGGAGTAGACCCCCAGTACCACATCGGACTCTTCAACTGCGGCGTGGAAGCCGGCTCGTCCGTGGGCCACAAGCACCTCCAAGTCATCCCCGTACCGTCGCGGAACACACACAGCTTCCTCACCAAGCTCTACGACCAGTTCATCATGAAGATTTACAGGGGCGAGGATGTCGACGTGGACGGAATCCACTCTCTGGCCGGTGCGCCTTTCAAGCATGCTGCGTGGTTTATCCCTCAGGAACGTGAGATTGAGGCAGATGAGCTTTACGAGGTTTGGAAGCGCTTGTGCGAGGCGGTCGGGATCAAGGAAGGCGATGCGCACAATTTGTTGCTGACGACGGATTTGATCGTTGCGATCCCGAGACGTAAGGCGTGGATGGGGAGTGGGGAAGGGGAGTTTGCTGCGAATGCGGCTTGTATGGCTGGGGTTGTGTGGTGCAAGACGGAGGCGCAGTACAATGCGTGGATGGCTTATGGTCCCATGAAGGCGTTGAGGGAGTTTGGTGTTGATGCGGATTCATAGATAGGAAGTGTTGTTGCTAGATTTTCTCGAAGGGGTGAAGCCTCAAGTGAAGTAATTAAGCAGAAAGCAAAGTCCGGGAGGCGAAGTCGGCAGTCCGTCCTTCCCTCAAGAATAGGTATATGTCTATCTACTATCTACAGTCGCCAAATCGTCAGCGTTGAAGATGACTCCAATGTTTTGCCTATCTCCTGCTCCTCATCTATCCGTCCCAGGCTAGGCCGTCGCTCGCTACCAAAATCGCGGTATGTATCCACCTTTGCTCCTCATCAAGCATACTTCCTTTTCCTCATCAACTAGCTCTTCATCGCTTCATCAAGCAAACACCTCGCCGGCTCCCCCAAAAAGCAACAGCTCAAAGAGTATCGAGAAGAAAAAGTAATTGGTTCGCTGCCGTCTAGTACGGACAGATGCTACGCTAAAAACTAGACCCAGAGCTTTGCATCGCTCCACGGCCAGAAAAACAAAACCAAATCGCTAAAATTGAACACTATCTAGGTATCTCTTTTCATCTTCTTCATTCGTCATCTGCTTGCTTCGTTTTCCTCTTCTCCTCATCTTCGCTTCGTTTGGATCGTGTTATGTCGACATGAAAGCAGATCTCTCCTTTTCCTCATTCCTCACGAGATGCTTTTTGATTTCTGCACAGTAGGAATATTTCAGGATCGCCTTTTTGGATCAGCTCCTCAGAACTTGTACAGCTGGCGCAGCGCCTGCTCCTGCGGCGGCGGCATGTTGTGCAAAAAGGCGTCGAAACCGTCGCCGATCATATTCTTGTACACGGCCAGGGCCTGCTCGAAGCCCTGAAGCGGGCTGTCGGATTGCATGCCAGTGAGCACGATGCCAGGCGCGTTCGCCATCTCCACGAAGAAGTCAAGCAAGCACTTTTCCAGAGCCTGCGGGTTATCAAGCACGACGGTGACGAAACCCTTGTAGGCGTGGCCCTTTTCGTCGGTCCAAGGCACGTTGCGCATGATGTTCAGGAAGGGCGAGGCGAAGGAGCTCAGGTGGGGTGCCAGTTGCTGGTGGCAGCTCACTCCGAGGCGACCAAGTGCGATCGCGGCGTTCTCGTTGAGGGATTGCGGGACCTCCGGGTTCATGAGGATGAGAGCAAGCTGCTGCAGAATGCGGTCGACGTACGGGCCGATGACGTCCGGCGGGGCGCGCATTGCGATCTCGCCACATGACCAGCAAGCGTTGTTAATCACCCGGAAGCCTGTGTCGGGGTCCGAGGTCACTGAGCTTAGATCCAGCTGGGTGATGACGAGAGTCATGATTTCGGGGAGATACTGCTGGAGTTGGGGGAATATGTAAATGGCGCAGTCTCCGAGCAGCGCGTAGGCGGACTGGCGGACGTCGTTGTTTGCGTCCTTCATGCAATATGCCAGGAGCGTGAACATGTTTGGCTGAGCGCTAGTGACAAGCATGTTGATGGTGGGCTCGCCGACACTCTGGATGATCGCGCTCAACAAGTCCAAGCTGGTGACGAGGAAGTCCTTGTCGGGCACGTCGAAGACGGGGTCTGTCTCCGCGGCGAGACCGTCTTCCAGGTTTCGGTGCATGATTCGAATGCAACGCTCGAAGAAAGGCTTGGAAAAGGGTGTGATGCCCTCGCCGAGAGCGGTGGCAACATAAGACAGACACTCAAGCAGTGGGAACATTTCTCGTGACTGGTCCTGAACTTTGGTCCATCGGGTGATCAATGCAGGCATAAGCAAATCGACAAGCGGCTGTTGAGCAAGTGCAGGGCCTGCATGCTCAGCGAGTGTTTGTACACAGTCGTAAAGGATGAACATGTTCTTGTCCTTGTAGCGATCGAAACAGCGGACGAATTGCTGGACGATGACAGCGCAGTACGGGATAAGCTGATCGCTCGCCGCTTCTTCGAGTGTGGCAAAGGCTGATGCAGCAGACTCCTGCACTTTCTTGTTCTTGTCGAGCATGCGCTGGAGGATGCCGTCCATCATGGGCTCGAAGAATTGGCGCTTGCCATCTTCGTCGAGTGATGAAGCCCAGCCGGCAAAGCGACTGAGTGCCCAACATGTGATTTGCCTAACAACGGGTTGGTCGTCATTGAGTAGCGAGATCATGTAGGGCACAAGCTTGGGCAGGTGTTGCTGGATGGCATCGAGACAACCAGGGCCAATGGCACCGAGGGCCAGCACGGCAGCCTCGCGGTTGGGCCACTCCGGGTGCTGCAGGTTATCCATCAGCCAAGGCAAGGTTACCTCAAATACAGGGCCACCGTAGTGAGTGGCGATGCTGTCCAGAGATGCGGCGGAGCACTTCCGCAGGTTCCACTCATCCTCTGGGTCGGCGCCGTAATCCTCGTCCTCGTCGATCTCGCCATCACTCAGATCGTCATCTTCGTAGGCGTATCCATTGGCAAGCTTTGAAGTCTGGCCATTGGTCTGCGGCGTGCTGGTGCCGCTAGCTGCTGTCGAGCCCTTTTGCTTTGCGTCGGCGAACACGGGCTTGATGTCTTTGGCGTCATCCTCCTCATCGGCGTCATCATCATCGCCCTCCAATCTTGCCTGGTCGTCTTCACTGTAAACCATGCTGTCAAGGAGGACAGGGACGAGGTGGGGAAGGAATTGTCCAAGAGCGTTGCGCAGAGTCGGGGTGTTGCTGGCCTCGAAGAAGAATTCGGCGGCGTCAAGAGCCAGTTCGGCATTCTTCTGGTCTTTTTGCTGCGACAGCGTGTATTCGACGATTCCTTGGATGTGAGGCAGGAGAATATCCGGCACACCATCCGCCAGCAGCGCAAAGGCACGGCAGACGTAGCGACGCACATCATCGTCGCTGTCGGTCGTGAGTTGCACAAGGCAGCCCAAAATCGAGTCGATGTTTTCGCGGCAAGTAGATGCAATAGGCTCGTTCAAGAAGACGTTGACCGCAGCCAGCGACTTGGAGCGGATCTTGGGGTTCGAGTTTGCCGCAAAGTCGAGAAGCTTCGGCAGCAGGTAGCCGAGAGGTCTTTGGTTTTGGTACTCCTTGTCAAGCGCACGGCGGTTGTCCTCGCAGATCTTGAACAGCGCACCCATTGCGCCATCCTGCGTCTCTGGCGTGGCTTGTCCGTTCTCGTTCGCTACCGTCGCAACGAGCTCCGGCAGCACCTGCGGCCACTCCAGAATACCGCCCGCGCGTACAACCTCTGTGACCACGCTGCCGGAATAGCTTCGGATCTGAGGTCTGCGGTCTTGCAGGCCGAGCAGGATGGTACTCTTAATATATTCCTGGCTGGATTGCGGTATTGACTTGTAGGACTTCTTGACGTTGTTCTTGAGCATGATTGCAGCCGCACATCGAGCAGAGAAGTAGTTATCTTCGGACAAGCCGGTGTTGGCAGATTCGGTGGTTGCAATCCATGCTAGGTAGTTGTTGATGTCTGGCGAGTTGGTCGCTTGCTGGAGCATCTGCTCGGCGTTGCGTTGCGCCTTGATGTCATGTCCGCTCAGCGAGTCGCGCAGACATTGCGAAAGTTGACCAAGCTGGTCCTGTTGAGGCGCCCAGGCCATGCTGTCGTATGGTTTGTTGGTCCAAGAAGGTCGATTTTGGTGTGAAATTGATATTTCCTGTGTGAGTGGGGTGTGGTTCCGGTGAATGTCGCTTTCTAAAGGAGATAGCCGCAGGTTAGTATGTATTCCTGGGGCATGCGACTGGCAGTGGCGGTTGTGGTGGGCTGTTGACTGACTTTTGCAAATATTAATGTCTTCGCAGATATCAGGGTGGGGCTGTCTCTAGTACAGAGGCATGGCGCGGCGGCCGGGAGCCAGATCGGGAGAGCGATTTGCCGCGGCAGTGGGCGTGGGAGCGGGAGGACAACCGGGTGAGCGATGTCTCTTCAGGTCGGTGGATGGGCGGTGCGAGGAGAGTCGAATGGAATGCACACACACAGTCAGTCAGTCAGGCCAGGGAAAGGCAAGTCTGAGGAAAGACTGCGGCAGAGACCCTCATTTTCCGCCCCGCCAAATTGCCTTCCGCCAAGCCGCCGCCGCCGACAGCAGCAGCATCATCGTGGACGTCGTTTGCCTGCAACTCTTACTCTTACGGTGCTAACTGCATGTATTGGCCCTCGAATTTTTCATCTTCCCAGACACGGCAGCGTGCATCTGAAGGGCTTCATCCGTGTATGCGGTGGCAGGTCCAGCGCCGTGTCCACCGCATGACGGACTCGACACACCTCCACTGCTACGACCTGGGAGTTTAGCGTGAGACCCATGCAGATGCCACGAAGGCGGAAGGGCACATGAGAGAAGAAATGGAAAGAAGCGACGCGGTTGCGGTCACAGGGTGAGGTCTTCGGTGGCACGATGGTCTGGCAGTGAGATGATGCAGGAACCCAGAAGCCGACCAAAAGCGATATGAAGTACGTACTACTGAAATAGAGCGCTGGCGAGGCCAGATCACATGATTGCTCTATAGGCTCTCTATGTACCACCTACCTAGGCAGTGCCGCTGCGAAAAATGATCTCTATATAATCCAATATATTCTGGACTTCACCTTTGCGAAATCCATTCCCGAATTGTATCTTCCTTACTCCAACGGGGTATCGCGCGGTGCTCCAAACTCCACATCCTGGTGTTTTGTATCGGGAGTCCTACGTTGCACAAGGCTCTACCAGCATTGTCTGTCGTTGTGGTCGTAGTCGTCGTAGTCTTTATCGTCGTCACCCATAGTCTTCCGGCGCTTCAGATTTCAAACCTCTGTGCCATCAGCGTTGGCTCTGATGCGAGATCGAATATGTCCAACATTTCGTGCAGCACTCGCACTCTATCGAGCGCGCCGAGGTAGTTTCAACTCTCGGAACGTGCAAGAACCTCGAAACGACTCGGCAAGTCATGTCTTTCAAGCAACCTCGCACTCCTCTCAACGACCCACAGCCCTTTCGACCGTAAACAACACCTCCCTATTCGTCGTAATAGAGATCTGATCCGCCACAATATGGTTGCTCGAGCTGACCTGCCCACCCATCTCCGTCTCCCAATCATCGACATCCCACTCAAGCCCCTTCGTACTGATAACAGCCGGCCCATAGACGGGCAGAATACCGAC
The DNA here is from genome assembly GCA_003614995.1 of Cladosporium phlei. NCBI lineage: Eukaryota > Fungi > Ascomycota > Dothideomycetes > Cladosporiales > Cladosporiaceae > Cladosporium > Cladosporium phlei. Next base: position 33,846 of record QZFA01000046.1, on the reverse strand, counting down.
ATTCCTCGTAATCAGTCCCTGATCCAGCGGCGTACGAAGCACAGTAGTCCCAGCGCCCAGCACTACGCTCACGCTAGCCTCGGAGAACAACCAGAGTCGCACGTCCGGGTGCCGGAACTTCTGCTCGCGATACAGCTCATGCAGGAGGCCGATGCCCTGATCGATGCGGCCGCCAACACTGCCGAGGACCAGGAGGTCGCGGGTCCCCGGGTTGTGCGCGAGGACTTTGCCGATGGCTTTGCCGAAGTCGGTGCTGTACTGGTCGGGGTCTTTGGTGACTTGGACGCCAAGTTTGGTGTAGCAGGCCCGAGTGTGGTCGGATAGCGAGTCCAGGTCGCCGTGGATTGCTGTTGGGAGCGCCTTGCGCAGGGCGGTGTCCCAGGCTAGGTCCGAGTATGTGCTTGTCAACAGGTTGTATAGGCGGTCTGCTCCGCCGTCTGCGCAGACGACGTAAGAGGCATGGTTGTATAGTCTTTTGAAATACTCGTAGTCTTCTATCGGCGAGTTGAGTATGATCAAGGCGATGTCGTCTCGGGATACATTTTCCAGATGGCCGTTCTCTTGTCGGTTCGGGGCCTCGAGATATTGTGTGGGTCGTAGATTTACAACGCTGTTTCCCTTTTCGGCCATTTTAATATTGTTGGTTTATAAAAAAAAATGTATGTTATGTCATGATCAGTTGAGGGTCGTTGTCGAGTGCCACCTGCAAGTAGAATGGTATGCGCACGGACTATCGGTCAGACGATACGATGATAGGTCAGGTCAGTCCTCCTAAAAACCATATGCCATTGCGATAGAGGTTGTGTCTGAAATGGCTTATCAGGTGATCCCTGTGTGCGTGTGAATAATGTCGTTTCATATCATTTCCCTAGTTTGATGCCTGTGACGAAAGATTTGACGTGAATGTCGACGACTCGAGAAAGTTAACGCTGGAGCGATCATTGTTGGCAGGTCAGAGCGTGTTGACCTCATCCAGCGGCAGCAATTGAACAAGCATGGTTAAAAGAATCAGAGAAATCGCAAACAGTCTCTTCCCTTGACAGCTTGATGAAGTCATATTTCAATAGTTGCTGGGAAAGAGTTGGCATCATGAACACACGGAAAGGCAAGGAAGCGTTTCGGGACTTTCGTCCTAGCTCGGGCCGGGAAGCTAAAAGTGTCAGTAATGCGACTTTCCATCTCCATTACCAAGCCATCTTCAATCACACGACACTCGCCTTTCCTTGGACATACACGTTGTTTCAGCGTTTCATTTCTTCATCATGTTCAGACAAGCACTCCCGCGCCTTTCGCGCGCCGTCCCTCACAATGCGACCGCCTCGAAGCGTTTCCTGACCACCGCGCCGCCCCATAAGACCTCAAGGAGCTGGAAGAACTCGGCCGTGAGATGGACACTGGCAGGCACCTTGATCTACTACTACAACACTTCCACCATCTTTGCAGAGGAGCCAACTTGTACGTTCGCGAAAGCAAAGCACATACTTGTACGTGTCTGAAGAACATTGCTGACAAATCCAGACACCATGCACTCACCCCCCGAGACATCACGAGAGACCGAAACCTACCCTACAGTCGACTCGATAGCCGACAAGAGACGCGCGCAAGCCAAGTCGCAAGCGCAAGCGCAAGCACCTTCCACTCCCGCGAACGCTACCAACGCCACACAAGAAGAACAGCCTGTGGCACCCGGCGGACCTGAGGATCTCGAGGCAGAGGCAGGCCAGCAGGGCGCTTTCAACGAGGAGACTGGAGAGATCAACTGGGACTGCCCATGCTTGGGCGGAATGGCACACGGCCCTTGCGGAGAACAGTTCAGGGAGGCTTTCAGCTGTTTCGTCTTCTCCAAGGACGAGCCCAAGGGCATTGACTGCATCGACAAGTTCAAGGGCATGCAGGATTGCTTCCGCGAACACCCGGATATCTATGGCGCGGAATTGGACGATGACGAGGTGCCGCAAGAGGGCGTTGAGGCTCCTACCGAGGGACAGACTGTGCCCGAGGGTGCTGAGAAGGTCTCGAAGCCCCAGGGCCGCGACTCGGACGAAGCTATTGCAGGCAAGCAGGAGAGGTCATCGCAGGCCGCACAGCAGGTGAAGCAGACCGAAGCGCTTAGCGAAAGCGAGGAGCTCGTGCCCAAGGCCTGGCACAGCGGCGTCGACGCTAACACGCCGAAGTAAAATCATGATATAGGTATTTGGGCAGGTACGTGCATTAGCGGGACGGATGGATTGTAGTATTGTATACTGTACTGTACTGTAGTTGTAGTTGTACCATAGAGACATGATGGGCGCCTCGGCCCAATTCCCTTCTCATTAGATATCGGATATCGCAGAGAACAAAGCCATGTCTTGCATGTTCCTTGCATGCAGTGTTCAACACGAGTCCATCACGATAGTAAGTAGCACGTGGCGTTTCACTCAGTGATCATGGCATTCTACTTTACCATCACCGGCGAGAGGCGTGAAAGATCGGCAAGGAGTGTGGCTTGAGTAACTTGAAGACACATCCATGAGTTACATGAGGCGCTGGTTGCTCAAGCTCCCCTCGGAAGGCTTTTAGTTGCAGCCGGATCTCCGCCTTTATCAGCAGTCTAGTTTAGCTCACCCAAGCCTCTCTTGCTCTCTTGCACGGCCTGCCAGTGAAACATCCTGTACCTACCTTTCCTAGACACACACATCACACTCGACCGACACAATAATACCATACACGTGACACGACACCCTCCCCCTCGTGCCTAGCAACCGCCGCCTCCGCCACCGTCGACTCGTCTTGTTTTGTCTCATTACCTGGCTCAAGCGGGCGCGCCAACACCTTATCTAACGTCATCGGATTCGCCGGCAACAACCTAGCACGCTGCAACGTTAGGCCCGTCGCCGTCGCCTCGACAGCTGCCTGTGCCTTGCCTCGACTGGCACTGCGCTCTGCGCTCACACTCTATCGCCCACCAGCGGCTTCTCACCACACATCGCCATAGCCATTGTCCATGGCGCAACTGGCACTCCAACAAGACGGTCCGACGTCCATGACCACCTCCTACCGTCCCTCACATACTCTCTCCGGCACGCTGCCACCGGGTCTAGGGCGCGGACCCGACGGACGACTTTCATGGCAGGATCAACGCGCCGCTTTCCAGTCGCATGGCCTGAACTCGACTGGCAAGGGAATACTCATCGGCATGCTCTCGGCATTTGGCTCCGCCGCGCTCGTCGGCATTATCATCGCCATCGTTTACTTCTTCAGATACACTGGACGCGGGCGGATCTTGCTCGATCGCATGAGTCGCCCTGGAGAGTACGATGATGAACAAGCTTTTCTGCGGGAGGAAGAAGAGGCAGTGGAGGAGATGGACGACATGCAAAAGGCGGAATACCTGAGGGCGAAGGGTGAGTTATTTACGAGGACCGTGTTGAAAGATGGACACTAACATCGCTTGCAGCTTTCGTACAAGCGAACCCTCCAGAGTCATTACAGACCGACATTTCACTATCGCAATTCCTGGCCATCCAAGAGAAAGGCGTTTCTGCCTGGGAGTTCGAACCGGAGTTAGAAATCGCAAATTGTTTCGTCGAAGCCAGGACTGAAATCGAATTCTTCGACTCGGAGTGCAGCGTTCAGAGCAATTTGCCCATTCCGAAACAGAACGAAGTATACTACTGGGAAGCAAAACTTTACGACAAACCGGAATCGACACTACTCAGCATTGGACTTACAACGAAACCATACCCGCTCTTCCGACTTCCTGGACTTCACAAGTACTCGATCGCATACACTTCTACCGGACAACGACGATACAACCAACCATTTAACGCAACGAACTATGCGCCAGCTTACGTACAAGGCGATGTAGTGGGTGTAGGCTATCGCCCGAGGACCGGTACTGTTTTCTTCACTCGCAACGGCAAAAGGCTCGAGGACGTCGCACACGGCCTCAAGAGCCAGAACTTCTTCCCCACGGTTGGCGCAAACGGCCCAGCCAACGTTCACATCAACTTCGGCCAAATGGGTTTCGTTTTCATAGAAGCAAACGTGAAGAAGTGGGGACTCGCGCCTCAGACAGGTTCCCTTGCGCCACCGCCTCCCTATGGCAGCGAGCAAGGGAGCATTCTGTTGGAAGGAGGCCGCGAAGGCGTACGTGAAGGACAAGGCTACATCCCAGGCCACGGCCGAAGCTCCAGCGCACAGATCAGGCTCAGTCGAGGACCACCCGCCCGCTCACCTGGCCCGCAAAGAAGCCCTACGGATATCTCTCTGTCACGGTTCAACATCTACGAATCGCAAGAAGACCTCCTTGTTGACGATAACGCGGGCGAAGGCAACAGCGAGTTACACACCGGAAATGACGACCACGAGCAGATAGGACTCGGCGTCGACTCGGAGGCTCCTCCACACCACGAAGATCACCCGCCGCCCGAGTACGAAAGCGCAGACGATCAAGACTACGACGAGGACGACCGAACTCCGCGAGCGAGCGAACAACACGACGATCGCACGCGGCTTCTCAGCGACCATAACCCTGACCCGCCAATACCCTCGTACGAAGCCGCAACTGGTGAGCAACATGGACGCGGGCGTAGGGAAAGTCGAGAGTGAAAGACGCTAGCGCAAACCATCAACAACTATCTCTCGAACGAATCAAGTGGATTCACCCCAGCAACATCTTTTCTTTTGTGGTACCAAAACGGAATTTTGAATTTTGGGAGGGTGGGGGTTCTTCGATATGCTAAACAGGCTAATCGATTAGGCGTTTTATCTTTTGTGTTCTTGTTTTTACAACCTACCTTTTTTGACCCTGAAGAGTGACCTGGGAGGTAACTCGCCGATTTGTTTTGTTTTTTGATCGGTCCAGGGCTGGGCGAAATTCCGCAGGCGAGTTTTTGAAAGCGCTTTGGACGATGTATATGAACACAGGGGGATTTGGTTGACTACTACTGCTAAGGTACGCTCTCTACTACCTATTTATTTTACTTGCTAGCGTCCTCGATACTTATGGACAGTAGCACAAAACACCGTAGCTGTTGCGCTCCTATTCTCTGGTCTCTTTCCATTCATATTGACTCCTTGCGCATAGAATTAAAGAGACAAGGCGAGCATGAAGGTGCGGGACTAACGCCACTGTACTCCTCCTTGTTTGGTGGGGGCTGTGAAGATGCAAGTGTCTTGTCACCTGCAGGTCGGCAATGGCTTAGCACTCAGCCTCGACCTAAGCCACTCGAGATCAAGCCATGGCGAGGTGACTGCCTATATATCAGCTTGGACTCGCGCTCGTCTTTCGGAAGGTCTCGTCTTCCATCGATATCGCGCATCGCCTTGACTTGACCTCACTTGCTCGTGAAAATTCCACGCCTACATAACATGGAGGGTAAAATTGACGATGACGGCGCGCCTTCAATCCTAAGGGAGTTGTCGGCACCGTCAGCGTCACAACCTCGCGAGACTATGACAGATTTTTCACGATCATCGGGATGGCGAAGAAAGATCGAGTGTGAGGATCTTTCTAGTAAGTTGCCGTTGTTATGCTTGTCTAAACGCGTTCCACTGACCATCCACCAATGCTCAGACCGACCACTCAATCAAGAACAATGGCACCCGCCACAAGGCAAGAATGACAATCCGGGAATGCATCGATCCGTCTCCTACGCATCTTCATGTTCCAGTGCAACATCAGTCGGGTCCACAGGCTCGAGGGCCAGTAGGCGTTCTCGCCGCCGACGCCGAGTCCCGCGACGAGTGAGGAGGTCTGGCAAAGCCGCTGTACGAATGCATTCTCGGGGCTCGTCCAGCTCTCGGTCCGGGTCAGATCGAGTCGCGGCCTCCAGGTCGGACGAGAACCTGGAGTCAGCACATCGAGATGGGCACGTGTACTGATGCACTTGTTGTCCTGTCATGGGAAGGAAGTTCTACTCGCGAGAAGCTCTGGAGTAAGTGACAATCTACAACAAGCGAACTAGGGCTACGACCACTTACCGATACACAGGGCGCATGAATCGGAAAAACCTTATCATTGCGCCGACTGCACACACCGTTGTGAGAGCGAACAAGCAATGCTACGTCACCGTCACTTCCAGCACTCGCGCAGCGAGGTATGGAACTGCTCAACTTTAAATTTTACCAACAGTGTGTTCATGGGGTCTGTCCAGTTCGAGATCCATTTTCTCTGCGGATATTGTGGTAAATCATGTTCCACATCGGATCGCAAGAGCCATGTGCAGAAGGTCCATGAAACCCCTCGGTGCAATTTGTCAACTGGGCTGTGCTTCCGATCTGAGGATTTACGCCAACATCTGATACATTCACACGCTGCAACCCCGAATCCCTTCATGGATCAACTGGTCGAACGAGCGCGACACAAAGCTGCGGTCATTCCCAAAGAGTCGGACGAAGGAGGTTACTCATTCGTCACGTCTTCGCGCGAGGATCTCGAGAATGACATACAAGTCCAGACCTATCTCATTAAGAGCCTAGACGAGGGCGCCGATGACTACGAGCAGACACGCGCGGCTCACGAGAATTGGTATCTTGAGCTACAACTGGCAAGAGCGGAAAGCAAGCGCCTTCTGGCTGGCTTCGACAGTTCGAGTGGCGAAAGACAGGATCAGAACTTTGAGCCAGATCTGGCCTCGCCAGTGCCTGTGCGAAACGCACAGGGCGTGGTTCCACCTGCACCGCCACCTCCCACGCACATTCCCGACATCACTTCTGGCCAGGACTCCGGTTGGAAATTGCCTCACGCGCAAGAGTTGGCGGTCTCGCAACCCAAGGAGACGACAGAGGACCACTCGTGCGGCACTGCGGATGCGTTTAAGCAGTTTGCTGACAACGAAAAGCTTAAAGTGCGCGCAGCTCAGGAGGCCAAGCGAACCAACGCCCGTCACGAGAACAATCTCAAACCGAACAGTCTCAAGAAGTTCATTGAGACCTTTAGACGCAAGAGTCGTGTGCCGGACGATATTGTGCCCATCCTGGCCAAAGACCGCGATAAGCAATTGGAGATCAAGCGCAAAGCAGAAGAGTCTGCTCGCTTATCCAACCCGCCAGAGAGGCCGTTCAAGTGCCCTAACATAGGATGTGGAAGAGTTTTCGGCGTGCGCGGCAGCCTGGAAAGGCATGAGCGCATCTGCCACACCGGTGCTCTGAGCACAATGCGCTCGGCCTCCCATGTGAGATGTTTTGAAATCAAACACGTAGTGGCTACTCCTGATCGGAGTCCCCAGATTTCTGAACCGGAACATCGTATACGACCGCAAGCCTTGATTCACGCTGAGCCTTCTGTCTCGGAATCACCGCTATCTACCGTTGCCGATATCAAAAACGATCTGGGCATGAACCACTGTCATGCGGAAAATCAAGAGATCGCTCAGAACCAAGAAAACCATACACCGGTGCTTCGAACCTACTATCTGGAGACAGGACTCGTCACGCTTTTACATGCCCTCACTCGCTGGTGCCGTCCCACGCCGCGGAAGAATCGCTCGCGTTTAGAGTGGCGTTGCCACTGTGGACAGCAGTTCTGGGGTGATTTCAAGAACGACGAGCCAGAGAAACTCCATCGCCTTGTCCTTGAACTCCAGCAACATGGCTTTGTAGTGGATACCACCATCACTACGTCCACTTCGGAGCCCAGCTCAGCGCCCAGCAAACAGACATCTACAACCCAGACGCCCTTCCACCGGTTATTGAAGTCACAGAGAACCGCTATCACTACCATGAATGCCCTCTCACACCAATGCCCCCAATGCCCCCGCAAACCTTCTATCAATACTTCCGCCAACATGCACCAGACTGCGCTTCTCGGAGCACTTTGTTCAGCGACCGCCTGCCTAAGAAGCTGGGTGCTAGCATGGCCTTGCAAAACGGTGCAGACAAACTCGCTTTCGGCTGGGGAATACACATTATCGAAGGCCCGAATAAGCCTGTGCTCGCGATTCTAGTGGCGACAATTCTCGCTTTGAGCTTCGCTGTTTCGGTCATCTACGATATCTGCACGGGTAATGCAGACAGCGGGTTTGCGATTGGACAGTGGATGGTCGCGATGCTGTCGGCGGTGCTATCAGCTGTCTACTTTCATCTTCAGGGTCGGTAAGAGAGGCTTCTCGGGGGCAAATGCTAGACTTCTTCTATTCGGCTGTATGACTGCAGGCAGGAGCAAGGTATGGAACACCCGACTTCATGCGCTTCTCTACTTTGATATCATCGCTACCGTTGCACCTCATTCCACCAACGCTCGACAGTCACTCGCCCTTTCCTTCCCGTCATCATCGACACGCAATCACGACTGCCAGTTGTCGCAGCTCCTAGTATTGGGATCTAGCTTGAACCAAAACCCTCCACTCTCCATCTCGCCGCCGTGCTCGCAGCTATCATGCACATTCTTAAACCCCGCCACGCAAACCTCGTACGACAGCGTCCGCGCCTCGTCTCCATGCCCGTCATGCGCCATCTCCCAGTTGAGGTGGTTCCCAGAATCATCGCCAAACAGCTTCTGCTCCACAATCGGACACGCGTTGATACACTTGGCCACGCACGTCATGATCTCATCGCCAGTGTGGTTCTCTCCGCACCCGTCGCCGCCCCCGTAGCAGCCGAGGACACAGTCGTTGTCCTGGTCCGTGTAGGCCCAGTCGCTGCAGGCGGTCCACCAGGTCTCGGCCTTGGAAACGACGACAGTGTTGGCGATCTGGGAGCAGTGGGTGGCAATGTCCGCGTACACTTCGGGGACGATGTCGCGCTGGTTGATCCATATTTCGTTGCTGTAGAGGGACGGGTGCGAGTGCAGGTGCTTGAAAGCGAAGGTCCCGTCTGTCCAGGAGCCAAACAGGCCGCCGTTGGTGTAGCAGCCTAGGCCGTGGGCGAAGGGGAGGAGAGTGCAGAGGGCAGCTGCTAGGCTCAGGGGGTGGGTTGATGGGGACATTGTGGATGTGGCGGATGTGGTGATCGTGATGAAGGACTGATGACTTGTTGGAGTGATGGAGAAGACTTTTGCTGGGCTGTTTTGTTGTGGCGAGAATGCGATTGGGGCTCTGTTATATACCTGCTTCCTAATCACCTCACTACAGGATCATATTGCGTCGAATCAACCTGGATTCTTTCAGCTGCCCGAAAATAGTACGACGTGGGTCGGCACACAGCATCAATCTCCTTCGCATCTGGAGACTTTGCACATGGTCTTTTTTAAACGCAAAAGCGAGGAGCCGAGCGCACCGTGGATTGGTAAATAGATCTAGTCCATGTTGGATGTTCGACAATATGTGAAGCATGGACAAAAGAATTGAGCGATGGATCTAGCGTCGAGTTGGAGACTCGCCCCAATTATCAGCAACTTCCGTTTTCGACATGTCTTAGTAAGCGAGGGGAGATTGCAGCTTGTGCGTTGGAGATTGTGCATTCGATCCTGCTCGCATCTTTTGAACGAAATCGATGGGTGAGGTCAGGTGGTGTGATGGCGAGCCGTGCTTTGGGTTGGAAACTTGGGCTCGGCCATCAGGTTCATCGCCACGGCTCTTGGAGGACGGTGAGGATTAGTGTTACACGTAGCATCGCTACGTCAAAGATATGCATTTTCTTATTGGCGTGTAATGTTAGAACAACCATAAAGGTAAAGTCCAGAAGATGCGACAGGAGTTCACATCTACCACATACAGGGTCTGCATTCAGCTATGTGACTGTTCGCTGATCAAATTAGCCATCGTGGTTAGAAACAAGAAACCTTAAAGAGTCTCCAACAAATACGTAATCAGCCTCCGCGGCTACTAGCAGCCCTTTCCCTCCCCCTCCTCTCCCTCTTAAAGCACCCAAACTCGCCCTTAGTCCCCTCCCTCAGCTTCTTGAGAACAGCCCTCATCTCCGGCAACTCACCCTCCAACCTCGCCCTCGCATCATTATCAGTCCTCTCATCCAGCGCCAAATAGACATGACTCTGAACCTCACTAGCGCGATCCGTCGTGTAGTTGTTCAGAGTCTGCGCCATGAACTCGACATCCAGGGTAGCCTGCATGAGCTCTGGCAGCGTGTATCGCTGGCGTTGCTTAAACGCCGCAATCAGCGCCAGACTGCTCTGCTCCAGCAGGTAAGATAAGATTTGGTTTGTGAGGCTGGCGGCTGTGGTGCTGACTTCGCTGTGGACGAGGACGAGCGAGAGCAGCACTTCGTAGATGTAAGGTTGGGCGTCGGTGGGACGGCCGGAGGCGGGTGCCCATTGCTTTGAGGTGATTCCGGCTGTGATGGTGGTTTGCAGGGAGTCGACGATGGGTTTGACGTAGGATTGGAAGAGGCGAGCGTCGATTTGGGAGAGGACGTCGCGGATGGTCTTGCTCTCGTCGGTGAGTTTGACAGAGAATGAGGATTCGAATTGGGAGATCAGCTGGGGAATGATCTCGGAGCGGAGGTGGGCCAGGTTGGAGAGGGTGATCAAGCGGCGGACATTCTGGAAAGCGTGTTAGTGATGAGGTCTTCAAAGATGTGCGTTATACGGTGGCTTACAAAGTTGCGAGCGTCGACAAGGACGACCTCTCCATCTCCGCGTCCTTCAGCGCCCAGCGGTAGCGTGATACCATCGGGATCGTTGTCGACAACCTCATCAATTCCACGTCCTTCAGCGTTTTCAACCATTCCGCTGAGTGCTTTGTACAGACTGGTGACAAATCCAGTCCTGATTGTCTGGAGCAGCTTCGCACTGGGAGGCACAAGAACATCCTCGCCTCGTCCACCTACACTGACTGCCTCGGAGATATAAGCAATCTTCTGCATGCCACTCAGTACCTTCTCTTCAAACGCAATGAAGAGACCAGGCATGGTAGTCAGATCACGACGGTCTGGGTGCCGCTGCCACAATTCCATATACTTGCAACGCTCGGCATCTGGCGTCCAGGCGGCGCACACAGCAGCAACACTACGCTCTCTGACAGCACCAACCAAAGTCTTCAGACTTTCGCTGCCAGATCGCATAGTGTTGACAACGCTCAAGTTGACCAGTTCGCTCGCAGCAGTGCCGACTAACACAATTATGCGACCAAGATAGTGAGCGCCACTCAATGAGTTTCCGCCCGGAGGCCAGAATGCGTACTTCTCCCAAGTGTCTCCCCTCTTGATACTGGGCGCAGGAACATTGGCAGCATCAAAGTTGAAGTTTCGGTTCGCACTCGGGGTGCCAGCTGAAGCAGGTGTAATAGGAGTCGGCGGTATGGGTGAGTAAAGGTCGCTCAAATCGTCGACAGGCGGATCCGAAAAGAATGCGAAGGTACTGTCTCTGAACAGGTTCACGAGCTCCTGCGCACCAGAGCGGAGGTTCGCGACATCGTCTGGCTCAAGCTCGAGATGCTCTTGGCCAGCTTTTTTAATTTCTGGTGAAAAAGCCATCTGGGCCTTATTGCCAATGAAAGATTGCGCGGTCTCCCAGAACTCAATGAGCTCGCCCAGTACACCGTCTGAAACAGATAGAAGTGCGGTGATGGAGGCATGCACCTTATCCCAGAACGCAATGACATTCGGTGCATCGATGTCCCTACTGCTGTCGCGTAGGATACGCGCCGTGCTCATGTCTGCAGCTGACCGTAGATATTTGGCCAAGCTTTTTGCGTTCGTGTTCGGATTGTTAGCAAGCTGTCTTCGCTGGATCTCGATCTCAATCCTGATTCGTTCAAAAGAGCGGGCAATCCTGTCCTTGAGGTACAGAGATCGACTGTTTAGCCAGTGCCATATCGGGTTCTCGTCCACACCGAGCTGCAACAGGATGCCTATAAGCTCCATGTGTGTTTCTTTGTCGGTCTCGTCAGCAACAGCTGCGGGTTTGCGACCGTGCGAAGTCTTTAGTCGCTTCCAGACATCCCGTTTGTACGTCTCGATCTGGGCTGACACGTCATGCCACATGCGCGCGGTGAGGATGATCTTGTAAACGTGCCCTTCAGAAAGGGTGAAATTCTCTTGTCGCGCAACTTCAGCAGTACCACGAGCTTCCTCTGCATAGCTGACGGCTTTCTTCCAGTCTGCAACGATAGTGTCGTGATCGTTCTTCCTCATAGCCTCGTGTACGCTGCCACTCAGGCTGAAAATCTCTCGGTGCTGGTCCAAAGTATCCAACACAGTCTTGAGCCCCTTTTCCTTATCCCTTCCTCCAAGAGCTGGACCCCAGACTTCCTCCGCTTTGATTGCCAGTTCTAGCAGAGGCATCTTGATCCCTTGAACGCCATACTCGCTTTCCTTTGTGAGCGCATTCTTCTTCTTGTCGCTAGGCAATGGCTTGTTGAGGGGACTGAAGGGATTGCTGGAATTTCGGAAGTGGCCTCCACGGCTCGTCTGTCGCGAATGAGGTCCTCTAGTCGCAGTTGACGGGCGTGGACTTTCAGGGTCTGCGCCTTGCGTGCGCATCTCAGTGTAGACATTGTCGATTGTAGCCTTTGCGCGGACGAACTTCTCGAAGTTGCTCTCAACAAGGACCTTCAGCGAAGCACTCTTTTGTTCGATACTTCTACTAAGATAGTCCAGACCCTGGAGTAATTCCTCGGTGCTGGCGTCCTGGTGTACCTGCGACAAGAACATCTGCGGAGAGAAGCTGGTGCTCGAGAGCATGAAGCGATTCCTGAGTTTCACATTCTCCTCAACTGGTAGTCCTCTGCGCCTGAGCGTGGCCGCGACACTGGGTGCCCTTCCTAAGGGATCTGCTTCGTCTTTTTGTACCAAGCTGTCCTCTCCACCAGCAGTCTTCTGTGTTCCCGACAAGCTAGACCGTATGCTGGCATGGCGTTCTATGTTTTTGTATGTGTTGGACAGTGACCGTTGCGATTTGGCGGAGGGTTTGGCATGTTGTCGCGTACCGTTGCCGTTGGTTGCGGTCTCATCCTCGGACTCGGTCTCGTCGCTGTCGTCGTCGTCCTGTTGGTGCGGCCATTCCAAAGGGTTGAGACTGGTCAGGTGGTATTTGTTCAGAAGCTCACGCTCCTTGTCAGGACTGACGGGCATGTTTTTGGGTGTGCTGGCGCGTAAAGGTCAAGTTCAGAGGTTGCCAGACGACTCGTGGTGGGACATCCAGAGCGATCGCGGATCCGGGGGTCCAGCCTCGGCGTTAGACTTCACGACAACGGCAGATCAGATGAACCTCACAATATCAACAACACGATGATCGTTCGATCTTGGAATACTGCAAAGTCAATCTTCGCTCTAGTCGACCCTACGAGCCATTGACTTGTTGCCTTCGACTGGACTCGATTGCATGTATCAAGCAACATTGGTCATAATTGAATATATACATACCTATATGTTTGGCTTCGTGCATCACCATGCAATATGATGGTCTGTACAAAGTCGATTGTCACGGAAGATTTGAGCTATGTCTTGTGCGTCTATCTCACGAAGTGGTCCAAGATTCCTCTTGAACAATGGGTATGTTCGAGCAACTCAAACGACATACACTTTGACAGCAGCGTCGCGGTCACTAGAGTCACGGTAACTAGACTTTTGTTTTAGCGTGAATTTGTTCTGATCTTCGCACCTTGCCACCATTCATCCCTTCGCTTCATCGGACAGACCATTATCGTGGTCAGGTGGACATCGCCAGTTCACGGTTCTGTGAGCAAGATTATGTAAGCTCGTCAAGTGAGGCTTCGGCGACGGAGCAAGGAAGCCAACGGAACCACATGAAAGTATATCAATGCCACTGGCAGATCGCCGCAATAACAACCATACCCTGCGACCAATCCTCCTGCCAACTGGCAACGCAATATGCAATGCAATGCAGCAAAAGATCACTGCTCGCAGTCACCCTTCAAGCTCACCCCAACCCACCAACTCCACCCCGACCTCGCCTCACTTCCCCGCAAAAAGCACACCTACATAGTCAATGCAAAACAGAACCCCTCGTTCAACCAGATCCAACCACCCGAACCACCAAGGTGGCATAGTGTAGTGGTTAACACGTTACAAGAAGAGCAGCGAGTGCACTCACCTAGTGAGTGCATGACCCTAAGTGTCTAGGCTTGTAGAGTCGGTAGTTCGAATCTCCCAAGATGGTGTATTGGATCACTTTGTTTTTTGTTCAATCGGCTGTTAGATAGATGGTGACGTGGCGTGCTGATTGTTGGCGCGCGTTCGCGGTGGTCTGTTGGGCGAGTGAATCCTTTGGTTTTGGTGTCGAGTTGTAATACCGCTCTTTCGAATGGTGTTGTGCGTGATCTCACTCGGATGCCGGCTCGAAGAGTCTTGGGTTTGGAGATGGGAGACTTTTGCAGATCAATCAGCGTTTCATGATCGCCTAATCGGCCGTTCAAGGACAGACTCCTTGCTGTATGACTCGTATGCGTTGAGGTAGTCTTGCGATGTGCGAGCTGCTCTGTCTGCTCCAACACGTGTGAGTTCATGGCCAACGCATTATGCACGAAAACTGACACATACCTGTTTCGTCGTCCTTCGCTCATGTCCCCAGGCGATTGCCACGATTCGGTACAGCTGGAACAACAAACCAATCTCGCTGTCGCACACCAAACGTAGCAAACACGGACTGCTGACGAATGTGCAGCATTGGTGGAACTTGTCGATTCGCTTCTGCGCATATTTACAAATATCTTTACAGCCGCTCTGCATGCTGTATCCCATAAACGCCGTATTTCCACATCGAGTCCTTGGCTTTTCTCGTGTCTTTCTATGCGGAGCCCTCGCGGCCGGCCGCCTCCTTCTGTGCCTTCTCGTGCTCGATGATCTGCTTCGACCAGTATCTCGAAGGTGCGAACCTGCCGGGCTGTTGCGAAATGTGTCAGCACAGTTCTTGCGACTCCATTTCAGCCCCCGAATCGTTCCTATCCTCTCAATGCGTACCTCGGGCATCTTGTATCTGTGCTCCCTCTCCGCGCTGACGCTCCACATCATAGCTGTGAGTCCCAGCATAACACCCATGACAACAGCAGTGTTTGCCTTCCAGTTCTTCGGTTGAGTGTACCAACCACCGGCGGGCGACCAGACGTGCTTGGGGTATCTGTTGTCGCAATGCTGTCAGCCATTGGATCTCACCACGCGCGGGCTCGAGACTTGCTACACGTACGGGACCTTGGCGCCGCCTCCCATGAGTGCTTGTGTGGGCTTCATTGTTGTCGGTGTATTTTGAGGTGTTGCGGTTGGGTATCCTGCCAATCACGTAGCTGTATACCTAGTGGAGGTGAGGTTGGAGGTGGTGCAGCGCGGGCGTCGGAGGTGACGGATTCGGTCTGCGCTAGCGATCTGGCGAGTGGTCGTGTGCTTGAAGCTTTGGGGGAGTCCCCTAGAGAATTTGACCATCGCATCGCGGACAGGGAAAGGACGACGACGACACGATATTACTGCGACGACATCCATTGGAAAAATACACAGCGCTTGTACAGTGCACGCAGACTCTGCGTGTGCTACCGGAATCTGAGCTGGATGGAGGCATTGATGAGGCGCATACACCTGGAGAGATGGGCCGGTCACATACAGCCGCCACGGAATCCCCGAACGGCGTGCAGGGACGCTGCAAGAATTGCACAGAGGAACATTTCGGCTAGGGGCCAGAGTGTGCAGCAGCAATGGGCGCAGAGGAGGGCATACACTGCGTCGACGAGGAGGATGGCGGAGATGGAACAAGAGGAGGTGGTAGAAGCGGCGGCGCCCACTTTCACCGTCAGGAAGAACAACAACATACACCAAAGGATACCCCAATTCTCCGACGAGCTCAAAGCACCATCTCCTGCGCGAGCGGGACGCTCTGGAAAGCTGGCTGCTCTCCACGCAAGACTGTCGCTACCTTCAAAACTGCCCCTGCAGACCCTGGCAAGATGTCTGATCGATTCTTCGGTCGACGCCCGACCCGGATACAACAACGCACCTCTGGCTCTCCTCGGCCAGGATCTCCTAGGATACTATACTTCCGAACACCTCCTCTGCCACTACCCCCGTCTCCCTCTGCCAGTCCTCTTCGCCGCACAGTACGCCTTTGTCGGACCCGCAACCCTGGGAGCGCTCCGCGCCGAATGGGGTGTTGAAGTGGTGGCATCGCCCGGCCAGGAAGTCGACGCCGGTCTCTTGCAATTAAAGCGTGTCACACCCGGCAATGCTCTCAGCGAAGACGGCAAGACCCTCAGGAAAGACATGCCCAGCCTCAGCCGTCTGTCCACCGGCCGCCGCAACGAGGAACAAAACTACCGCAGAGGCATGTCCAGCCGCATTGTCTACGACGACCAGTTTGGCGACCTGCAAACCGGCATGCCCGACCCAGACGCCGAGCCCTTCCCCGGCGCGCCCATCTCTTCCAGCACCACCCAGGAACACAACACGGACGAAGTCGCGAAGCAGGAAGTCTCGCCCGCCGACGGCATCACCGTGGAAGCGGCCAGCACATCTTTCGTCCGCGCTCTCGTCGGTGCTCTCCACCTGCACGCCGGTGCCGCCGCCAGCAAGGCTTTCCACGCAGAGCACATCCTCAGCCGCCACCTCCAGCTCCACCAGCTCTTCGCCTTCACACACCCGACCCGCGATCTCTCGCGACTGTGTTTGCGCGAAGGCTTCGAGCCTCCTGTCGCACGTCTGATCAGCGAAACCGGTCGCCACTCGCGCAGTCCCGTCTTCGTCGTGGGCGTTTACAGCGGTGAAGACAAGCTCGGCGAGGGAGCAGGCAGCAGCTTGAACGAAGGACGCGTGCGTGCTGCCGCCGCTGCTCTCAGGAGCTGGTACCTTTACTCCCCGACTCCCGATGACATTGTCTTGCCCAGCGACATGGAGCTTGCGGAAGTCAAGGCGAAGAAGACTTGGAAGGCGCAGATGATTGACGTTGGTGAGGTCATCACGTAAAGGAGAAGGCCGGAACAAAACTTCGAAGCGAATCATGTGTTACTAGTGGCGGAGAAAAAGTGTACAAATACAATGTAAGGGAAAAGTGTAGGGATTGCATGGCATTGCATGGATTGGCTCGGATGGTAGCTCTGTAAAGCGCACCATATATAGGATGATGCGCCTTGTCTATGCCCGCGGATCAATTGTAGATTTTACCAACTGATATGCATACAAATTTCCATCTCACGTGTCTTGCCGCAAAGAAGGTGTGTAGAAGTTTCGATGGGTATCTGCGTGCAGATTTGAGGTTGTGTTCAGTTCAAAGTTATAACAAGTAGCTGGTACATCGTCCGATTTTGGCGCGGACAACAATGTGTCTACCCAACTTCCCAATGACTGGGAATAGCCAGGCTACATGGAGAGCTCTGCCGGGTCCTCGTGCCCTGCTCCATACCGTCAAACCGACCACCGCCACCAATATGTGTGAAGGTCTCGTAATGCAAGCCTGACCCAAATTGAAAAACCGTCGTCGCAAACCGGGTATCGTTTTGATGAATCGTTCTCGTGAAAAAAAAAAGAAGCCGTAACACCTTCGCTCATGCCGCCTGACCACGGCCGCCTCGTCCTCTACCGCGCCCTCCCATTCCTCCCCTACCACCGCGACCACCACGGTCGCCGCGATCTCCTCCCCTGCCGCCACGGTGTCCGCCGCCTCTTTGCGCTTGCGCCGTCGCCTGCTGCTCTTTCACAATGTCGACAATCTCGTCGGGGACGCGGAGGTATTTGACCTGTGAGAGCGTGTGTGTCAGCCAACCAATCATGGGCTGAAATGCATACTGTGTCTATGTATGACGATGACGATATCTTGATAGGCGAGTCGCAAGAAGACTTACGTTGTTTCCGCGCACGTAACACTCAGGCAACCGGAAGAATTTGTCGCCGTCAGGACTTGTTTGCACGACTTCTTTGAGGGTGAGGTTCATGTATGTGTCGCATTGCACCAGGTGGCCGTTGAGGGTTTCGCCGTTCTTGAGCTCGACGAGCATGGGGTGGCCTTGAGCGGCTGTGAGGAGGCCGAGGGGGAGCTGTGTGGTTTTGTTAGGGAATTGAAGGGATTGCGATGAGGAGATGTGTATCGTACCATGATTGAGTTTTGCTGTTGGAGGATTGAGTGGTTTGGTGTATTGCGACGACTGCCAGAAGCGTTAGAGGATGTTGCCGCGTTCGAGCTTCATTCATGTTCACGCGAGTCAGCCATGACATCTGGGCTTACATAACCACATCCATGTGCTCGAATGCGAGAGCGAGCGAGCGATTAAAGTTATTCGGCTGCCTTGGGGCTGAGTGCTGAGCCCGCTCACCACCACCACTGTACTCGAACATACATGTCACATTACACGCTGTTATCTTTTGGGGAGTCTAGTTCTTCACATCCTCGTCTTTCGTTATTCTTGTCGAGAGAGCAGTGATACTACTCACGATCCCGACTCCACCTGGCACGGGATGAAGTAAAGGCACAAACGCCATCACCACGCCATGCGCTCGTTTCTGCCGACCGTCGTAACGGCTGCGTTCATCGCCCTTAGCTACGCTGCACCTGTGCAGACCAGAGAGATCGAGGTGCTGCAGTACGGTACGATCGTGTCGAGTCGTAGAGTAAAATCACCGTTCAATTCCACTGACAATCAAGGCAGATGTACAGACGCAGCACGCTACCTTCTCGCTGCCTTGTACTAGCTGCGAGGCCGCGCAAGCTGACCTGGTATGTTCTCCCGCCGCGTACGCTTTCGCCAAGTCTCGTGATCCTTCGTACTTTCTGTCACAGTAGTAGTAGTATTGTCCTCGTTCCGTTTCTATTGTCAAAGCCTATTCTCAGGTTGCTGACTGTCGCTGCCTTAGATTTTTGACGTCCAACCTGCGCCTTCTGTCCCACGAGAGGGTTGCCAGGACATCCTTGACTTGGTCTTGAATGGTCAGCGTCTGGACTTGTGCTTCAGTAAAGCTTACCTTCAACAACACTCCACGGCCGAAACGAGTGTGCTATTGAACGTTTCTGATTCTTCGAACCAACACCATGCCGTGAATGTGACCGCCGACGCTCGAAGTCCCATTGAGCATGACCAGGATCACGAGATCTTACCAACAGACATCGTCCTCAGGGTGATCTCAGTGGACGACACTCTTCTCACAAGACCAATAAAAGTCTTGGTTCAACTTGACGTGTTGCCAGAGATACGCTTGAAGGCACTGGTTTACCGCCCTTCTCCCCGCCCTATTACTTTCGACAAATTCAAGCAGTCCTTCACCAATCTCAGACAGCCATCAAGCGAGATGGCCAAATTCGACAAAGATGACCTGCTCGATATCGAAGATGAGCTGGAGGTCCTTAGGATGCTGGAGGCCGACGCTGTAGCTTTGCAGACCGAGCTGGCTGCTCGGAAGTTGGTTGTCAATCAGCGCCTGCAGAAACACCTCGCCAATGTACCGCTGAAGGCTCTTATTGAGCAATGCGATGGCATCATGTGCGCTGCTAAGATTGTTGCCGGGCGCCTCTGTGATAAGATGGGCGTCGCTGCCGAGAGGCCTCCTGACTACTCCGAGATCGACACTCATCTCCAATACATGATTGCGTCCGGCGACGGTGAAAAATCGTCACAGAAGTCCAAAGAGATTACCGAAAGCGACACACCAAGTGGCAACAAAACAACAACTCAATCTCGCCCATCAACAGTGGCAGGCCAATCCATTGCTTCTGCTGCCACGCCCACTGTTGGCACGCTCGAAGGACGACCGCGATTCATGACCAAGAAATCTCTACACAACCCGCTCGTGATCGCACTCGAAATCCTCGCTGGCATCCTCGGTCTCACCGCGTTGTGTGCCTTTATCCACAAAAAGTGCATGTCCATGCGAACGCGCGTCGAGCGGGCGGCAGACAAAGAAGAGAGACGCAATGCTCGCGCATACCGCAGGGCAGCAAGACGCGTCCTCATCCGCAAGCGATGGAACAACTTTGTCACGTCCGTATTTTGCTTCGGAGCCACCAAAGAGCCTGAGCGCCGCAGCTACGACGAGAAGCGTGCTCTGATCCTGCAAGATGCTTTCCTGGAGCAAGACGTCGACCTCGCGGAAAAGGGTGAAGTCATGGAAGCCGAGATCCGTGAGCTCAGAAACGCCCACGACATCGTCGCCGGCCTGATTGGCATCGACGAGCACCGCTACGATCTTGCCCGCCCTCACGACCCTCCACCGCATGCATACTTCCCCACCACTCTCTCACGAAGAAGCACCGGCACTCTCCCTTCCTACACCACGGAAAGCCTGCCGGACTATACATCAACGCCAGACTCCACCGATGGAAGCGGCAGAGTCGCCGACGGCTTTGCAGACTACACACCCGCAACTTCCAACTCGGACGGGAGGTTTTCTGCTGTTCCGGCTACTTCGACTGGCGGCAGCAGCTCTGGCAGCAGACGAACGGGATATACTCCCGTCAGCAGCGTTCTGGCCATCTCGCCACGATGCAGTTCCGAGACTCTTCGCACACGACAAAGCGGTGACTCGTAGGAACATACACTTTCCTTTCTGTCCTTTCACTTTCAGGGCGGCGTTTGTGAGAAACAGCACACATGGGTTCGAACAGGGAGCAGGGACAATGTCATGGATTATGGAGTAGCACGCATTTGTGCAAAGTTATCGGCGTTGGGATGAGCCTCTTTTTCATTTGGCGGGATTTTGGACAAAGGCAGCATGATTTGCTGGGGCAGCAGGTGGAATGCCGCGATTTGCATTTCTTTTTCTTTTACTCTTAATGTGTATAATACTGGTCCTCTTCAGGAGGATTTGATCTCGAATATGGAGTCCCGCTTGTACATGTGCGCTGCCAATAGTAAGTTCCAATAGAACCCATGCCTCATTGACACAAAAAGCAATGGATCCAATTTTGATCTCCTTCCACGATCCCGACCGAACAAGCTGCGATTCGTACCACTCGACCCAGCCCACTCCCATCCTGCCTTCTGCCTGGTCCCACTCCGGCCAGGCAGTATGGAGTGGAAGCAAAAAGACAAAAGAACATCGCTCGCAAGAGCTAGCATGGTAATGCATCGGCCGGGAATCGAACCCGGGGCTGGCCGACATCTTGGATCTGAGACCCTGGGATGGCAACGGCCAATTTTACCACTAAACCACCAATGCTAGATGATGAGGATCAGATCGATCGTTATGTGTTCCTAAACATTAGTGCTCGGCATGCCGACCCGACGCCGATCGCAAGCGCGGTCGTCAAATCGCCGAGTAGTCCAATCGCGAAGAGCAGCGCAACAAATGCGCCGCATCGACTCCCAAACCAAGGAATGTCCAAACTAGCCATTGACGAGCTCTGGGCTTGCCTCTGCCCCAGCTGGAACGCAACAACACTACTCAGAGGTCCTACCAGGGTTCCACGCGCAAGAAACATACCAAGATGCTTGAACGCACCTCCCGCCAGACGGGCGTACTCTGCTGAAGGAGAGCAATTCGAAGACCGGGGCTACAACACCAGGCGTCTGGAAGCGAAGAGCAGGCACTTCGATGCCGTCTACAACCCTTCCGACCGCGCACCCGCGAGGTTGTACAAGCAAAGCATTCCCGTGTGGAAGCAAAAGGACAAGACCCAAGAGTCGGACAAGTACAACCAGTACAAGGAGCCGGAAGTCGACCTCTCCACCGTGTCGACGAATTCGCTGTACAACAGATTGAGACTCGCCGCGGTTCAGGGGGAATACCACAAGACGCGGCAGCTGGTGGAGTTTCTGATTAGGGAGAGGAGGGAGAAGCCGAGCGTGGAACATTACAATGCCTTGATCCTGTCGAACGTTTCGGCGGATCCGGGTGCGGCGTGGCGGGTTCATGATTTGCTGGCGGAGATGCAGCAGGCTGGCTTGCAGTTGGATGCTGCTACTTGTCATGCTGTTTTGAAGGTGTTGGCCGTCCACCCTGATCACCTGCTGAGGACGGATATTTTGGACTATATGCGGTCGAAGTGGATGGGCGTGAATGAGACTGGCGAGCATGATATTGCAGCAGGCTTGCTGCGAGAGGGTCTTTTCGAGCAAGCTCTGGAGAGGCTGGATGGCATGGAAAAGGCGCACATGCGAATCCAAGGCTGGCTGCTGGACATGTTCGTCTACATGCTCTGCGAAGCCGGAGAAGTCGGAGAAGCATCCTCCATCATGCATCGCAGGCATCTCGGCGGTGAACTGAACATCAGCCGCCAGCTCTGGCACTACTTTCTCGACAAAGCCAGCGCAGCTGATCATCTGGATGGCACACTCCTCGCCTGGAAGACTCAAGTCAACCTGGGCTACCTCAACCCCAGCTCCGGCATTTGCCTGAACGTCCTCACAGCCGCCTCCCGCGCCGGAGACGCCTACCTCGCCACCACAGTCTTCACGCACCTCTCCAAGCGCAACGAGCCCTTCAACCCACTCCACTACCAACTCCTCATCGACGCCTACCTCGCCGCCTTGCCCCCAGACCTCTCCCGCGCGCTCAACATCATCACCCTCATGCCCTTTGAGAAGATCCAGCCCACAAACTGGCACACCCGCTCCCTCTTCAAAGTAATCAAATCCTCCCCCGAGCTCACCCACGAAGCCCTAGGCCACCTCCGCACCCTGCACGGCGAAAACCGCAACATCCCGATCGCGGCTTTCAACGTCCTGATCGAATCCTGGATCCACCAGCGCAACCTGCCGGAAGCGCTCAAGATTTACAAGCAAATCCACACGTTCGCGCCGCAGGACGGGAAACCGCAGGTCACTTTCGCCAACATCGAGACTTTCAACTTGCTCCTCAGGGGCTGCCGCACCGCCAACCCCCCAGACGAGGCGCAGGCCTCTTTCCTCGTAGCCGAACTCCTCGCCCTCCGCATCCTGCCGACATCGTTGACATACGACCGCCTGATCCTCGTCTTCATCACCGCGGCCCAAACGCACCTCGAAACCGCCGCAAAAGCAACGATCGAATCCGACGGCGCGAAGAGCGTGGCTCGCGGCAAGATCCTGCTCGACTGGGCGACCCGCCACTTTATGGATATGCAGCCTCTGGAGTGGATGCCGCGGTTCGGCACTCTGGAGAAGTTGGCTACGCTGCTGGCTAAGGTGAGGGATACGAGGTGCTGGGATGTTTTGCAGATTGCGGAGGAGGTGGGTGAGAAGAGGGTTGAGGGATGGAGGGAGAAGGGCAAGTGGGCTTGGAAGAATGCTGAGAATGCTTGGGAGGCTGCTGAGAATGCTGGTAGTGATGGAGCGGCGGTGAAGAAGGAGGAGAGGGTTGAGGAGAGGGTTGAGGAGAAGGCTGAGGAGAAAGATGCTTTCGCGGAGGCTGGGTATTAGGGATGATGGAGCTGTTGATGTCCCTTCTTGTTGTATGTGTATACAGAGTTGAGTGGGTTGTAAGATGAGGTTGACTGTGTAAAACTAGGGGACACTTCACATGTAAAAGAACAATGCTTATCATGACACAGGCCGGCCTCATACCTGCCTCAGGCATGGCAAGCATATTTCTCCGCCTGAGACTCTCGCGGGCTGACGTGTGTTGTTGAGAAGCAGGGCTGGAACGAGGCTCAAGAGTGCCTGTCCGCCAATAGCATCGTGTTTCACGCGCCAAAAGATGTAATCGCTTCTCCGTTGGACAAGAAAGTCCACCAATTTCAAGCCACAAGCCGGCAAACCGCAAGGCTGAGATTACAGAAACTTCGGTTCCCATGCAACCATGGTTGCATTGCAGCCCACATGGGTCGAGTGGAATTGTAGTCTCTTGGACAAAGCGTTGTCCGTTCCCTAGGTAAGGCTCAATGAACCCACCGGCCATTCTATGAGCTTCTCTACCAACATGCATACTGCTTCGCGTTATTCTGCGATGAGCGCCATGACACCAAGGGAAGACACCGACAAGGCTGAGTACGTTGGCAGGCTGTAGATTCAGTGTTACATTGCATGTGCAGGCCGAGATGCAAGCCTTACGTCGAGCTGGAAATCACAGCCTTGTCTGTTCCCTACATCGTATCAGGAGGAACTGCCCCCCGCCGCTGCTATCAGCATTTGTTCACTGATTCTGCCACCAGGTATCTTGGGTCACGTTATCACAGCTTCCAGCAACAAGATATCCTGCCCATAAGACCTATCTGCTGACTATTGACGGCATCATTCGATGGAGACTCTATTGAGACGCAAGGTGAAACCCGAATGCCAGTGTGACGATGGCCTCTCACAGCGTTGCGCCTTCCAGGCTGATCCTGATATAGTAAGTGCTCCTACCCTAGTGTGCATTCTTTGTGCTCGAGCGTGCTGACGAAAATACTCTATAGGCTGGCATCGGTGTTCGTAATCCCCCCAAAGCCGTCATTACAGTACAGTTTGTCGCCGGATGGCACTGACACTGTGTCATCAGGTCCTCTTGTCGTTCATGATCGTGGCAGTCCTGACCTACGCGATCGTAATCTACACATACTTGTTCAGGCCGAGAGTCTACCGCATCGACTCGTTCAACCGACTGGACGACGCGGTAGTATCTACCATCCGCGCTTCTTTGCTTTGGCTTCGTGACCTCTTCCGGCTGAAAAGACCGTCCGCCAGACACTTCCAATCTCAAAATCTGCACGAGACCATATCAGGGAACGCACCACAGGTGACGAAAAGGAGCCAGCGCCCAGGCCACGCCCCCTCGACGGAAATGACAAGAACGGACGAGGCTTTTTACAGTATATTACTCGCTCTCAGCGATCAGCAGCTATTCACCGGATTCGCCGTCCTTACGGTTGCATACATCCAAATGGACTCGGTCACTTCATATCATGCAGCGATTGTCGAATGCATGGCGACTCTGGCGTTTGTTGTGTATGAGTCTACCTCTACCATCATGTACTACCAACTTCGGGATCCGGATAAGTTTTTCATGATGACCTGGAGGGCCATCTTGATCTTAGTCTTCATGGCCCTCCTGCTGGTCACGCAACTGCCTCTTGGCAACCAATACTGGCTCCTGGTCTACGGGACTCAGTACAAATGCTTCTGGCGAAGCTTTCCCGGCAACTACCTTCTATGGGACAACGCTCTCAACTTCTTCAGCATGATCTTCCACATGTTCTGCATAACCTGGGGCATGTGCAACACTCTGGCCAACTACTTCCCCGAAATATTTGGCTGGATCTTCACCAACTCGGTCTCCTCTTACATCGGATCAGCGTTCGCGAAGACGGCGATGCTACCGCGTCGCCTGAGCTCTCGCAGCCTCAGCAAATCGCGGGAGACGAGTAGCAGATTTTTCCGGATCGTATGTAGAGCCTTTGGAATAATCGCCTACATTGCGGCATTCATTGTGTTCATCCTGGTCGAACTATTCAACTCGCAGGCCTTCAACTTGCTGCTCCACTGGTACCTCATCGTCAGCAGCGTCATCGCGGGCATCAACTATAGGACCCAAGCTCCAAGCCATCACAGACAAGGCGACGAAGACAAATGGGGCTTCGGGCAAGCAGTGCCCCTGTTCCTGGTCGCATCCCCGATCTTCACTCTGTTTGAAGCTGTGCATGGTATGAAATTCTCCCCGTTCTGCTCTTGTCTACACGATGTGCTGACGTCTCGGACGCAGATGCGTTCCGCTTGCGCCGAGCCCGGAACAAGACGCCATCTGGTTCTGATGGTATCAGCATGCAGGACATGATGGCACCGTCGTACGCCACGTCTGTGACTGAAGAACCCCACCCCTTGAACACCCTAGGTGGCACCACGAGCGCCCGCAGTTCCGGCTCGCAGGTTACTGTGGTCTCGGCTGTTCAGAGAAACCGCTTAATTCCTCGTCATGACCGCCTCGACACCGAAGAGGGAGGGCATGTGCCTACTCAAGGGCAGGTAGTAGATGAGGGCTGCTCGCGCCAAGACATCTCTTGTGTCTGCTACCAGGAGTACTACTGGGGTCACGACGTGGGACTCAAGGAGGGGGAAGAGATGTGGGAAGACAAGCTGTACCGGCGATGGGTTTTCAAAGCGGGGCTACTGGTGTTTTTGCTTGGGTTGATGGTCTTGATGACTATTTCGGCGATCTTTTGGTTCTAGAACATGCGGCATCCCGATCCACAAGCCACCGGGCGTATAAAATCGTTTCGGCAGAGTCTAAAGGTGGCCATTAGCTCGACTGGTGTTGCTGACAACTTAGTGGTAAAAGAAATGAGTAAACGAACTTATGTTTCCATTGAGATCCAAATCTATCAGGAGTGACAGGACATGAACCCCAACCACCCATCCAAACCTACTGCCCCATATCGAACAGCAAAAACTCCACCGCCTTCCCGCCCACGCTCTCCACCTCAATCTTCCCCGGCCCAGCAGCACCCGTAACAAAAGCACCATCGCCCTCTCCCAACTCTACCTCCCCGACCTTGATCTTCGCCCCGCCGCTCGCAGGCTGCTTCTTGCCACTCATAACAACATGCAAGAAAACCTTCCTCTGCCCCTCCGCCACCAACTCGTGCGTAACACTCTTGCCCGGACTCAGGATACTCGCGCTCATACTAACATCAGCATGCATAGGAATCGGCTCCCCCTCCTCATCCCTCCCCGAATGCCGCTCCACGCTCTCCATAACCCTCACCAGCCGATCAGCCTTCATATCGTCCGTGAACTTCCTCGTCTTGTACGAAGGCGCCAGCCTCCGCACATTCGGTTTCGCCCAGATCTGCAGGAAGTGGCAGTCTTCGTTTGCGTTGCGGTTGTACTCGGAGTGGCGGATGCCAGTCCCCGCGGAGGTGAATTGGACTTCGCCGCGGCGCAGGTTCTCGAGGTTGCCCATGGAGTCCTTGTGCTCGAGCTCGCCGTTGACGATGTACGACCAGATGAGGAACTCGGCGTGCGAGTGCGTGCCGAAGCCGGTGCCGCGCTCGACGCGGTCTTCGTTTATGACGCGCAGGGGGCCGAAGTCTTCGTATTTGGGGTCGTAGTAGGAGGCGAAGGAGAAGGTGTGGAAGGTGTAGAGCCAGCCTGTAAGGTTTGTTAGTTGGATTGGTTTCAGCTCAAGAGTTAGTGAGACACACCATGGTCAGCGTGGCCTCGGCCGTTCCAGGGACGTTTCTGGATCTTGAGGTTGGATGCCGAAGTAGCCATTGTGCGAGTTGTGGTATTGGAGAAAACAGCGGACTGAGTTTTGGGGAGCTGCCTGAAGAGGGCGTTCTTCAATGGGTTATAGAAAGCCAGGATGACAGCTACGATCGCCACAAGAGTTGCTGCTAGTTTGAATAGGTTATTTGGAGGTGTAGTGGTATTGCTGCCAGTCGTGGGATCGCTAGTCGTAGTAGTATCGGGATACTGTTTTGAAGACATGGAGAGATAGATTGCAAGAGGAAATCAAGACGAACTTATACCAAAGAACTGATGTGATGTCTTCCTACTGGTGTCTTCTAGCGCACACCATCCCGCCCAAGGGAGGAGTTAGTAAGATGTAAGTCATGCTTAGGCGCATATTCCAGCATCATTTAGCCAGCTTTATCAGCGAGAAACGGGAAACGGGAAACAAAGCAAAAGCCACCCGGCCAAGCGGCCCTTTTGATCGAATTTGATTGGTCCATCTCCGATCTCGCTAGTGTGCTGTAGATCACTGCTGAGTCGTGCTGACATCACTTGGCGAATTGACTGTTGACTGTCATCCTCCACCAAAAGATCGCCCGACCTCACTAAAACAATAAAACAAACCAAAAAGACCAAAAAAACAGAAGATTGATAATATGTCCCAAATCCCCCAAGTCGCCTCAACCCAAGGCTCGCCTTCCTTCGACCCCGATGCCTTTTTCGACGCCTGGGCCCAAGAGACTCTGACGCCGCCTTACGACAATGATTTCCGGAAATTCATCATCAAGGCCTTTGGTTTGAAACCAAACGACGACTTCGTTTATCGTGCCATTGCTGAGGTCACGCTGCTGCAGGCGCAGACGTATCTTGAGTTTGGTGGGCAGGGTGGGTTGCATGGGTGGTATCTTGATGAGGAGGGGAAGGAGGTGAGTTCTTTTTTGATGTTATTCTTTCGTTGGTATCATTTCGGTTGTAGCTATATGCCTCATGTGCAAGTGTCAGACGGGCGTGTTCGTTGTACAGAGATATCGGACGACAGGGGAGACAATTCGGATACTTGGCAATTCTCTCATCAATCCATATTCCATTTCCACATCTCCTTCATTCTCTCCAAAAGAATTAATACCCAAGACCAAATCATAACTCCCTCTCCTCAAACAGAAACCCGCCCCACCCGCCGTCGACATATCAGCCTACAACGACATCTTCCGCCCCACCACCAACACGCCCAAAGCCCTCAGAGCCCTCTCAGCCAACGCCAAAAAAGACACAATCCGCGCCGCCGTAGCCCAGCACCTCCTAGCCCTCTACCAACCTCCCGCAGGAATCACAATCCCCAAAAACAAATCCCACGTCAACCCCTACTTCGACATCCTAGCCTGGGCCAACCAAGCCCTCGAATGGGCCGGTCCCGAAGCCTCCACCCACCGCATAAAAATCTCCCACGCCCTCCTTCCGGTGCTGTACCACCATTTCAGCTGCGTGTGCCCGAGTTTCGAGGCGTTGGAAATCGTGCGGGTTCTTGCCAAGGGGAGAGGGATTGTGGATGTTGGGTCGGGGAATGGGTACTGGACGTACATGCTCAGACGCATGAAGGACGGGAAGAAGAACTTGGAAGTCGTGCCTGTGGACAACGGGCTGAGCGATTGGAGGACTCTGTGGGTGGCGGATACGGTGGAGATGGATGGGGCGGAGTGGTTGAGGAAGCACGATGGGGGGAGGGGGCATGTGTTGTTGTTGGTGTACCCGCAGGTCAGCCATGATTTCACGGCGAAGACTATCAAGGCTTATCGTGAGTTCTGCCTGTTTTGTTCTCGAATCCTGATTTTGTGCTCGTTGGGCTAACTTTTTTTTCTTTCTCAGATGGGTCGACGATTGTGGTTGCGGGCACGCAGAACGCGAACGGCTACACGGCTTTTGCGGACGAGTTGCTGGTTGAGTGGTTCGCGAGATCGATGCCGGGGTGGGAGAAAGTGTGCCAGATTCCACTGCCCAGTTTCGCTGGCAAGGACGAGGCTCTTTTCGTGTACGAGAGGAAGGCTTGATGATGTGTGCATGTCATGACTGATGAAGCCGAGAGAGGATTTGAGATTGGAAGATGTTTGTCGATGAGGGTACAGGCGGCCATTTGGCGTTGTGTCGTCTTACTGTCGAGGAAGATGACTGCGGTTGCCACACCAAGTCAACACATGCACATGGCAATTCTTTAGCGTAATTTGCCCTGGGATAATGTGCAAACGATGCATGGATGGAAAGGAGTTGGTAAGGAGTTGGTCTTCCACCTGCATGAAGGTATAGTGCGTTGAGAGATGGGTAAATATCAGGGATAAATAAAATGGTACACGTATAGAGGGTATAGGAACTCGCCCACCATAATCTGGCGAGGAAACGAGCGAAAACAGAAACGCGCAAAAAGTCGGGATGTTGCAAAACACAAAGAAAACGGGGGTGTACAGTATCCCAAGTGACAATCCATCCGCGCAGAAATCTCAGTTTCTCGTCGGACATTAGCACATACGTCTCACATGAAAAATGAAATGAAATGGTAAAGAAAACTCGTCTCGTCCGTACTTTTAAGAAACATCCAGGGCCAGCGGACAAGACTGGAAATGATGGAGTGTATTATATCAAAGCGGATTGCTCAGAAGAAATTGCCGTGCGGTACGGCGCAGAAAATGCCGACGAATATGCAAGATAGAACAAAGGCGCCCAGCAGACTTTGGAGGAAGATTGTGTCTTGGATCTGACGAAGTGCGGGCTCTTGGATCCAGACTTCGCGGTCAAAGACACGACGGATGATGTTGCGCTTGGCGTACTTGGGCACCCAGGGCTCGTCTTCGAATGAGTTGCCGCTTGAGCTGACCAGCGAGTCGTGTGAGCCTGCCTTTTCGTTGGTGAGAGATACTTCGTCGATTGCGTCGGCGAAGAGCTCCCAAGGACGCAAGTGGCGGTGGTGCATGCCGTGGAGAACAACGCACATTCCCTTCCAGGCGGCGATGAGAGTAGCGATACCAATGAACCAGCCAAGGAAGGGGATGACTCGCCAGCCACGGCCGGCGTGGGAGAGAGTGATGATGAGGTCGGCGATCAGGCCAGCTGCGATGGTGAAGACGCCGAGACCACGAGCGAAGATGACGCGAGGGCGGTTGCCGTTGCAGATCGCCCATCGAATGAAGTTGGGGTGAGATTGCCCGCGAAGAGAGTACTCGACAGTGGCGATGATGGAGTTGAAAGCGGATGGGTGGGTGGTGTTTTGGAGTGCGCGAAGAAGAGCCTGCTTCTCACGTGAGGAAAGGTTGAGTTCGCGTGGTGAGTTGTCGGCGATGTAGACGGTAATGATGCGGGAGATCTCATCGCGGTATGGCTGGGTGGTGACTGTGATGAAAGTCAGTGTCGCAGTTCAGGTAAAGTTCATCCATCTATAAAGTGATGATGATGATGATAAGTATGTTGGGGTCGTACAGGGCTGCCATTTCATACCAGCGTCGCCGAACGCCTGGCTTGCTATTCCACGCGCTGTTGCGCTGCTCACGAGGGTGTCTTCACCCATGGAGGAGCCATAGTCCGAAATCATACCGTTCCTACTTTCTTCGAAAGAGCCCGGAGGAGGAGTGTTGAAAGGATCACCCTTCTCATTCACTCTACCTCCATTGCCCTCGTCGAAGCTGGTGCCTTGAAGGATCGCGGTGGCTTGGATGTTGGCCTTGGCCGATCTGGTGTACTGGGCTGCCGATGTTGCCTCGGCCTCTGCTTGAGCTCCAGTCCATTCGGGTGACAAGGCGCGTTCGTTTTCGGAAAGATTGTTGAATCGAGCGTTGTAATCATGGAACCAGAGGAAGAATTGCAGGTTCTCTGCAGAGTGCTCGATGTACTTGAGGTAGTTCATGAAGTCGCGAACGGTGCAGGGCTGGTGGTGGGTATTAGTATTGATGGCGTCGATGTATCACTCGAATGATGTTGCATTGAAAGGCATACCGGGCAGGTGCCATTGTTGATAATGTTGTCAAAGGACAATGCCTCCGGGATCCCTGCGCTGCTGCTAGAGCTGCCAGAGTTGTGTGACTCGGGTTTGGGTTGACCATCGAGAGAGGTGGTTGATGAGTTGACGTGCGCAGGGCGACGATATGTGAGTGAGTAAACCATTGCAGCGGGTGGCGAGTCAGACGACTGCTGTTGACAGTAGTAGAGCGGTGGGTAGGTGGATGTTCCTGAAGCCCGTTAACTGTCAACGGCGTGGAAGTTCGGATGTGGTGAGGAAGGAACGGATGGCGAGGAAGGAACGAGACAAGACCACGAGGCGGTTGCGACAGATGCAGTGGGAGTGGGCTTTACGGGCGAGGGCCCGGATACATGTACCAAGGTTCGAGGAGCATGTTTCTTTGCAAGACGGGCAAGGGAAATAGAAGGGATGGCGTATGCCTATCACAGCTGGTAGACGGCCATTCGCTGTAGGTGCTTGCCGCTAGCCCACGATCCAGCCAAGCCGATCTAAGTAGTGGGTGGAGAGTTACAGCGACAGGCATATAGCTGGCCCAGGCAGTCTAGCTTCGTGGAGGTGCAGTAGTAGTATCATCGTGCTCGGACAGCCAGAATGCCATCCACAATTATTTGATGCTGGCAGCCACCCACGCCACCGGAAGCGCAACGAGGAGCCGAAACTCTTGTCGCTGCACTGCATGCCGATCTTCTTGCTATGGCAGTGGTTGTGATTCGCCTGATGTCCATATCAATACAGGTCAGCGCAGCTGAGTCGAGTCGTCCACGTCGTCTTGACCGAAGTGGCGTTTCCCCCTCCTGCACCAGGCACTGCAATATATGATTTCACTTTGCAGTTCGCTGCTCGACTCAGCTCCGTGTGGCGACGCCTCTCGTGGGTTGATACTCGCTTGTTCGAGGCTTGAAGTCTGTTGGGAGTTGTACAGCCGGATGCCACGCCGCCGTCAACCAGCACTGCATTCCCATTGGTTACAAGCCTACTTCTCGGCAGCCTTCCATCTCCACTCACACCGGCGCTAACACCGCCACGGACGTGTCTTCCACGTTGCTGGGACCGTGGACCCATGAACTCAAATGCGCTTGCAAGCGTGGACCGTTTGCGCAACTGCCCGATCTGTGATCTACTGCGGGCACTCCTCGCTTGGGCCTGCGCTCTGCTATGATGCCAGTTACCTGCACAAGGACAGGAGTCATAGTCATGGTCGAAATCGGACGGACCCCTGCAGCCCGGCCCTACTGCCAATCTGTAGTATATAGCCGGAGGCTTAGCATTATGCGAGTTCGTATATAGGTATGCTTATTATTACCGTGTTTCTATGTTAGTAGATTTTAACGTAGTATATAGATTAGAGTTGTTTTTTTAATTAAAATCTATAGAGTTAAGAAGTAGATTAGATAACTAATATATATAATTATTTTACTTCCTACGTCTTTTTATAGGTATTACTATATATATATATATAGTAGAAGCTTATTAGTACGCTTAAGGGCGTATTTATAAATATAGCCGTCTAATAATTAACGTATTAGAGCCGGTAAGAAAAGAGTACCTCTTTAACTCTAAAGTTATACTAATTACGCTAACGCTATTATATAAGTATACGTTAGTATTTAAACTACTATTATTACTAATATATATAGTTTACCTTCCTTTTATAGAAGTCTCTCTAAAAGGCGTTTATATCTACCTATAGTAAAGCCTTAAGTATCTCTTTAGCTATATAATAGACCTCTATATAGAAGCCGTTATAGGCCTTACTAAGCTAGTGTTAGTAAAGTAATTATAGTAATACTACCTTAGAGGTAGCGTCTATTAGAGGCTATTAGACTAATACCTTTTATATTTCTTTATAGAGCTTATATCTATACTCTATAGATATATAGATCTAGCTAGTAATATAGCCGTTAGTTAATACTATACTAATAATAGGCGGATAATACTATATAATTATATAACCGAAGAATATAAAGGTTATATATTATAGAGTAATTAGCTCTACTAAGGTAGCCTTAGATAGATAATAATAGAGGTTAATCTTTATAATTATAAGGTTATAAGTAAAGGTATTAGTAGGAAAGTTAGTATAATAATTATTATTATTTCTATATAGATATATAAAGAAGTACGCTTTTATAGACGGCTAGTCGCGCTAAGGTAACCTACGTAAGGTATTATACCTATAGCCTACTACGAAGCTTCTAGTACTAGCGAAAAAGATACCTATAAGAGAGGTAGTACTTTATAAACTACTTATACTCGTATAGTAGAAGGTTATTACTCCTAGGCTTATAATCGAATAGATTAGAAGGTAGAAGGTATTTAGCTATCTTATATTCCTCTATAATAAGGTCTTAGATTAGGAATAGTAGTATTACTATCTATAGTAGTATTACTACCGCTAACGGATATACGAAGGTCCTAAAGTCTTTAGTTTTATCTATTACCTTATAGTATATAGATACGCCTCTAAGAGAATAATCGTATACTATCTTATCCTTTTTACTATACCTAAAGCTAGAGTAATATCCTTCGAGCGGATTAGTAGTTAGTACCTATAGTAATAGGCTAATATAGTTACGGGCCTAGATACCCTATAAGGCTCTCTTCGACTAGATCTAGTTCTTATAGTAATTAATATCTATAGTTATAGGCTCCCTAGTTTAAGAGTTACGTAGGAGTCTATCGAAGCTCTATACTACTTATAGGTACTTATTAATTAGAGTAGTAGTTTTATTAGAGGCTAGGAAGTAAGTAGTAGGCTACTAGTAGTATACCTTATTACGTACTAGAAGTATAAACATCTTCTATCCGTAGGCGTTAGTCTTATATATAGTATCTATTAAAGTTAAGAACTAGCGCCTTCGGAGGACGTCTAATCCCTTTATAATAAAACCTAGACGGACGGCTACCCCGCGGGCGTAGGCGTCGCCTCCCGCTATAAGCGAGCCGGTACGTAATAATAGAGTATAGGTTATATAACCT